>CAJQZJ010034321.1:972036-1005566 GCA_907164525.1 Lophiomys imhausi
CAAGAAATCAAGGACTCAATGAAAAGACGGAACCTAAGAATTATAGGTATAGAGGAAAGAGAGGACTCCCGACTCCAAGGTCCAGGAAATATCTTCAACAAAATCATAGAGGAAAACTTCCCAAACCTGAAAGAAGAGATGCCAATAAAAATCCAAGAGGCTTACAGAACACCAAACAGATTAGATCAGAAAAGAAACTCCTCTCGCCACATAATAATTGAAACCCCAAATGTACAGAACAAAGAAAGAATATTAAAAGCTGTAAGAGAAAAAGGTCAAGTCACATACAATGGCAGACCCATCAGAATTACACCTGACTTCTCCTCAGAAACTTTAAAAGCTAGAAGGGCCTGGTCAGATATACTACAAGTCCTGAGAGACCATAGGTGCCCAGCCAGACTACTTTACCCAGCAAAACTCTCTATCAACATAGATGGAGAAAACAAGATATTCCATGACAAAATCAAATTTAAACAATATCTACCCACAAACCCAGCCCTACAGAAAATCCTAGAAGGAAAATCCCAACCCAGAGAAGAAAACTCCACCCAAGAAAACAAAGGGAATAGAAAACCCATCAGCAACTAAACCAAAAGAGAAACAGGACCACCACCTATACCAAACTAATGGGAAATAACAACCCCAGGTCACTAATATGCATCAACATCAATGGACTCAACTCCCCAATAAAAAGACACAGGTTTACAGAGTGGATCCGCAAGCAAGACCTTTCCTTTTGCTGTATCCAAGAGACACATCTAACTACCAAAGATAGACACAGCCTCAGAGTAAAGGGCTGGGAAAAGGTTTTCCAAGCAAAGGGACCAGGAAGCAAGCTGGAGTAGCCATCCTAATATCAAACAAAACAGACTTCCAACTGAAGTTAATGAAAAAAGACAAAGAAGGGCACTATATATAAATATAATATAAATATAATATATAATATATATATATATATATATTAAAGGGAATATTCTTCAAGAGGAAATCTCAATACTGAACATCTATGCTCCAAATACAAAGGCACCTACTTTCGTAAAAGAAACACTTCTAAAACTAAAAGCGCACGTCAATCACAACACATTAGTAGTGGGAGACTTCAACACCCCACTCACAACAATGGACAGATCATCAAGACAGAAGACAAACAGAGAAATATTGAGTCTAACAGAGATCATGAAACAAATGGACCTAGCAGATATCTACAGAACGTTTCTCCCAAACACAAAGGAATATACCTTTTTCTCAGCACCCCATGGAACCTTCTCCAAAATCGACCACATAGTTGGTCACAAAGATAGTCTCAATAGATACAAGAAAATTGAAATAACACCTTGTATCTTATCAGACCACCACGGTATAAAGCTGGTCTTCAACAGCAAAAGATTAAACAGAAAGCCTACACACACATGGAAATTGAACAGCTCCTTACTGGATGACCACTGGGTCAAGGAAGAAATAAAGAAGGAAATCAAAGACTTCTTAAAATCCAACGACAATGAAGCCACAACATACCCAAACCTATGCGATACATTGAAAGCTGTGCTACGAGGAAAGTTCATAGCACTAAGTGCTTTCAAAAAGAAAATTGTGACAGCTCATATTAGTGAACTAACAGATAAGCTAGGTGAATTGGAAAAAAAAAAGAAACAAACACTCCCAAGAAGAGCAGAAGGCAGGAAATCATCAAACTTAGGGCTGAAATCAACAACGTAGAATCAAAAAGAACTATACAAAGAATCAATGAAACCAAGAGTTGGTTCTTTGGAAAATCAACAAAATAGACAGACCCCTAGCCAAATTAACTGAAAGGCAAAGGGAAAGAACACAAATCAACAAAATCAGAAATGAAACGGGAGAAATAACAACAGACATTGAGGAGATCCAGAAAATATTCGGGCATTACTTTAAAAATCTATATTCCACTAAATTTGAAAACCTAAGTGAAATGGACAATTTCCTCGATAAATTCCACCTACCAAAACTAAATCAAAAACAGATTAACAGCTTAAACAGCCCAATAACACCCAAGGAAATAGAAACAGTCATTAATAATCTCCCAACCAAAAAAAGCCCATGGCCAGATGGCTTTAGCACAGAATTCTACCGGACCTTCAAAGAGGAACTAATACCATTACTTTTCAATCTCTTCCACCACATAGAAACAGAAAGAACACTGCCAAACTCATTCTATGAGGCCACTGTCATTCTGATTCCTAAACCACACAAAGACCCAACAAAGAAAGAGAACTTCAGACCAATCTCCCTCATGAACATAGATGCAAAAATACTTAATAAAATACTAGCAAACCGAATTCAAGAACACATCTAAAGTATCATACACCATGATCAAATAGGCTTCATCCCTGGAATGCAGGGATGGTTCAATATATGAAAGTCTATCAATGTAATTCACCACATAAACAAGATGAAAGAAAAAAACCACATGATAATCTCGCTAGATGCAGAAAAAGCATTTGACAAAATCCAACACCCCTTCATGCTAAAAGTTCTGGAGAGAACGGGCATACAAGGACCATACCTAGAAATAATAAAGGCAATACACAGCAAGCCAGTAGCCAACATCAAATTAAATGGAGAGAAGCTTGAAGCATTTCCTCTAAACTCAGGGACAAGACAAGGATGTCCACTTTCACCATATCTCTTCAATATAGTACTTGAAGTCCTTGCTAGAGCAATAAGACAACTAAAGGAGATCAAAGGGATAAAAATTGGAAATGAAGAAGTCAAATTATCCCTATTCACAGATGATATGTTAGTATATATAAGCGACCCCAAAAACTTCACCAAAGAACACTTACAGCTGATAAACAACTTCAGCAAGGTGGCTGGATACAAAATTAACTCAAAAAAATCAGAAGCCCTTCTTTACACAACAAACAAATATACTGAGAAAGAAATAAGGGAAACAACCCCCTTCACAATAGCCACAAACAACATAAAATACCTGGGGGTAACTCTAACCAAGCATGTAAAGGACCTATACAACAAGAACGTCAAGCCCCTGAAGAAAGAAATGGAAGAGGCCTTTAGAAGATGGAAAGATCTCCCATGCTCATGGATAGGTAAGATCAACATAATAAAAATGGCTATCCTACCAAAAGCAATATATAGATTTAATGCAATTCCTATCAAAATACCAACACAATTCGTTATAGACCTGGAAAAAGCTAGTCTCAACTTCATATGGAACAACAAAAAGCCCAGAATAGCTAAATCAATCCTGTCCAATGAAAAAACATCTGGAGGTATCACCATCCCAGATTTCAAGCTGTACTACAGAGCAACAGTAATAAAAACAGCATGATACTGGTATAGAAACAGACGAGTGGATCAATGGAATCGAATTGAAGACCCAAACATGGACCCACACACCTATAGCCAACTAATCTTTGACAAAGAAGCCAAAAATGCACAATGGAAGAAGGACAGCATCTTCAACAAATGGTGCTGGTCCAACTGGATGTCCACTTGCAAAAGAATGAAATTAGACCCATACCTATTACCTTGTACCAAACTTAAATCCAAGTGGATCAAAGACCTAAACATAAAGCTGGCCACACTAAATATACTAGTAGGAAAAGTAGGAGAAACCCTCGAACTCATTGGCACAGGTGAAAACTTCCTGAACAGAACACCAACGCTCAGGACCTGAGATCAACAATCAATAAATGGGACCTCATGAAACTGAAAAGCTTCTGTGAGGCAAAGGACACTGTCATTCGAACAAAATGGCAACCAACAGACTGGGAGAAAATCTTCACCAACCCCACATCTGATAGAGGGCTATTATCTAAAATCTACAAAGAACTCAAGAAACTAAATGCCAAGAAACCAAATAATCCAATCAAAAAATGGGAGATGGAGATAAATAGAGAATTCACAAAGGAGGAATCCCTAAGGGCTGAGAGACACCTGAAGAAATGTTCAACATCCTTAATCATCAGAGAAATGCAACTCAAGGTGACCCTGAGATTCCACCTAACACCTGTTAGAATGGCTAAGATAAAGAGCTCAAATGATAGCACATGCTGGCGAAGGTGTGGAGAAAGGGGTACCCTACTCCATTGCTGGTGGGAGTGCAGGCTTGTGCAACCACTATGGAGGTCTGTCTGGCGATATCTTAGAAATCTAGGAATAACCTTGCCTCAGGACCCAGCCATACCACTTCTGGGTATACACCCAAAGGACCTCTCATGGAGAAATAGGGAAGTCTCCTCATCTATGTTCATAGCAGCCTTATTTGTAATAGCTAGAAATTGGAAACAACCCAGATGTCCCTCAACTGAAGAATGGATTAAAAAATTGTGGTACATCTATACAATGGAATATTACTCAGCTATCAGAAACAATGAAATCATGCAATTTGCAACCAAATGGATGGATCTAGAGAAGCTCATCCTGAGTGAGCTAACCCAGTCTCAGAAAGATGCACATGGCATCTATTCACTTATAGTAGGATTTTAGCTATATCGTACAGGATATCTGTACTACAACCAACACACCAAAAGGAACATGGACATAAACTTTTTTTTTATCTTTTTCTTTTTCCTTCTCCTTTTTTCTTTTTTCTTTTTCCTTTTCCCTTCTCTTTTTCCTCTCTTTTTTTGTTGATATTCTTTGTTTTTGTGGGTTTGTGTGTTTGTTGGTCTTTTTTTTAGTATTCCCCCAGTAGCAAGGAGACACCTTTCACTGGCAGTACTGCCTTGTAGGCCCCCGGTGAATGAAGAGGCTCTTGGCCCTCATATGACTCCTGATCTGTGGTGAGAGACTGTTAGGCAGGGACACTCCACCCCAGAGGAACAAGACGGAAGGGTCAGGGGGTAGAGCATGGGAGGTTGGGGCTGGGAAGCGGGAAAAGAGGACAATATGATAAGGATATAACCTGAAGCAACAAACAAATAAATTTATTAACTAAAAAAAAAGGGCAGGTGGCAGGGCTGAAACACTGTGAATGGAATAGAGGATACAGCCATTCGGCCTGGTTTTGCAGACCTCCAGGTGTCGAGAAGACGTGGAGCTAAGGTAAAATTCAAGAGAATTGTGGTGTTGGCCCATGCCTTTGACTTCAGCGGAGACGCGGTGGGGGGGGCGGGGGGAGCACTGTAGAGTTGGTGGTCTTATGTATTCTGGAGTCATACGGAGCGGGGTGGTGAGGGTGCTTACCCTTGGTCCCACCATTCAAGAAGAGTACACCCTTGGTCCCAGCTCCCAGCACACTGGAGACAGAAACGGGCAGATCCCGGAGCTCAGGGTCACCCTGATGCAGGGCAAACTCTAAATAGAGAAAGACTTCGATCCAGGAGTGGTGGAACACATCTTTGATCCCTTCAGATGGGAAACACAGGTCTCTGATCCCAATAATTAGAGTTCAGAGACACACACATGGGATTTGGAGTGACCTAGGTTTGGAGGCTACTTACAAAAGGCCTTCTCGATGCAGGCAGATTGTCCTTTGGGATCTCAAAATATATACACTGGAGCTGGTTTAGCTCCAAGGTGACAGAATGATTTCTTCTTTAACCCGGATTGAAAGATAACGATTTGTAGGTTGTCGGAAGGCCAAATTTGCTTCAGAAGAAGTATTAGCTAGCCCCCCCCCCCAAAAAAAAAGAGGGTAATGGTCCCAGGGTTGGGATTGGGGCTGGGCTCTATTCTTATCTTTCCAGGAGAATCAAAGCGTCCATTAGGGGAGCCCGGGGACGGCTGGACAGCGGAAACCTCAACAGAGCAGAGTCAGGCACCAAGGAGTACGAGTGACCCAGTTGATTCTGCCTGGCAGACTTCCTCAATAGCTGTCTCCATCAGGGGCCTGCAACCACGGCAATCCAATGTCACTGGGACCGTTCAGCTCTACACAATGCCCCGGCTGGAACCTCAGTAAAGCCTGAAAGATCAGCTTCTGTCTACAAACTCCTTAGGTCATCTAAACAGCTGAGAACAGAAGGACTGAACATAAAAGAATTGTACTAACATTTTTAACCATTTTTTCCATTTGGGTTCGGGCCCCAAACAGGTCTACTAAGACCCAAATTAGCAGGAAGTTACTTTACGAGAGCGACATCCCATGCCCAGAGGGTGGGGAGGGTGTTTCTCTGCCCTTCTTTTTGGTTATTTGAAGGATAACTGAAAACTCTGGTATTTAGGGGAAGATTACAAGCTGATAAATGGTCCTGTTTAATGGGTTTTGGAGGTTAGCCCCAGGGACTTCCTACTTTTCCTTTTCTGTATCCTTCTTTCTCTCCTATGTAGGAGTGCATAGGCTTGAGAAAAATGAGACATAGACATAGCACAGGAAGGTCCAAGAAGAAGGGGCAGATTATTGAATATGCCCTTATACCTTTGTATATTGATACAAAATTAGTAGTATATTTGGCTAAAGTGGTATTGACCATTGTTTATTGAGCAAAAATAAGATTGTATTGGATTACATCGCTATTGATCTTTGTATATTGATACAAAATTAAGATTATAGTTGCCCACAATGGTATTGACCCTTGTATATGGACATAATATTAAGATTGTATTGGACTACATAGGCATTGATCTTTGTATATTGATACATAATTAAGAGTATATTTAACCACAATTGAATAGATCTTTGTATATTGATACAAATTTAAAGGTAACGCTTCCTAATGGTATCATACCTAGAGATACTTAAAAATAAAATGTGAAGCTCTGGCCTCTTGATACCAACTGTCTAAAACGGTCTAGGATAGTTAAGTAAAACAAACTCCTAGTCATGCAAACATGTCACTTTGTTAGCTACTATGACAGTCTATCACAGATATTCTCTAAACTACACAGTAGTCAAGTTGCTAAGAAACAAGCAACATTTGCTTATCTAAATACAAGAGATGGATAGGGCATCTTCAAAAACCCCAAGAGATCTGCAGAATATGGCATTCAAAGATGTTATCTTTTTTTTTTTTTCACTGTTCCAAGGTTTATTTGGTGTTTTCATTGGCATGACACTTGGGTAGTTGATTGCATCATCCATATGCAGATCTCACGTTTATATAATATTGCAATGTACACTACAGACACATATAATACACAAAACAATATCCTGCTGTGCACAAGATATGCGCAATGGACTTACACACTGGAGCCAGGTTATGACTAGTTGGGAACTCGTTGGCCTAGGCATGTTTGGTGACAGTGCGCAGCAGTAGTGACACAGCAGGCTCCCAGCATAACTGAAGCCTGCACACAATTGGCCATGTGTGTCCTGGAGATAATGGGGCTGACACACTAACCAGGTTACCACTACACAAGTGTGGTTGATGTAGTTGTGTTATGGTGGCCGGTGGAGAACCTCAGTTCCCACAGCTCTACCCTGATGCCAAAGATGTTATCTTAAATTAAGATTTTCTTTTTTCTTTTGATATGGAGACATATCAGCTCCTGACAGCACCCCCTATTCTACTCCAAGTAGAAGATAAGCATCGAAGAATGTCCAGTGTGAGATGGTTGAATTAGTGGCAAGCCTATCTCTTGGCATGAAAAAATACCTTGCTCCAACTGCAGACAGACTGCTGTCCAAAAAGGACAAAATTTGGTAGCAGGGTAGTCGACAGCCTAACTCTGCCAAGACAGGGTAGGTAAGTCCTTCATAATCCCTGCTCTACAACAAATGTCTGTCAGAGAAACAGGATCCAAAGGCTGAAGACTGATGCAGGAATGTATGGAGAGAAAATGGGAACTGTCCAGGCAGTCACTGGTATGTCATTTCTTAGTTTTGGTAGCTGCAGGCCCTGCACTTCCTATATAAGCAGATATATTTATCCCTCTCAGGTCTCTGAGGTAGTTGAAGAATAAACAGCTAGAGGGCATACACTTCCTTTGGCCTCCTAATCTATGTGTATAGGTGTGTGTGCCAGCAAATGTACATATGCCTAGACCACAGTTCCACATATGTGTACACATGTACATACACACAAAAAAGTCCAGGCAGTCACTGGTATGTCATTTCTTAGTTTTGGAAGCTGTGGGCCCTGCACTTCCTATATAATCAGATATATTTATCCCTTTCAGGTCTCTGAGTGAGATCACTATTTATAGCCTCTATTATTATAGATTATAGTTATTATGTCTTCTTTACATGAAATTTCAGACTTCAAGGTTTTAATTTTGTTGAGACACAACTTACTAGGTATTCATTTTATGAAACAGACATTCAGGGTCCTGCAGATTCATCCAAATCTGCATTAAGCCATTATTAAACTAGTCTCTCTCTCTCTCTCTCTCTCTCTCTTTCCTCTCTCTCTCTCTCCTTTTCTCCCTCTTTCCCTCCCTCTTCCTCCCTCTTCTTTTTCTCATCTCTCCCCTCTCTCCCTTTTTTCCTCTTCTTCATCTTCTTCCTCCCTCTTCTTTTTCTTTTTGATTCTCCACACCATCTCTTTCTGCCTCTCTACTACCCCTTTTCCTCCCCAAAAAGTTTTTACAGGTTTATGTTCTTCCTTTTAATCCATGACCCAGTTTGAGTTACTAAGTGAGATGAATAGTTAATGACAAAGGTGACTTTTATTTGCTTTGTAACTGTTATCTTCCACTGCCTTCTGATTTTTCCTTCTTCCTCCAGTAGAGAACCTTTCAATTTGGAGGAAACAAATACCTGACAGTTACCTTCTTATAAAAGAGTAAGAATTCTAAAATAATGTTCAATAGGATCTGGTAAGAGTGGGCTGGTGAGATGGCTCAGGAAGTGAAGTTACCTGAAACCAAGATTGGATCTTGATTTTGGCAATATTTTGATGGCTATATGTAGTTTAAGGTGGTGTGTGATTATCAAAGAGTTGATCCATTTCTTCTGAGATATCAAATAGATGAGCCCAAAGTTGTTTGTAGAACTCTCTTTTATTGCCATAGGATGATTCTTTACTTGTGTCTGATTATGATGGTTTACCCCATCCTTCTTGCTACACATTTGGCCGTTTTACTGATTTGGTTTTGAAGCTAGAGTTTTTTTGGTGTCCTTGATTTTTCTTGATTTCCTTCCAATTTCAATTCCTTTTAGTTTCTGCCTTTTCTATTTCCTTCTTCCCTTTTACTGTCAGCTTCTTTTGCTAGAAAACCATGTTGTGTACGTGAATATTTCCTCCCATTTCTAGTGCTAGCATCAATGCTGGGCATTTCTTAGTATAACCTTGCCTTCATCTCACATTCTGATGTACTGCGTTCACTTTCATTAATGTCTAAGTGCCTTTAAAACTCCCCTAAAGCTTTGACCCGTGACTTGTTTAAAATTGTGTTTACATACTTCTTTCTGTATGATGTTCCTTTATGGTCAGAGAAAGTATTAAGCACATGATTGATTGTTTGAAATTGGTTGAAGTCTTTATTATTGCAAACTGTGCTTCACATTTTGATGAATAATCTAACAAAGAAAATGTATTGAAAAAGGAAATATATTCTGTTGTGAGGTGGAATATCCCACATATGCCCATTACATTCTCTTGATCATATTGTTTCCATAGTTGTTGATTTCTCCATAAAGTGAATCTGTCAGTTATTTAGAAGGATGAGGTGGGTGCTAGACTGACACCCTCATTTCTCCTTCAAACAAATCACTTTTGTTTTACGTATTTTGTGACTTTCCTGTTTGACATACACATAGTTAAGATCATTATGTCTTTCAAAGAGCAGGGAATTAGTATGTCCCTCTTGGGCTCTACTATTTATAATGTGTGTGTGTGATATTAATGTTGCCACCATTTTGTTTCTTAATATTTTCCTGGAACCTCTTTTACCATGAATTCACTGTTGACCCAATCTATGGATTGATTTCTTATAAGCATCAACCAGTTACATTGTGTGTGTATTTAATCCACTCCACTAAGTGCTGCTTTCAAATAGGTGTATCTAGACTATTTGAAATGAATATATACATATAACAATTCAGTGTTATATCTTTATGAAGAAGAAAGTTAGAAATTTCATATTGATTTTCAAATTGCAGCAAGATAGACAGTGTGGTAGATTTACAGGATAAGAACAATGACCAATGGAGAAAACAGAATTGGGAAGTAAAACTTTATTTTCATGGTAAACTGATTCTTGCTAAAGACGATTAAACAAAAAATTCAATGGAGAAAGCACAGTTATTTCAATAATTTTTGCTGGGGTAGACAGTTCCTAGCATGTGAAATAACTCAACACAAAATGTACATCTAAAAACAACAAATAAAACTACACAGACAAAAAACAAAGACAAAACAAACACAAATAAAAACACCTTTGTGCACACGGAGCAAACAGTCATTACTTCTCTAGAAACAGAACAACGGAGATAGAACAGCCTTTTTGTTAAATAAATGGCAATTAATGAAAGAAAACACACCCATACAATAGTGTGAATATTGGTTTCTATGAGAAAGATGTAGACTGGGATTGCAAATTTAAAATGGTGTAGCTGCTCTGCAAAATAATCTGGAAGTTCTATAAATGGTTAAAGGTAGAATAACTACGTAGAATAACTTTACCCCTAGGTAAATATCAGGATAAAGAGCGTTCACTGAATATTATGCATCCAATAACCTACACATAAGCATCAACAGTAACATTCACAGTAGCTTAAAGGAGAAACAGCTCATTCTTCATTGATGAATGAGTAAGTGAAATGTGGTATGTCTACAAAATGGAATGCTATTTGGTTAGGAAGGTTAGTGAAATATTATCATACTTCACAACCTAGA
Source organism: Lophiomys imhausi (assembly GCA_907164525.1). Taxonomy (NCBI): domain Eukaryota; kingdom Metazoa; phylum Chordata; class Mammalia; order Rodentia; family Muridae; genus Lophiomys; species Lophiomys imhausi. The sequence continues at coordinate 982,758 of CAJQZJ010034321.1, forward strand.
TAAACCTTACAAGTGTAAATCAATGGGAAAGGAGGCCAGATTTATATTGTTTAACTTATAAAGCATGGCCAAAATAAATCTTTAGACAGATGCAGAGACTGGGAAGATGGGGACTCATTACGAGGTTGTATGTGTTTTCTAGTGCTCATCAAACTATGCACTTTAAAGGGACAAATATAGTGGTATAGTAACTGTATCTTAAAAGTTTTGGAAAATAAATATTTTCAAAATTTTAATTAATACTTAAATCATTTCATTATGTGTCTTAAATTTGTTTCCTATATTTCACTTGTATTGTCTTATTTTTTTTTGTCTCCATAATTGTGGTGAGTCATGTTCATCTTTTGAAGTGATTGTTCTGATTATTACAATAGGTAAAAAAATTAGACTTACATAAGCTACTATTATCAACATTTAATCTCTCCAAATAAAGTATAGATCTTCTATTTTAGAACCTTAGTTTCCCACCATAAAGACCATTGTCTCAGGTAACAGATGTTTAGTGTTGGTTTCAAACATCATGGATGCTCTAATCTGTAGGATGCCTGTTGCATATTGTACATTTCTCTCTTCCTCAGTCTTTCTTCATGCCTGATGCATACTTGTTACAATATTTTGTCTTTAATGTTTTCCTTTCCTTGGACTATCCCCTGTGGTAAATCTTTCAGGGGTAAATTATTTTACCCTGCCCAGACACTTGAGAATATTTTTATTCTTCCTTTTTTAAAATTTAGGGAGTAATTTTTTACTTAATAAAGAATTCGTGGTTATGAAACTGGAGAGAGGGGTAAACAACTAAGAACCCTCACTACTCTTCCAAAAGACCAAAGTTTGGTTTCCAGGACCCACATAGCAACTCACAACCATATGTAACTTTTGTTTTCCTAGGCACAAAATAGAAACTAAGACACATGCATGGCATACAGGTAAAATCTTTATGCACATAAAATAAAAATTAACATGCATATATATTGAAAACAAGAAATAGTGGTTGACATATATCTGAGACAGAGTTTTACTTTGTAATATTAGCAGGCTTTGAATTCATAGAAATCTACCAGCCACTGACACAAGTGTGGAGATGAAAAGCATGCATCACTACCCTAGCTAACTTTTTCTTTTATTGGTTGAAAATAAGGCACCAGTATTTTTGGGACTTCATAATTTCAAGCGAAATTCAATACATTGGTTATGATTTCCCAAAGTGCAATGAGTTATTTCACTTTGCTTTTAAGATCATTTTTACTTTCATTTTCACACACTTAATTATGATGTATTTTGATGATGTTCCTAGGTACATATTATTTAGAGTTCACTGATTTTCAAATGTGTAACTTTGTATCTTGCACCAAATGCAAGAGTTTTCAGCTACACTTTTTTTCAGCTCCTTTTTCTTCTTTCCTTTGGAGGAATCCAGTGATAGTTATAGTTGTTTCGGGGTCATTTTTGTACTTTTATAATGCCTTTCTATATTTTTAACACAGCATAAATGTTTCTACTTGGTCCATAATGTCACAATTCTATTCCTTGTCATCTTTAGTCAGCACTGAGTCCAATGACAAAGTTTTCTTTTTTCTGCTCTAGTTGCATTTTCAGTCCTACAATTTCTTCTCTTTTTTTTGGTCCATTTTTAAAAATGTTTATTTATTCCTTCAGATAGCATCTCCATCACAGTGTCTTCTTTCTACCCCTCTCAGTCCTGTCCTCCCACCCTCTACCCCCTATCCCTTACATCACACTCCTCTGGAGTGGAATGTCCCTACGTAACAGCCCCCTGCCCCATTTCAGCAGTCATATGAGGGCCAAAAGCCTCCTCATGCACTGGTGGCCCACAAGGCAGCACCATTAGGGAAAAGTGTCTCATTGACAGGAAAAAAAGTCTATGTTCCCATTCCCTTTGGTGCATTGGTTGTGATATAGTTATCCTGTACTATATGGCTAAAATCCGATTATAAGTGAATAGATACCAGTGCATCCTTCTGAGTCTGGGTTAGCTCACTCAGGATGAGCTCCACCAGTTCCATCCATTTGGCTGCAAGTTGCATGATTTCGTTGTTTCTGATAGCTGAGTAATATTCCATTGTATAGATGTACCACAGTTTTTTAATCCATTCTTCGGTTGAGGGACATCTGGGTTGTTTCCAGTTTCTAGCTATTACAAATAAGGCTGCTATGAACATAGATGAGGAAACCTCCTTGTGATTCGGTGAGGAATCATTTGGATGTATACCCAGAAATGGTATGGGTGGATCCCAAGGCAGAACTATTTCAAGTTTTCTAAGATATCGCCAGACTGACCTCCATAGTGGTTGCACAAGTCTGCACTCCCACCAGCAATGAACGAGAGTTCCCCTTTCTCCACAACTTTGCCAGCATATGCTGTCATATGATCTTTTGATCTCAGCCATTCTGACAGGTGTGAGATGGAATATCAGAGTCATCTTGAGTTACATTTCTCTGATGATTAAGGATGCTGAGCATTTCTTCAAGTGTCTCTCAGCCATTAGGAATTCCTCCTTTGTAAATTCTCTGTTTAGCTCTGTTCCCCATTTTTTGATTGAATTATTTGGTTTCTTGGCATTTAATTTCTTGAGTTCTTTGTAAATTATGGATATTAGCCCTCTGTCAGATGTGGGGTTGGTGAAGTTTTTTTTTTCCCAATCTGTAGGCTGCTGTTTTGTTTGAATGACAGTGTCTTTTACCTTATAGAAGATTTTTAGTTTCATGAGGTCCCAACCATTGATTGTTGGCTTTAGATCCTGAGCTGTTGGTGTTCTGTTGAGGAAGTTGTCACCTGTGCCAATGAGTTCGAGGATTTTTCCCACTTTCTCTTCTAGTAGATTTAGTGTGTCTGGCCTTATGTTAAGGTCTTTGATCCACTTGGACCTAAGTTTTGTACAAAGTGATAAGCATGGGTCTAATTTCATTCTTTTACATGTCGACATCCAGTTGGACCAGCACCATTTGTTGAAGATACTGTACTTTTTCCATAGTGTGGTTTTGATTTCTTTGTCAAAAATTAGGTGACCATAGGTGTGGGTTCATTTCTGGGTCTTCAGTTCGATTCCATTGATCCACTGGTTTGTTTCTATACCAGTACCATGTTGTTTTTATTACTATTGCTCTGTAGTACAGCTTGAAGTCTGGGATGGTGATACCTCCAGATGTTCTCTTTTTTTTTTATTGCACAGGATTTATTTACCTATTCTGGGTTTTTTGTTATTCCATATGAAGTTAAGAAGTGCTTTTCCCAGGTCTATAAAGAATTATGTTGGTATTTTGTTAGGAATTTCATTTAATCTGTATATTGCATTTGGTAGGATGGCCATTTTTATTATGTGGATCCTACCTATCCATGAGCATGGGAGGTCTTTCCATCTTCTGATGTTCACTTCAATTTCTTTCTTCAAGGACTTGCAGTTTTTGTCACACAGGTCTTTCACTTGCTTGGTTAGAGTTTCCCCAGGTATTTTATATTGTTTGTGGCTATTGTTTTCCTAATTTCTTTCTCAGCCCATTTATTTGTTGTATAAAGAAAGGCTTCTGTTCTTTTTTTAAATTAATTTTGTATCCAGCCACCTTGCTGAAGGTGTTTATCAGCTATAAGAGTTCTCTGGTGGAATTTTTGTGGTTGCTTATGTATACTATCATATTATCTGCAAATAGGGATAGTTTGACTTCTTCGTTTCCAATTTGTATCCCCTTGATCTCCTTTAGCTGACTTATTGCTCTAGCAAGAACTTCAAGTACTATGTTGTAGAGATATGGCAAAAGTGGACATCCTTGTCTTGTCCCTGAGGAAATGTTTCAGGTTTCTCTCCGTTTAATTTGATGTTGGCTACTGGTTTGCTGTATATCACCTTTATTATTTCTAGGTATGGTCCTTGTATGCCCGTTCTTTCCAGGACTTTTAGCATGAAGAGGTGTTGGATTTTGTCAAATGCTTTTTCAGCATCTAGTGAGATTATCATGTTTTTTTTTCTTTCAGTTTCTTTATATGTGAATTACGTTTATGGATTTTCGTATGTTGAACTATCCGTGCATTTCTGAGATGAAGCCTACTTTATCATGGTGTATGATACTTTTGATATGTTCTTGGAATCGGTTTCCCGTTATTTTATTAAGTATTTTTGCATCTTTGTTCATGAGGGAGACTGGTCTGAAGTTCTCTTTTCTTTGTTGGGTCTTTGTGTGATTTAGGAATCAGGGTGACTGTGGCCTCATAGAATAAGTTTGGCAGTGTTCCTTCTGATTCTATTTTGTGCAAAAGTTTGAAGAGTATTGGTGTTAGCTCTTCTTTGAAGTTCTGGTAGTATTCTGTGCTGAAACCATCTGGCCCTGTGGTTTTTTTTTGGTTGGGAGATTTTTAATGACTGTTTCTATTTCCTTAGGGGTTATCGGGCTTCTTATTCTGTTAATCTGAATTTGATTTAGCTTTGGAAGGTGGAATCTATCAAGAAAATTGTCCATTTCACTTAAATTTTCATATTTGGTGGAGTATAAATTTTTAAAGTAGGACCTAAAGATTCTCTGGATTTCTTCAATATCTGTTGTTATTTCTCCCTTTTCATTTATGATTTTGGTTTTTTTCCCTCTGTCTTTTAGTTAATTTGTCTAAGGATCTGTCTATTTTGTTGATTTTCTCAAAGAACCAACTCTTGGTTTCATTGATTCTTTGTATTGTTCTTTTTGTTTCTATGTTGTTGATTTCAGCCCTATGTTTGATGATTTCCTGCCTTCTGCTCCTCTTGGAAGTGTTTGCTTCTTCTTTTTCCAATGTATCCAGTTCAGTTGTCATTCCCTAATATGAGCTGTCAAAATTTTCTTTTTGAAGGTACTTAGTGCCATGAACTTTCCTCATAGCACAGCTTTCTTTGTGTCCCATAGGATTGGGTATGTTGTGTCTTCATTTTCATTGGATTAAGAAGTCTTTGATTTCCTTCTTTATTTCTTCCCAGACCCAGTAGTCATCCAGTAAAGAGCTGTTCAATTTCCATGTGTGTGTAGGCTTTCTGTTCTTTCTGTTGTCGTTGAAGTCCAGCTTTATTCCATGGTGGTCTGATAAGATACAAGGGGTTATTTCAATTTTCTTCTATCTGTTGAGGCTTGGTTTGTGTCCAACTATATGGTCGATTTTGGAGAAGGTTCCGTGTGATGCTGAGAAGAAGGTGTATTCCTTTGTGTTTGGGTGAAACGTTCTGTAGATATCTGTTAGGTCCATGTGGTTCATGATCTCTGTTAGACTCATTATTTCTCTGCTTGGTTTCTGTCTTGATGACCTGTCCATTTTTGTGAGTGGGATGTTGAAGTCTCCCACTACTAATGTGTTGGGATCAATATGTGATTTAAACTTTAGAAGAGTTTCTTTTACAAATGTAGGCGCCTTTGTATTTGGGGCATAGATATTCAATATTGGGATGTCCTCTTGATGAATATTTCCTTTAACAAGTATGTAATACCTTTCTCTATCTTTTTTGATTAACTTCAGTTGGAAGTCTATTTTATTTGGTATTAGGATGGCTATTCCAGCTTGCTTCCTGGGTCCATTTGCTTGGAATACCTTTTCCAAGCCCTTTACTTTGAGGTAGCATCTCTCTTTGTTAGTGAGATGCATTTCTTGTATGCAGCAAAATGATGGGTCTTGTTTACAGATACAATCTGTAAGCCTGTGTCTTTTTATTGGGGAGATGAGTCCATTGATGTTGATGGATAGTAATGACCAAAGGTTGTTATTTCCTATTATTTTGGTGTAGGTGGTGTTTCTTTTGGTTTAGCTGCAGTGGAGTTTTTTGTTTCCTCTGTTTTCTTGGGTGTAGTTATCTACTCTGGGTTGAAATTTTCCTTCTAGGATCTTCTGTAGGGCTGGATTTGTGGGTAGATACTGTTAAATTTGATTTTTCATGGAATGTCTTGTTTTCTCCATCTATGTTGATAGAGAATTTTGCTGGGTATAGTAGTCTGGCTGGGCACCTATGTTCTCTCAGGGCTTGTAGGACGTCTGCCCAGGCCCTTCTGGCTTTTAAAGTTTCTGAGGAGAAGTCAGGTGTAATTCTGATGGGTCTGTCATTTTATGTTACTTGACCTTTTTTTCTTACAGCTTTTAATATTCTTTTACTGTTCTGTACATTTGGAGTTTCAATTATTATGTGGCGAGAGGAGTTTCTTTTCTGATCTAATTTGTTTGGTGTTCTGTAAGCCTCTTGGAATTTTATTGGCATTGCTCTCTTTAGGTTTGGGAAGTTTTTTTCTGTGATTTTGTTGAAGATGTTTCTTGGACCTTGGAGTTGGGAGTCTTCTCTTTCCTTATGCCTATAATTCTTAGGTTCCTTCTTTTCATTGAGTCCTTGATATCTTAGATGTTATGGGTGAGAACTTTTTTAGATTTTTCATTTTCTTTGGTTGTTGTACTGTTTTCTTCCATCAAATCTTCCATGCCTGAGATCCTGTCTTCCATCGCTTGTATCCTACTTTTGATAATCATGTCTGTAGTTCCTGTTCTCTTTCCTTGACTCTCCACTTCTACTCCTATCTCTTTCTGTGTTTTCTTTATTCCTTCTACTTCCAATTTCAAGTCTTGAAACATTTCATTAATTTTATACATTTCCTGCTCCAATTTGCTTGTTGCCTTGTCTCTTTCCTGTTCAAGTTGGGCCACTTTGGCTTGGAGATCTCTAATGGTATTCTCTGTTGCTTTTGCTTGTAAAACTTTGGAATCTTTGAATTCCTTCAGGGATTTAAATTCTTCTTGAAAGGACTCTATCACTTTCCAGAATACAGATTTGTCATCATTTTCATGTGTTTCAGCTGTGGTGGAGTGGTCAGAGTTTGCTGCACTATCATAGCTGCATTTTGTTAGAGTCATATTTCCCTGACTTTTGTTGGATCTTTTCTTTAGCTGACCTTTAGTCATTTGGTTGTTCTTAGGTGTTTATTCCTGGTGCCTTCTGGGTTTGGTGCCAAGAAATGTGCTTTGGTGTAGAAGTCTTATAGCTTGGTGATCTGTAGTTTTCCACAGGCTGGATGTAGCCTTGTGTGGAGGTTTGTTCTCAGTGTGTTTCCCAGAGCTCACCCCTTCCTGTTTTGTTCCAATTGGGGACTCAGGTCAGGGGTTGTGGTGGGATGTGTTCCTGTAGATTCCTGGGATCCAACTGGTCTTTGTATAGATGATGGTGCAGGTTGGCAGGCCACAGACTGTTGGCTGGGGCTGCAGCTCCCCTGCAGCTTACTTGTCTGACAATGCTAGTGGTCCTCCCAAGCTGCTCTCAGGGGGTACTCAGGATCAATGTGCATCTAATAGCCAGAAGCACTGTGATCTGGTACAGCCCACTCACAGGCAATGAGCCATGGCCCAGGATTATTTCACTGTTCCTGAGTCAGAGCTCTCTGTGTTGTAGTCTGGGTATTCAGCACATACCAGCTCTGCTCGTATGTTCCTGGGTATCCAAGCACAGATGCTGTGGACTCTGGAGGTCCTAAGTTTGGGGGTTGAGTCCACCAACTGGAGACCTGAAAGGATCCAACAGGGAGGGAGTACAGTTTCCAGGTGGGAGGTGCTCAGTGTTCATGTCTGGCAACTCAGATCCTTCAGTGTCCTTATTTCCAGTACCGAGTTCTTTGTTGTCCCTGCTGGGCAGGCCCAGATGGGCTTGCGCCTGTCTAGATGGTTCCCAGGGCCTCTCGGCAGTAAGCACTAAGCCCTTTAGTCTGAGTCACTCAGCAGTGCACCCAGGCCACGACCTCATTGCTCAGGGGTGGAACTATATATGCTGAAGATCTGGTTTCCCACCAGAGGAGCCAGCACTAGCAAAGGAGTCCGATATTAACCCCACAACCATCCAGGACTTGGACCCTGTGGAGATCCAAGCAGTCTTCTAACCTGGCCACCCGCCTTTCTGCCCGCTCTTATCTCACTTCTCCTATGTCTGTGCTAGAGCTGTCCCGTGGATACTGGCAATTGTGGCCACTGTCGTCCAAGTCCCGGGACACTGCAGTGGTGCCAGCAGCATAACCTGCTACCAGAAGTGTATCCTGCTGCTCTGTCTAGCTGCAGTGTTCTTCACAGTGATTGCAAATCCAATAGAGGGGTTTGTATGTCCAACACCCCTCTGGGGAAGCCCAAATATGCTTGCGTTTGCCAGAATGCCACTCCACTGTGGTTGTGCTGCCGCCCCACAGTTCAGAACGTGCTGTGGCCCACAACCACAATGCTTCCACTGAGAATATATCCATTCCTGCAGTTCTGCTGATCTTCCCCTTGGTGTCAGAATGCCTGTGTGGAATGTGCGAGCCCAGGAGGCTGGTGAGTAACCCTGTCTGCAGTTCGGAGCTGCTTGCTTGGTATTTGAGTGGCTTGTACCCCGTCCCTCTCCTGGTGATGATTCTGCTTCCTGGGGTCAGCAGCTTCTGCGGTTTCTGCTGGTCTGTTTTTCTGAGTGTCCAAGAGAGGAGAGTCTTGCCCAGGGACTTTTAATAGTCCCTGAGTCACTGGGTGAAACCCAATGGGTTCACATCACTCAGATTATTGCTCATTGTCTTATAACTCTGTGGTGTTATAGCTGTTTTCCCCACATTCAAAATGCATCCATGCAGGCTGCCGCCATCTTGGATCCCCTCAGTCCTACAATTTCATGTTGGTTGTGTTTCTCTTGGTAGTTGTAGTTGAGTTATAAGGCCAAAATATTTCCTATCCAGTTCGAGGGAGGGATGCCTATCCTAGTGATGCCTTCATCCCTAGGTTGGGGGCTGTTAGGAAATACCAGGTCTGACTGTATCTTCTTCATATAATAGGAGACCAGACACCTGTCCACTATTCAATTCTTTCTGGGCTGGAGCCCTACGCCAGCCATCCGCTACCTTATGCCTACCAGTGTTCATATTTGTTAATCTCCTGCACAATTTCTAGGACTAATATTTGTTCTGAATATAGGCAGAGAACAGATAAGTTTATGGAAGCCATCTTGTCCCAACTGGAAACAAGTACTGTGCCATTGGGATATTCATTTGTTTGCATGTCAGATTCCAACTTCTAAATGTATTTCTCTGTATCTCACAAGCAAATATTTGCTTCCTATTATAACACATTGTTTGATCAAGTTATTTGTTGACAACTAATATATTATAGACTTAGAGTACATTCTCAGTGGAAATGTGAAGGAGAATTTAAAGCCGCATGTATGATGTTAGTATTAAGTTTAAAATCTGACTCTTGTATGTCTGGTGATAGGTAAATGGGACCTCCTTACTCTCTTATCAGGTGGCCCACTGTCCTCATGACTTAGGTAAAGTGTTATCTTTATTCTGCATTGGAAAAGGCCTAAAATTCTTGAAGCAACACTAGTATTCTTTATCTCAATATTTTTTTTTTAAAGTTTTATATATTTTTCAAGTGACATCTCTATCAAAGTCCCCTTCCTCCTCCCCTCCCAGTCCCTCTCTCCTTCCCTCCCTCCCTATTCCTCAACTCAATTCTGTTCTCTTTTTCTCCTCTGATGAAGGGAGCCCCTACATATCAAAACCCATCAGTTTATCAGTCACATAAGGGCTAAGAGCTTCCTATTGTAATGGGGCTTGATATTGCAGCCCATCTAGAATAAGATGTTCCACTAACAGCAGCAGGGTCCATGACTCATTGCTGAGTGCAGTTTTTCATTGTATGTACTCTCCTATATGTGGATATTAACCATTTAGCACAGGACAACCATCCTACAACCCCCAGACCCAAACAGACAGGAACCTTGCATAACTCAATATCTTTATTCACTTATCTACAAGATACAAGAGATTGCATGGCTTGAACAACAGGAATTTCCATCTTACATCTTTGAAACATGGCAATCTTAAGATTAGGATGTTGGCAATGATAGTTCCATGCCAGGTTTCTTGATTTACTTTATGGGAAGCCCCCACTTTGTTGTATACTCATATGATCTATTTTTTGTGCAATCCCAGGGAGGAAGAGTGGGTTTCGCTGTATAGATGGGAACTATTCCCATCATGATGGTTCTACCCTCATAACTTCATCTGAGCTTTTGCCTCCAAAGGCTTCATTCCTAAGTAACACATTGGGGAACAGTGATTCAACACATAAATTTAGAAGGCCACAGTTCACTACTTTGAAATTTTTCCAAGAGAAGTAAGCCAGTTTCTCCCATTTTTTCCTAAGGTTTTCACAACATTTATGGTAGAATTATGGAATTGTTTTGATCTCGTTCTTTTTGGAATTATTTGTATGATTCCTCTAGAACTCTGTGGGAGGATGAATTTAGAACTTTACACTTTTCAACGCTGTTTGGATCAATCCTATGTGTTTCATGTTTATACTGAGTGACTTAAAATAACATTAACCCAGTTACCTGAAGTGGTAACTTGAATTTCACTTTCTTAGCCTTTAGATGAGAAGCTGATGAGGATTACAGAGTTTTGAAAAAATTCTATAGAGAATTAAATATATAAAGCAAACACCTGTGTAGTTACTTAAATGAATTTGTTTGTACTAGACTGGCCTTGACATAAGTGTAAAAGTCACATTTCACAAAGTAATTTTAGAAAATGTCCTCCTATATTTGTTTATATGTCTACCATGCATAAAGACTCTAAGATATGCCCAAATTGTTCTACATCCTGGTATCCACATTGTGTGTAATATCTTCTCCTCCACATAGGCTGGTTCTAATCAGCACATATCTAGGACTGAGATGTCACTATGGTGATTAAAATACAGGAAATCACATCTTCTGGCCTTGTTAGCAGACTTTCTCTTGCTGGATGAAGAAGTATAGTCCCATATGCAGAGGCACATACAGGTTAAGGAAACTCAACACCCTTCGAGGAACCAGAGCCTGCCAAAGACTACATGAATTTGGAAGTGGATCCCATCTCAATTGAGCCTCATATGTGGTCCTCAAGCCTGGTTGATATATCAACTATACCTTGCAAGAGACACTATAGTAGAGAACCAAGCTATGCTTTGCCCACATTCCTGATTGATGTGAAATTAAATGTGTAGTTTATAAAGTCACTGAGTTTACACTAATTATTTGATAGTAGATGACAAGACCATGACCCATTTTTATATTATAGGATATGCAATCAGAACTTTAACTGTGTGCTTAGCCATAGGTAGAGGTTTCCATAAGAGGATCACTTTTTTTTTCACAAATATTTGCTATATACACCTATGTGTGTAATAAGACAGATGTTTTGACTTGACCTGGGCTTTATTTTCTCAGACCTATACTGAAGTAGAACATTCTTCAAGGAAAGTATTGGCTTACAACTGCAGAATAATGCTAAACAGATGAGAGGCAGAAATTGAAAACAACTGTTTTGCAGAGTTGTTTACAGCAGCATGCTAAGTAATTGAAGAACTAAGCATGCTGATCAATTTCTATCCAAAGAAAACATTCATTGTGTCTTAATGTCTTCAGGAAAGCAGCAAAGAATGAGATTAGCTGAAAACATGATGAACATGAAAACTAACGTGATTTTTATGCTTTATCAGGCTACTATCTCCTAGCAATATCAAAACTGTAATCATTAGCAAGGAGACAAAACGATATCTTCAGAGAATAAGCAGCTACCTTTAGAACATTGTGTGAATGAGAATATGTTTTATGGCTTGGCTTATCTACTAAGCTGCTTTCCTTTTTCCTACTGCAAGAGTGCTTTTCTTTAATGATGTCTCACATCAAAATTCCAACTTAAAAAAAAAAATCAGGAAACTTGAATCGTATTTCAAGACACATTGATGAAACAAGCTTGTGGGAATAAAGGAGTCACCAAGGTGAACTCCCTTTTTTCATGGCAATTGTCAGACTTACAGAAAACAAAAACAGCAACAACAAAAACCTTGATTTTTTTTTTTTTATTCAAAGGCCAATGCACATTAGTAGATAGGATGAGGACTAGCATGGTCTACTTTGATTTTCAAAACCTTTATAGCAGTGGTTCTAAACCTGTATGTGGTGACCCCTATGGTGGTCAAACTAGTCTTTCACAGAGGTCATCTAAGACCGTTGAAAAATATATTTACATTACAGTTCATAACAGTAGAAAAATTAGTTACAAAGTAACAATAAAATAATTTTATGGTTATAGGTCACCCCAACATGAGGAACTGTATTAAAGGGTCATAGTATTAGGAGGTTGAGAACCCTGTTCTAAAGGGTGATTGTCTCTCATCCCTGAAATTGTCACCTAAAGCTGTGGTATGATGCGTTTTATAGATGAGAGTTGTTTGCTTTGGCAGTGGTAATTGAGTCATGAGGGTGTAGACACCCCTGATGATATTAATGAGCTCCTAAGAAGAGGGACTCTTGCTTCCCACCATCAAAGGCTGCTCTATTTCCAAACTAGGAAGAATCCTTTCTGGAGCTCAGCCATGCCTCTCTGTTCATGGTCAGCTGGCCTTCAGCACCAGAAGAAAATAAGCTTCTCTTGCAGAAGTGAGCTAGTCTGTGGTGTTCAGTTGCAGCACCACGGAGACTTCAGCTAGTACCCTAGAAATCGAGCCATGTTCAGAAGATTGAAGCACAGAACACAGTTCTGCCTGCTGAGCACTCAATGTGACATTTTCCTATGATTCCGCCATGCTTCAACTTCAGCTATGACGATGAAAGTTCAGATTTTGGCCACTGGTAGTCTGGGAGACCACTGGGGAAGATGTAAGATGGCACAGGAGAAAGCCGTGTGTGACAGAAGAAAATGCTGTATTTTTAAACAAAGTCACTCCTGAGGTATAGAAATATATCTTTGCCTTAACATGAGCAGTTCCTTCAGTTATCCACGGGTGTGTATACCTTTTGGGATTGATGGGGTCTGGTGCATTCAGGGTGGTATGGCTGTAGACTGTGATAGGCTATCATTGAACCATTTCTATAAAGCTCTTAGGCTCAAATTGCACAGCATCATTCATGGGTCATTCATCACTTTGGGATCTTTACTACCAGACATTGAAGTTTCTGATTCTCATTCAAATTGCAGAGAAGCCTTGTATTATATATACTTTTTGAAAAGTCAGAAAGCATAATTGATAAAAAGAAACCTAAAGAAAATTCCAGAATAGAACCATAACTCTTAAGTGAAGTTTCAGTGTCTGTATATGTTCAGTGAATCTTTCCCCTGCATCTCCATCTTCGTCCTTCAACCCCTGGGCGAGTGGTCACCTGAGTAAAATGTGCTAAAATGCTATGGGCATTTTCAACCTGTTCAAATGTCTGTTTCTTCATTGTACTTTGAGCCTATCATTTGTCAAATGTTCAATGGCCCTAGTCTCTAGTCAACAAATATTTATGAAGTAATTATCATTAAAGGAATTTTTCTATTCCTTCATGCCAGATGATACAGGGAAAATTAGAGTCTCCTCTTGAGGTTCTGAGTTTTCTGAATAAATTATTTAAGAATTCACTCAAAAGGATGGACAATTTTATTAGAGTTCAGAAGCAAAACAAACAAAACCAGGGTATACAGGGTGCACATCTCAGCACCTGCCCAGAGAAAAATGGAGAAGAAAATAAAAATAGCTAGGCCATTTAAGGTGACATGGAGGTCAAACACATAGGTGAGCACCTACATGGTAGAGAGGGAAGCACTAGAGAATATGCAAAGGCATCCAAAAATAATCCGAAAATTCAAAGTGTTAGCAAAAGCATGCTAATGCAATGGATAAAAGAAGAAAATGAAAAGCATGTTTTTCTGAGTATTTCAGAAAAGCAGACAGTGTTTCAAAACTGCACATCTGTGGCCTGGTAAACTACCGGGTTAGGAGTAGGGATTAGGGAATGACATGTATGATAGCTCATTAAAAGACTAATTATTCTCCTTATCTTTTTAGCATGGCTTAAGATGAGCCTGACTTCCTAAAGGTGATTGATCTCTTGGCCAGTTGTTTGAACTGGCTCAGCTGCAATGTTAACTCTCCACCTGAGCTGGGTAGTTTTATGGCAACTGGACACAAGCCTAAAAGGGCCACACGCTAAAGTGGAGAAGAGAAGAGAAAGTGCCCCCATGAGATCAGGCTATAGATACGTCTTTGGACATTTTTTTAAATTAGTGATTGAAGTGGGAGGACCCAGTCCATTGTGGGTACGTCTACCTCTGGGCTTGGTGGTCCTGGATTCTGTAAGAAAGCAGGCCGAGCAAGCCATGGGGAACAAGCCAGCAAGCACTACTCCTCTATGGCCACTGCATCAGCTCCAGCCCTCAGGTTCCTCCAGGTTCCTGGCCTGTTTGAATTCCTGTCCTGACTTCCTTCAACAATGAACAGTGATGTGTAATGCAAATAAACCCTTTGCTCCACAGGTTTCCATGGTTATGGTGTCCTATCACAACAGTAGTGACTCTGTAAGATACCACTCAAGCAAGAGAAACCAGGTGTTGCTGGCTCATCAGAACACTTAACACAGCTTAGGTCTTCCACTCATTTCTGTTAATACGCTGTTATAACAGTGATCAGTTTGTTTCTAGATGCAAAGACTTCTCTGTTTTCCATTCACGTGGGAGACAGAGTCATATGCTGGAAATAGCAAGCTTTAGTTGACTGCCTGGCACTAGCCAGTGTTTCTGAAAACCTCTTCAGGGCTTCTGATTTGTCCTTTTGAGGTTGTTATTGTTTTCCTGTTATCCTTCTTCACTGATGTACTTGTGGGTATTGTAAGATGCTCATTGACTCCATCATACTATTGGATATGAAGCCAGATTTCTGCCATTTCTGATAAATTCTTCAGGAGTGATGTGAAAACTGATGATGATGTCTGTTTGCTTAGCACACATATGTGCACTGTGGATCTTCTGTAATGCTGGTGTTTCATTTACTAAAAAGATAAAACATCTGTCATTTCTTAAAGCAAGTTTACTTTATATAGAATCTTACACAAAATTTTAAATAATTGTCTTCTAAGAAATTAACATGAGCCTACAATTGTAAATATTTTTTTACTTTTCTCTTTCATTCCTGTTATGGCAAAAAAAAAAACATACTGCAGGAGACACAAAACTGTATTAGATTACAAGCTGTTTATCTCAACAATGCTCCAATATGTGTTATTACAATTAAAATATGTTTTAATAATTCACACCAAAGTCACAGCTGTTCTTTCCTATAATTAGTTACAAGAGTTTTCTGCAATTCCTAATCCATACAGAACACTCATTGATAGACTTGTCTAAATTTGGTAAAAATATTAGCTGCTTCTACTTGAATCTCAGAGTCTCACCACTGTTTCCGATTCTGATACTCATGATGTCAGATTACTGAGCTAAGTTGTATAAAAAGCCACATCTAAGTCCTTTTTAAACCCCGATAAATTAATGAAAGTAAAATCTTGGCACACAGGATGTCATGGCCAGTCCAGATGCTTAATTATACCATCTTCCCCTGATGCATTATTGGGATATTGCAAAAAATAAAAATAAAAAAGTCTGCCCTATGAGATTTTGGCATATGAAAAATGCAGTGATTTATGTCTTTAATTATTCTGTTTGACACACAATTAGAAAATCAAACAATTTCTTTTAATAATGCTAAGATATAGAGAAGCATGCATGTTATTTTCACTGTACCTTGCCACCATCGAGTAGCTCAGTGTTACTTAAGTGTTAAATGTAAGAAGGCCAAAGGGTAATATGAGCCTCACTTCTTAGCTTCAGCCCCAGGCCCCAGCCCAGGCCCCAGTCACTATTACAGTGACTGATACATAAAATGTTCTGAGGGAATGTGCAAAGATAATGTATTATGGTACTAAAATTAGAACTACTAAAGAAATTCTGCAAAATTATCTTCACATTTGGTAACATTTCTAGGTATCACCTAAGGTGGAACATTATCTCATTTCCCAGTAGACTTTGTAGACATTCAAATTATAATTTAAATCTGAGAAAATGCACAAATCTGCTTTTTATTACATATTAATATGGCCCTAATTGCTCCATAACCATTAGCAATTTAGCTGTATTATTTATAGTGTGCATGCATAAATACATGCTTAATATTTTGGCTTTTCCTGTGAATAAAAATAAAGCTCTTTGAAATATTAATGAATGCAGTGGCCCAAGACCTTTGGAAAGCATTCTGCTTTTGGAACATTTTTTTGAGTATTAATTAAAGACTTCTTGCTAATTGGCTCTGTGAAGGTTACATGTTATGTTTCACGCCCTTGGACTAGATAATGACTAAAATTACATACACTGCAAAAAAACAAAACAAAACACCTTTGTAACCTTTAAGATTACATGAAGCTATAGCTAAACTGTTGTTTCCATATTAAGTCAGCATTAATTCCATCAAGATTGTTCAGGTAGCAAAGAGAATAATTCCTGTTGTATTCTCTGACATTTAATTAGTGCTGGAAAATTTTCATAGTCCTTTTTTACTCCCTTTACATTTGCTCTTCACAATAAGCCTGAGAGTATATTCCCATGGGCAGTATAATCTTTAATATCTGAGCTTGTTTGTTAAGTAACAAATAAGAAATAGCTGAGCAACATTAAATCATTTCAGAGAAGAGCTTATGTATTGACTGAAGTTCCCTTTTGGTATTCTGGGGTACCAGCTGGCTCATCATGGAGTACATGTACATGGATGGGTACTAGAGGTACATGCTCATCATCATTTCTGTACTTCTGGCCATATTCTGTTGTTATATTTCATGCCAGTATCTAAATCTGGCTAGGAATAAAACCTTCTTTAAACAATTTCATGTTGATATTTACACAAGTCTTCCTGATGTCTCATCATGAGTGGCCCATTTAGTATGAGGAGCACATGTTCAAACAGTATAGTAGAGATGGCGAGCTTTTTCTTCTCAACATTCACCAAATGTAATTGTTTTAAAGCTTCCTGTGAGTGAAAGTCTCTGGGAAGAAGTTACAGATGCACAGTCTCACTATGTAACTCTGCTTAGTTGAAACTTGCTAAGTAGACTCAGATTGCCTCAAATTCACCAAGACCCTCCTGCCTCTGCCTACTGAGTGCTGGAGTTAAAGACACCACTATCACACCTTGTTCTCCTGCAGCTTTTCTGTAGTTCATCTAACCGGTATACCCATTAAAGTAAGTGGGAAGTATCCTGATTTCTGGCTTGCTTTTTCTCTGTCACTATGAAAGGTTCATGAAATGGTTACTATATTGGAACATAGAATATAGGGTAAGCTAAATCTATGTTCCCATGGAATAGTCACTCATTATTTATGATCACTCATATGTGACTTCAGGATAAACTATCTCTTATCCAATTGAGGTGACAGCTGTGTTTCTTGTATTGACATTACTTTGTGAAGATTCTAAATCTCTCCAAAAACAGATTTTTATCGTCTTTGGAAAGGATATGAGGCTAGTCTGTATTTTGTTCACTTCTTGGATAAAAGCATTTACAGCATGACCCAGAAAGCACTGAGTTAAATGTCAGCTATCTTTTCTTTCTTTCCTCTTTGAAACATTTTAATCAGAGCAGGAAGGAAGAAGATATATGAACTATTAAATAGATAAGGAAAGAATTTGACCCATGTTTTCCTGTGATCCAGTTAAGAAAAAGTAAACTTCTGAGACTGTGGACCCTCCCCATGTAAATTGGTGAGCCACTTGTTTTTAATTTTTCTGGCAGACTTATGGAGCCAATTAGCTTGGTAATTTATTTTTAACTCTAATGGGCAAGTAAATAATTAATGTTATTGCCTTTGTAGATTTAGCTTTTCCAGATATAAATTAACATGATTAAAAGAGTGATGTTTCAGTATGCATTCTACCAGCCAAGTTTGAATCCATCAATTAAACTGTAGGTTTTCTGCACCAAATGAGCTCAGCTCACAATGACACAGATGAGAGAGATGTACATTTGTTTTTTGTTTTTAATGGTCAGGTTGATTGCAAAAACATTAAAGTAAATGCTTTTCTTGTGTATGTAGTCAGTAAATTATCCCAAGCACCACTTATATGTTTTAAATCATTTTTCTGATCCTTCAATCTTCAACTCAGGACTTAAACATGGTGCTGTTTGCCTCCCTCTCAGCAATGAACTCTCCTCGCAAAAGAGGAGACACTATTAGTAACTGTATACATTGATCCAAACCTTTGCAGATTATTTAGTCATATTGTATGGTTTGAATTTGTAAGTCCAGCTACCTGAAGCCTGGCATCATTTTGCTAAAGTGTAAGTAGGGAGAACAGGCTGAGAGGGATCTGGTGGGCTAGGCTATTCATTGGGATGAAAAGGGGCATAAAACAGGAGTTTGTGTTCTTCCTCGGATAGGAAATGTGTGGGCAGGTATATTTTATCTTTCCTTTGAAATCAACTCCCCAGGATATTGTCCAACAAATCTTAAACTAGAACAATATATTTTGTGAATATATTGCTCCTAGCTGAATGGACAGAAAATGGGACTTTATGGGGATAATTGAATGACAGACATTTTTTAATCTTCAAGCAATACTGATGTAATTAAACATAGAGTGACTAATGATCTATATTTAACAGCTCACCACTCTGAGGTGCACTAATAAAAGTAGGATTTTGGAGCATATTAGAATAGGTGTGTGTATTATCTGAATCTCTTTGGGACAAGGAAACAACTGCTTCTCTTTCTTGTCCACTGAACTGTCCATACCTTAATTCCTCTTTTAGCTATGTTCATTATACAAAAATGCAAGATTGACATTTATCTTTAATTTTCTGACTCACTGGTGATTTGGCATTTTAGTATATCTAATATCTTAAGGATGCAAGACTTATCTTCTTTAACCTGGAGAGAATTGTTAGAAAATTATTAGGAAATGTATATCTATTGCTTGCACTCCTTGATGATAGAACATTTTTCTTCGCTCTAGTGTTAGCTCTCCATATTAAGGATTCCTTTCAACAGGCCAGAGTTTAATTAAAAGTTTGTTAAAATGTGATAAGCCCTTTTCTTTTGCCCCAGCTTTATTTTTCTTCCTTCCAAATCAGCATCTGTTATTTCTGATATATCAGTATTTAAAACAAGTAAACTTTTTGATTTTGACTAGCTTCTAGTAGTCGTAATCTTAAGACACATGCAGTAGCTTTGTGATTAGCCCATCATTGATCTTGGAGTGAATCTAGTGATCAGTGGTTCTAGATGTGGTTTTGGTCAAAACTATGGCATCCTAGGGAAATGTACATAACAACAACACATTTATTATAAATTATAAAGGACAGATGCATTCCCATAGCAGCTCACCCATAGTTTTGCTTAAAAATACCTTCTGTATAACAAGGCTCATCAAGAATAAGCCCCCTTTATAATTCTATTACATGGAAGTATTAACATATACAAACAATTTTATTGTTCTGTTTTAAATGAGGTAATATTAGTGATACATATTTGATTCTGTTTACTTAAATTTGTGTCATTTCCACTTTATTTTTAGTTAAGTCAAATGTCATCTGTGAATCTGTCTCTTTTTCCATGTGCCCTTCAAGTCAACTGGATGTCCCAGGTCTTTCTGTCCCTGCCATTCTTATTTTTGCCTCTGTTTCTGGATATGTTTTCTATACAACTGAGAATGATATTTTATTTCCTCCTATTTTATAGATATATTCCTACCACTTCTGCTGTGTTTGGTCCTAATATGATCACCCCATCACCATCTTGGAGTAGACATAACTTTGGATCTATGCTCTGGTTCTAAGTAGGTCTACAGTAATAGTAGCAGGACCTGTTTTGCTCCCTAAGTAGGAGGAGTTTGGGAGGAGAGTCACAGAAACCTCATCTATGATTTCAAGCAGTTTTTTCCTCTTGTCTCATGGCCTTCCCTGATGCAAGTGCTTTCAGGAAGTTCTAGATTGTCAATGGCTATTCAAAGTGTGACTCCATGATATAACTTCCATGGGGTCATCATGCATGATGGAGTGTAACTTTTGTGGTGAGATACTTGGTTTGGAGTCAAGTTCTGTAAGCAACCATTCACTCATGCTTTGGTAAAAACCAGCTCAATAAAATCATCAGTTCACTCCATTGGACTTGGGTGGCATCATTAGTTTTATGTGTTGTTTGTGCCCTATTTTGGTTAAATAAACATTTGCCCATGACTGCCCAAGAAAACTTTCAGAAACTATTTTTAGGTTGATTACAGACTTTTATTGATTGCTATAATGTTTTTAATGAATATCATGAAAACATATCTTTTTATAAATAAGAAAAATTGAACTAAATAAGTTTGCAAACAGTAATAATTGCCTCCTAGTATATATTCAATTGATGGGGATAGAAATGGCTGAATATATCAGAACAGTAGTTTCAACTGTTTATTTTGACATGGGAATTGGCCCAGATATTTTTAGAGAAAAGCTAAAAAATATTGCATAGCCTAGAAAGTTGATATATCATGTATCATTTAGGAGAGTCTCTATTGCTATTTGTAACAGAAAAATTTTCTTTATAACACATTTATTAATACTTATCAAATACCTATAAAACACCTATATCCTATAACCTAATACATAAAACCTAAAGCTTAATCCCTATCTAAGAACACCTAACTAACCCTATTTTAATTTTCTTAAAGGATATTAATATCCTTAGCATAAGTCCGTGAATACATCACCATAGGATAACTTGGATTTAGCAATCTGGTTACAGTCGTCCCAGCAGACAGTTCCTTTCAAGCTCAGCATCCATTGGGGATAAATGTGCCAGTTAGTACGGGCAGTTTATTTCAACTGTTAGAATCTGACCAGGCTATAAGGTCAGTCTGTTTTAACTGCTAACTTGAGGTCGGCTACCTAAACCAGTTGAGACTCATTTTTATAGTCTGCTAGGCCCGTGTATGTTTCACAGCCTAGTTTCTCACCATGGCCTCTGAACTCTGCCCATCTTTTCTGCCAGCCTTATTTGCTGCAAAAGGTCTTTCTCTGGCTGAGTTGCAGCAGAAAGTCTCTATCTTGGACTCCACCTCTTAGTTTGTGATCATTGTGGTCCTAATACTGATGAAAGGCTTGTGAATGCCTTACCTTGCTGCGCACTTCTCCAGAGGGTCTTGTCTTCTCAGCTCATGAGGACAAGAGGAAGAGAGAGGCCACATGGAGCTCTCTGGTTTACATACTGCATAATCTCATGATCCTTGGCAGTCTCAAGTGCCCACAAGATCTCTCACTGTGTCCAGCGGTCCTGTGGCTTCTTGCAGCAACCAACCTCATCTGTGGCTTGTGTGGTTTCATAGCCACTCCGCGCTTCAACAAAGCATTTTGTGTTTCCACAGAACTCTGGCCTCAACTGGGCTCTGTCCATCTTGGTCCCAAGGGATGCTAAGCTGAGCGGCATACTAATTCACTAAAGAGGCCTAGCTTCTACCACAGCTATTAAAAAAAAATCTTTTTAGATTCTGGGTGCTAACAGTGATTATGACAAAGCAAGAGTAAATCGGGATTTTTCTAGGAATCATTACTGGCGTTTAACTTTAATAATATTAATTTTTATGTGTTTAGCTAAATGAATATTTATAATCCATAGTATGGCCTAAAGACATCTAAGTACTTTAGCAAGCAACTGTGTACAGGATTTAATAATACTTATTTTCCAGAATCTACTGAGTAGAGCTCAGAGGGACTCAAGAGACTAAAGTGGCAATTCTAGAGTCCGCATGGATCTGCACTCAGTCCTCCGTGTATATATTAGGCTCTATAGCTTAGTGTTCTTGTGGGACTCAGAACAGTGACAGGAGGGGTTGTTTTTGACTCTTTTGTCTCCTTTTGAAATCCTTTTCCTTCTACTGGGTTGCCTCATCCAGCCTTGATATGAAGGTTTGAGCCTAGTCTTTGTGTAGCCTGCTATGCTGTATTTGGTTGATATGCTTGAGAAATCTGATCTTTTCTGAAGAGAAACAAAGGAAGAGTGGATATGGAGGAGAAGAAGGTGGGGGAAGGACTGTATAAAGAGAGGGTGGAGAAATGTCAGTCAGGGTGTATTATATGAAAGAAGAATAAATACAGAACATTTTTTCTGTACTGTTAGTTATTGGGACCTCTTCTTAATAGCTGTGGAATTTAGACAATCTACTTGATTTATAATCCTGAATTTCTGTAAAATGTTGATGTTATAATCAAGTTGAATTTTTTATAAGATGATATCTGCTATAGATCATGGTCATTAAATAAGTATGATCTATTTCATATATTAATAAAATTTACTGTCTGTCAAATACTATGAAATATAGATATTATTTGGATTTTCTTTTTGCCATTTCTTGAGATTGAAATGTGGCAAATGTTCTACCATGGAGCTACATCCACAGCCATGACATGTATTTAATTTTATTTGAAGCTATCATATAGGCGGTCTTATTTAATTTCATTTTAGGATGCTCTGAGCACTCATACCATCTAAGTTTATATCTACGTCTATAATTTCTACCAAATCTTACTGCTTTTACTAAGCAGACATTGCTCTTGTTTCATAAACTTAGTGGAGGTATAGATCCAGAAAGAGAGATACAAACTACAGAGGGTTGGTCAAGGTTACCATTTAGCTCTATAATGCATTAAGCTAACACAGGATTCCAGTTGAGCAGTGTGTTCCTTCAGGTTCCTGTTACAACCTGTAATGCATATAGTCTGTAGGCTAATGGGATGTCAAAAAAATGGCACCTTTGTGTTATTTGTTTGGGTCTGGTTATTTTTGATGGAAGTGATTGGAACCAACAGGACCATTGCTTCTTAGGATCTCATATTTCTGAACTGTCCTGTAGGAACTTGCCTTCTTGTGAGCTAAGACTCCCCATGAACATACCCTTTGATTTTACTCCTTGTTCCTGTGGTTTCATCCTCTCACTCAGCTCCAGGGTGCATGCCTATTTTATTTGGT
>CAJQZJ010034321.1:1015015-1032613 GCA_907164525.1 Lophiomys imhausi
AGAGAGAGAGAGAGAGAGAGAGAGAGAGAGAGAGAGAGAGAAGGTAAAGACTTCTGAAGCTTCAAGGCTATGGTCCAGTAAGCTATGACACTAGAAGTAGGGATAGAAGTAGGGATTCTGGGAAGGAAAAATACAGTATCTTACTAAAGGTCTAATTTCTTTCACCCATCCCTTTTATGGGGCCCCCATTGAACCCATCTTCCTAGGGGTGGTCCTTTGGCTAAAGGATTGACCTGGCCCAATTGGAATATTAGACCTCCACTAAGGGCTGATATTTATTCTCTTAACAATAAAAAGATTTACTTAATAGCCCTTTATTGCTACCATAACAAAATTAAAGTTTATTTACAATGTGTGACACTTTGCTTCCTGGGATTGTGTTGGAGTGAATATTCAATGGACTCTATCAGGTGTAGATAAGGATGGCCATATTATTTTTAACTGACTGTTTAATAAATTATTACTGTCTTTGGAGGCCCTTTTGTTTTTTAATTTTAAATTTCTGTGTATATGCATAATCTTATTGGTGTATACACAGATGAGCACATGAACATATACCTATGGCTGGGCATGTGTGCACAATGCATGTAGAGATAAGAGACCAGCATCAAATATTTTTCTTTATCGTTCTCTACCTACTTTTGTTGACACATGGTATCTCACTGTACTTGGCACACATTGTTTTCTTGTTTTTTTTTTTTTTTTCCCTAGGATGACTAACTAGTGTACTCCAGAGATTCACCTGTCTCTCTCTGTTTCACCCCACTCACTGCAGTAGGTTTACAGACAAATAAATCCCTTTTCACTCAGCATTTTACATGAGTGCTAGTGATTTGAAGTCAGGTAAAGAGCAGGATCTTTACCAACAGAACCATTTCAGTGGCCCATAATACTATCTATTTACTAATATTCTGAAATGCCATAAAATACCATAGAAAATTATGAGTTTTATTGTGAGGTTTTCATACACACATGCCATGTGATTTTATTCTTACTCACCCTCCTCCTGTACTACTCTCCTCCCCATTCTTCTCCCTTCTCATCTTCTCTATCTCCTCAAAAAGCCCTCTCTTCTGTTTTCATGTTACATGACTCCATTACCCTTTATTTTTCTCAAAAATTTTCACTTAAAAATTAGAACCCAGCCTAGAGTACATTCTTGCAATCCCAACCCAAAATTGACAGAGACAGGTTTGTGATAAGCTCAAGGACAAGCTGATATACATAATAGATCACAGGAAACTCACAATTGTAAAGCAGAAACACTTTTTTAAATTTTTAAAGGAAAAGGAAAGGAAGGAAGGAAGAAAGGAAGGTAGGAAGGAAGAAATGAAAGATGATATAAGGAATAAGTGTCAGCCATCTTTTGCCAATCCTATGACTTTACAATATTTTTCTCAACTGTTCAGAGTAAAATATTACCACTTTTATAACCTCATATGGTAACAATTTAAAATAGTATCTTGCTTATCTCCATTTGTAAATATGTTAAACAGTTATTAGGAAAAGAATTGCACATTTTAAAGATTGAAATCATCCATATCACTCCAATTAGAGAGACCTGCTTCACTATTTTTGCAAGCTTCCTGCATCCTGCCTGTGCTAAATGGATATTTAGCTATTTAGCGAATGCTTCTCTCTATTATCATATGAAATTTAAAGCCCATATTAGAGGAAGTGCAGTAATGGAGTCCTCTATAGGTAGAAATGCAAAAAGGAAGCCATATATGAGCAGTTGGTGCTCATCAGCTAGCCCTCCAGGGGCCAAATTTCCTTTTTCTTTTTTTTTCTTAAGTATTTCATTGTTTAAATCATGAGCCCTGATTTTGTAAATTAGCAATGGCATTCTTAGGACAAACTATTAATAATTATTTAATGGCAAATATCTAATCACTATTCAATTTATGGGGTACTTTTTTTCTTATGTGTTAAATCAAGATCCAGGTAAGGTTTGCCCATTAGCATTGACTCTGGAGCCTTAGTGGGTGGCTCAGCGGGTAAAAGTGTATGCTGTACAAACATGACAACCTAAGCTCAAACTCTCCGAACACATGTCGAAGCTGAACACAGTAGCACTCTGGGTTGCTCTGGGAAATAGGAAGAAGAAATAGAAAAAATCTGGAAGCTTATAAGCTATCCAGCCTGATATCTCAGCAGAAAAAATCAGAGAAGGCTTATCCCAAACAAGGTGGAAGGTGAGGATGGCCCCAGAGATTGTCTGAATTGTCACATAGGTACCGGCATTCACATGCAAGAATTTGTGCGCATGTAACACACACACTCTCTCTCTTGTATCCCAGGCTCCTCATCGCTGTTCATTATTCTCCATATAACATCTCTGTAGAAGTGAGTGGGCTTGTTTGGGCTCTTTAGTCTGCTACACTTATTTCAGCTGTGTAGTTTCAAACACAGTGTTTTACTTGTGACCACAACTCCCAGCAAACTGGGATTTATAGCTGGCAGCTTGATTTGGTTCAGGTTACTTGTCTTCCCCTAGGTAGTGGTATGGAAGCCTGTCTTTGCCAGCAATGAAACCTTTCTTGCCTCTTCTTGCGTGAGCCCTGGATATTTATGGCCACCAAAACCACCCTAAGCCAGTGGCTTTGAGGTTCTTATGACTTCAAAGAATGAAATTCACAGACAACAAAGAGTTTTAGAAAGAAGCATTTTATTCTAGAAAGTTTCCAAGAAAGAAAGTAAGGGTAGAAGCCCTGTACAGCAGGAGTCCTTGGGACTGGGTTACCAAATGAGCCACAAAGCCTGGGAGCTGAAGAGGCTCTAGTGGATGAGGAAGGAAAGGGTGTGGGTGGGTCTAGTTCTCATTCCAGAACTCCAGTTTCAGCATATCCTCAAAATGACTTCCTGGAAACGGATACTCCTTTAGGGGAAGAGAGATGGGGTAAATCAGAAACCGCTTTTTGGCATCTCCAGTCTCTTGACATGGTATGCATGTCAAGGTAGACCTTGAAGTCATTTAGTGAGAGAGAGTGTGTGTGTGTGTGTGTGTGGTGTGTTACATGCATATAAAGACATTTTTAATATGGACATTTCAAGTGTCCTGGCCTCCTTCAAGGTCTTTTTTTGTTTTTTTTTTTCAATTTTAGCGGAGGGAGGGGGGGGGGGGGGGGGGGGGGATGGTCACTTTTCTTTGCGATTTTTTCATCCTGACCTGCCTAGCAGATTCCTATCTCCTGGTTTCATCTCTGGCTTCATAGGTGAAGAATCACTTTCATCAGAAGCACTCAGTAATCTATCTTCCTTTAGTGACATTCGCACACATGGATAATTATTACTGAGATCTCTTTTGCTAGTGGTTACAAAGTGTTGGAACTCAAATTTTATTTGCATGTCTTCTGTGACGAGCACTGCTGTACTCATAGCTGTTTTTATTCCTTTTTCTAGAAGCTTTCTGCTCACATGTCGCTGCTCATGTTTCTAGACACTTATGAGAGGTTTTCTTTTCCCACTTAACAAAGAGACCTGCAATGTTAGGAATATTAACACTTTGCTGTTATGAAATGAAAAGATTAGACCTCAAGGAAACATACGTAATATAAGGTGGGACATAACAAATTGAGGAGACATGTTTACAATTTTTATCAGTGATGAATTCTGAGCTCAGCAGGGACTGAAGCATAGACCTCTACTTAACAGTCCTGTCACAGTAAATTTTTATATATCACACATATATTTATCAATACTTAACAATTATCTAATAATTGTCTATAAAATTCCTAAATTCCTAAACCCTAACTCTGAAACCTAATACCTAAATCTTCTTAGTATCTATAATACAAACATTTAACATTAAGCTAAGGTTTTTCAAAAGGATATTTTTTCTCTGAGCGTGGGTCCTAATGGATGGCTGGTCTTCAAACAATTTTTGAATTTTAATGTCTCTGAATTTCGTTCGTCCCCTTGTGATCTTAAGACCAATTAACACAAAGTTTCCCAGCCGGCTCACTGATTCAGATGCTTATAGTCTGCAAAGGACCAAAGTCCGGGAGCTCTGTGTCTGAGCACTCCGGAATCTCACTCAGGAAGAATCTGTCCGGATTCAGACCTGAAACAGGTCAACATCAGAGGGTGAAACTTTCCAACGAGATTGTGATGCCTGTTTTTTTCACCGGTGGAGGAAAACTTTGAGTGAATCAGGAACAGGAGCGAGAGTGTTCACGTGGATCCTGCCTTATATATCTTCACCTGTGGGCAGAAGCTTTTGTGCACTTTTAAAGTTAGTTGGGGGGGGGGGGGGCTCAATCTTTTTCAAAAAAGCTTTTTGCAGAGGGGAGAATTCACAGGCGTTCTGCAGATGTGGGCAGGTGCCTCAGGGCATGTCATTCAGATGCCTTACTCAGAGAGCTGTGAAATGAGGGAGGGCACCCAGGGGGCATGTCCTGCCCCCAGCCCCAAGATCAAAGAGGTCCTGGTCCTTGGTGAGTTCCCAAGGACATGTCACTTTGGATGAAGTCTTTTATCTTAAAAGTCCAGCCTTATTCCAAGTTTCCTATGCTATATATGCTAACACTAAACCTACCACACTTTCTCCCTTCTCACCAAACAATTACTGTTTCCTAACACAGTCCCAAGTTCAGATTCACTCTCCACTCTACCATTCAAGTTACACTACCACCCAGTCCTGATCTCTCTACACTATCCTCATGTTTTAGACAACTCATGTGAGAAAATACAAGCTCAACAACTGGTAGTTTCTGAGGCTTGTTGATTGCAAGTAACAACCGTGCTTTATATAATAGCTTG
The DNA here is from genome assembly GCA_907164525.1 of Lophiomys imhausi. Lineage (NCBI taxonomy): Eukaryota > Metazoa > Chordata > Mammalia > Rodentia > Muridae > Lophiomys > Lophiomys imhausi. The sequence continues at coordinate 1,019,777 of CAJQZJ010034321.1, forward strand.
GGGTTAGACTATAATTCTATCCATTCTCTTCAGATTCCATGTTTACTGTGGCAGTTCATTTCCTGCAGGACTGCCGTCCTGTTTGCTACCACTTAGGAAGGAAAAGGAGTAGCTTTGTTCAGACATCCATCAAGGAAGTCTGTCTGCAATGGTCATTATCTTATGTCTGTGCACAAATATGAATGGCCATAATGGGTGATAATACATGCTTACTTCTATCACTCAAAGAACTAAGCACAAACCAGAATGCATGCTCTCAAGTGCTAAGGTATTTGGTAGTTCAGTAACAAACACATACCACACACTAATGTGTTCTTTGGAGTCTGTCTGTCTGTGTGTGATTTTGGTGTTGGAGGTGTACCCAGGATCATGTCCATGTATACCATGTATGCATGTCCGGTTAGTTGTCTACACACTGAGCCATTTCCTCAACCCTCCTGAAATTTCTGTGAAAGAATTAAGGTTTTATTTATCCATTTAATTGGTAAGAAAATTCAGTCCCAGACATGATACCATCCTGTTCATTCAAGGCCTTGTAGAAAGATTCTCTTTAGCTTTAATAAACTTCGGCTTAACTCTCAGGATTTGTATATCCTCTTGTACCCCTATTTTCTATGGGGCCAGTGCCCTGTTTTCTTCCTTTGGGCAGAAAATAAACTGGCTTCACTTTGTAAGAGCTTTATAAAAGCAGCTATCAATGGTGACATCATATAACAACATCAGCAGCAAGCAGTTGCAGCCTTCATTCCTTGCAGGATGTGCTTTTCTTTTTGTTTGTCTCTCATTTGTGAAATAATCTTACTCTGTATTCCAGAGTATCCTGGGGCTTGAACTTGAGTTCCTCCTGTTTGAGCCTCCTCTAAAGTACCGGGACTACAGGTATGGGCTAATACATTTGCTCCACTATTTTGTTTACAAATAGATTTCACCAAGAGCCATTTGAGTTGTTTATCTAAGATTTCTGTATTGCATATGAAGCACTGAAAGTGAATAACATGACCAAGGATGTAGCCAGAGAACAACTGAGCTAGCACTCATACTCAGACAGAGGTCTAACACTTACCCAAATGCATCTTTGAATTGTATGTCACCAAGGCAAAATCATAGTCCTATTGGACAGCTACTTAGGACCATCTTAAGTGTTCTTATGAGGATCTTTTACTTGTTCATCTCAACACTGTGACTCTGACTTACCCGTGTCCTCAAGGAAAGAAGATCAGAGGCCATTGTTCTTGGATGAGCTGATGCTGAGTTCTAATTGTTGATGTAAATGTCCCTGGTCAGTGTCTCTATTGCATTGACTATACAGAGACATGTGAAAAGCCGCTGCTCAGCACCTAGCCACTTAATCATTGTCTTCCTAATCAAGTCATCTGACTGTTTTTCTCTGTTGGTAAAATAAGGAGAGCATGGTGAAGTCAGCCATCCTCAGGGTTTGCATCTCCACAGAAACATCAATATCTGGATTTCAGGCCTGGAAGGGTAACATGCCACCACTACAAATATTGCTGGCATCTACGCTGTGTGCTGATGCCCAGGCACATGTGGATTCTTGACGATTTTGGAGGAGTTTGTAAGAAAATATTGAAGTTCAACAATGTTGCTACCTTCAATAATGGTATGGCTCATTACATCAATCTTGTTAATGGGTTGTACTTAGGAAACTAATTCATCCTTTCAGGATGATCTGAAAGCTGTGTATTCCATTGCTAGTTACTGACCCCAAGATCTGGTTGCTGCTGCCCAGATAAGCACATTGTCACATGTACATGGTTTTTTTTTTGTGTGTGTGTGTAAACCTTGCTCTACCTAATTTAAAGTTGATTGGTTGAATAAAATGCCTTCAGCCTGGATTGAGTAGAAGAGAGGTAGGCAGGGAGAAGGTTAGTGGGCTTTTGACCAGTGGAGAAGTCAAGAGGGAGAGGAGAAGAAGGATGGACAGAAGCCATGGGTTAGGTAAAGCAAAAGCGCACATGGCCATGAGGGGCTGGCTCTGAGGATCAACATGGCATAGAGAAAAGGACCCCGATGGAAATGTACAAGTAGTTAGCTGGGAGGTAGAAAGCTAGCTTAGAGAATTAAATTCTGCCCAGACCCAGTCCTTAGCCTAAATTAAAATCCAACAAGTATCTGTGTGTGTTCATTTATAAGTGGTGGGTTCATAATTAACTCTACTGCCTTATTAGTTACTGGCAAATAATAATAAATTTTCATCTACGTCATCCTCTGTCTATTGCTTAGAATGGGGACACTGACTACGTCTATGCCAACAACCAGTTAGAGTAAAGGTGATTTGTATTTCTACATAACTTTCTTAGTTAAGGTTTTATTGCTGTGAGGAGACACCATGACCATAGCAACTCTTGAAAAGGAGTTTTAATTGGGGTTGGCTTTACAGTCTCAGAGGTTTAGTCTATTATCATCAGGACAGGAAACAGAGCAGTGTACAGGCAGACATGGTGCTGGAGAAGGAGCTGAGAGTTCCACATCCTGATCCACAGGCATCAGGGAGAGAAGACTTGAACTTCTGAGACCTCAAAGCCCATTCCCTAGTGACACACTTCCTCCAACAAAGCCACACCTCTTAATAGTGCCAGTCCCTATGGGCCAAGCATTCAAACACATGAGTCTGTGGGGGCCATTCCTGTTTAAACCACCACAATAACTACCATAGCTTATATGAGAAGAGTGTTGGGTGCGTGTACGGAGAGGCGTGAGGAGTGGCATGTTTCTTTGCACACTGAGTTTTAAGAGCTGATCTTCCAGGCTATTGTGATTACTGCCCACAGACGATCAATGTCTGACCCACATTATAAAATGGGTGATAAGCATATTTCATTTTCTAAAAATATAGTATAGATCAGCTCCTACTTACCTCAGGGGCCAGGAAATTCTCTGGAATCTCATTATAACATTCAGTGGCTTTTCTTCCAGACACATTTTAATTTCACCACTCAATTTAAAAGGCTAACCAGGTAAGAAATAAGGTCCTACTGTATTGGGAAGACATTAGGCACCCAAGAGTCACTCTTACTTGGCACCATTAAAATCCATCAGCTATGTCATTTTGGTATGTCCTAACAGTTCAAGTATTTGATATGCAACTAGGAGGCAAGGTCTTTCATATTGTATACACCCCAAACTGCCAGTCCAGTTGTGTTATTGAACCCTTAGGTTCATGAAGTGTTTTATGTCTGCTAAACCCAGAATTGTTTCAGCGATCTCATCTGGTACAAGATGTCATCGTTCTACCCATAGATGTACTTAGACTATCCATAGTGGCATAATGTGGGTGTGCTGTCATTGTTTCTTTGTAAAAGATGTACCTTGTTGTCCTGCCTGGATGTCTTTTTTTCTATCCATAGTGATCAATCACGTCAGTTTTTAGTTGTGTTTCTGAGCACTGCTTCTTTTCGTTGGAGTTGTGACATTTTGGGTTGTCAGACCTAGAGCTAATGAGAAATACAATGTTGGAGGCAGTCTACTGAGTATCATAGTACTTGGTGAAGAATGACTTGGGGTCATTTCTGGATTTGAATCCTGACATTGTCGTGGTTTATTTATTTGATTGCAATGAGAATCATTAAAGTTTCCAAATCCAAGTCTTCTTCTGTAGATGGCAGTAATACTGTCAACTATGTGAACAAACTCTGAAGCATGACTGGGAACATACAAGTGGGAATGAGAGAGACAGTGTTGTATTCCTATAGGGTGTATCTGAGACCACACTTCTTGTGAACTGAGTCGTTAAAACAGTCATCCCCATTATACTTGGCCAGCATTGTTTTAAACATAAAATTGTGAATTGCAATTTGTATTTTACTCTTTCTCCTAATTCACTTCTATTCCACAGTCTTGACCATTACACACTCAGAGATCCTAACACCTCTTTGGCCTGCTTTTCCTGGCCTGGCTTCTCTGGACACCTGTCTCTTTGGAAAGAATGTTTGAGTGCATTTGGATCTGTGGCTTGATGTGTGTGTGTGTGTGTGTGTGTGTGTGTGTGTGTGTGTTTACAAGGGATGGTTTTTAAGTCAACCCAGCTATTAAAGAGGTGTGGTTCACACTGCTCTCAGAGCAGCTACTAATTGATAAGTCTTGAGGAGTGACATGTTTTCTGAAGCATGCAAGGTTGCCCACCAGGCAAGATGCCACTCTCCAAGGAATTAGTCTTCCACCCTAGGAAACACTCGTGATTGAGAAGTTCTAGGTTTTTTTTTTCCTTGACATTAATGATTCTGTCAATATCCCCAGTATATGCTTCTCAATTTATTTTAGTATGTGATAAAATTAACCCCTTTCCATGGATTCCAGAGATGCTGATTTCTGAAACTTAGACTAGGAGTTTTTATTGTACTGTGGCACATCTTGGTAGTGTGCTTTTGTATTTGGTGTATGCTTTTTACTGCACAATAAAAACTCAGAAACAGTAGTGTTGGATGAGGTCTGGTGAGCAAACTGATGAAGTGAACAAGTTTCTAAGAAAATAAGTAATTAACATGGTCTGGTTGCATTGGCCTCCAATCCTATAATCCTAGCTATTTGGAGACTGAGGCAAGAAGATAACAAGTTCAAGAGAGTTGTGGGCTACAGAGTCAATTCAAAGCTAGCCTAGGCAACTTAGTAAGAATCTATCTTCAAAAGTTAATGAGAGAGGGAAGAGAGAAGATAAAAGGGAAAAAGGAAAAGAAACAAGGAAAGACATTCACAAAAGGGAAAGGAAATATAGAAATGCCCCTCTTCAAGAACTTAGTATGTTTTTCATGATTTGAGACGTTTAAGTCTATACATGTTTCATTACAATATAGGAGAATTGACAGTCTGTTTGTATGTTGGGGGGGTGGGGAGTGGAGTTTGTCACATTTTGCACATCTGGGCAGAAGTTAGGAAAGTGTAAAGCCTGAAGAATAGCATTAAGTGTGCAGGCTTCACAAAGTCACAGTGAAGGTCATCAGTGGTTCCTGCTGTATTCTCAGCTCTTAATAACAGTATGTGCCCAGTGAACATGTGTGGAGGAAATTCACCTCTGACCATATCCTTACCTGATCTAAGATAGACTGTCATGTATTTTCCCTCTGAAGAATCTTAACTATTGCTAAGGTCAGGTGAAACTAAGATAGAAAAGGAAGTGACATATTTTTATGTTGTTTCCACCCTAACCTAGACTATTCCTAACAGAAGTTGGGAACAAGGAAACAAAGATGTATTTGAATAGACTTGAGACTGGGATTCTCAAAGCAGTCTGATTAATAGCTCCATATGTATCATTATTCTGAATTGCAGCATTGTTTACCTTGTGAAGTTGTGTCCATTGGGCTTTGGAATACAGGAGTAATTGAAGCTGTGACAAGTTGATTATGAGCTTCCTACAAAACCATGGCCAAGATCACCCATAAATTACTGGGTATCAGCAAGAGGACATGAAATGAACCAGAAAAGTTGACTCCTATTATGTAGTTCTGCCAACTGCCCCTAATATGAGGGCAGTCAGGGTAACATCACACATCATCTGGGGTTGGTGCCGAGAGAGTTGCCTAGAGTCACTGTGAACCACAGAAGCCGTTCCATTCCACAGAAGATAGAAAAGATGCAGAAAACGGATGAAAGTATATGAGGACATGAGATGTCATGTGGAGTATTTGACTGCAATGGGCAAAAGAACCTTGAGGACTTCCATCATTACTATAGGGGATGACTCACCTCTGTAGCCTCTTCATCATAAACATCTTACAGGATACATTTTAGAGGAAAAAAGTATATCTTAGAAAAAACCTGAATGTGTTGATACTTACAGAAGCTAAAGAACATCATGGTAGCAGATGAACCTCTTAGTCCTATGTTCATCCAAAAGTCTATCAGAGGTGTCAAACCTTTTGACAATGGGATATGATGTCCTTTTCCAGTGTGTCAGTTTGCATTCATAGCTAGTTTTTTTAAAAAAACACTTTGCCCTGTTTCTTACCTAATCATATACTTCTGAAAAAAAGAATACTATTATTAAAGCAGGATGGTTATCATCTTATTTTTGTTGTTTTAAATATTAGAGGACATGTGGGTTAGCCCAGTAAGAAAAGAGACTCCGGAGGAGAAGGCACCATACCAAACACATGAAGAAAATTATCTAGCAAATTAGTTTCAGATCCCAAGTCCTTTGAACTCTGCCCCTATATTTTCCAACCCTAAATACATTTCTTCCCTTTTGATCATGTAACCTTCAATTCATTTTTCACATATCTACCCAACCCCAAAGAAGGTATGAGGTGAGACGATAGAAAAGGATCGAATAATTGTGTGAGAGGAGAGGCAGAGGCAGTGAAAAGAAAAAGTGCAGTTCAGGCAGGAGCAGGGGCATCTAGGTATAGAAAACATATAATCTCTCATTTCTAAGAAGTAGGTACGAAGAATTTTCATTTACATCATGTCTATAGGTATCTATAATAAATATCTGTGTCACGTGCCAGGCTACCAAAAGCCATTTTCAAAGCTTAATACTAAAGTCATCCATGTTCTCATTGTCATATAATTTTCAGGATTGATGGAGACAGGATGCTTTGGGCTCAAATCAGGCACAGATATGCACCAAATGGCCCTGAGAAATATTTAATTCATTCACTCAAAGAGTTAATTTCTCTTGTGCATTTGGTAGGCTGTAGTATATATATTTAAATACAAGAAACAAGGTCCTTACACATATAGGACCTTTGTTTTAGTGTGAAAAACCAAGTAGTAAATGAATACACGTTTAGCATATCAGAATGATTTCCCTGGGTTTAAACAGAAAGAGGGATGAGAGATGTGGTGTTTATCACTTCATGTAAGGTATTTATAAGAGACACACAAGAGAAGTAAGAGCTCAGCAACAGTGCAAATTCTTAAAGAATAAAAGAGTGTACCGTGTTATCAGCAATGTCAGTGTTATGTTCAGAAGGCTAAAAAGCATTCAGAGGTATGTTACAGGAGTGCTTGCCTTCATGAAGCAATTATGAAGGGCAGAGTAGGCTGAGAGAACAGAGCTAACTGCTGTATCACCCTGACCATCATTTTGACCATTTAAGGACTCAGATGGATTTGAGAATGGAAGTTATTTTCTCTTATTCAGATTCTTGGTGGGAGTGGTACCCAAAGTCTGAGGCACCATGATGCTACAAACCAGGATGTAGCAAAGAAGATGATAAGACAAGGTTGGCAACTGCATCTTTTCTGAAGAAAGGGCCACTAGAATTTTCTGATAGAGTATAGAACATTGGCACATCTAAGAGGGAGGGAGGGAAGAAGACAGGGAGGGAGAGAGAAAAATAAACAGAGTAACAGAGAAAAGCAGTGAGAAAGTGGAATGGATGGGAAGAAAGGAGAAAAGAAATCACCATTTACTAAGACGGAATAAATGAGGAACCACATAGTCTTTATTAATTTCAGGAGAGAGGTGATGGAGGCTATAGGCACATTACCTAAGTTTGCTCCAGTTAATAGGATAAATCTACTAGAATTCTAGGTAGAGTTGCTGAATAATTGACCAACAAGAAAGTTTGGATTTGGGGAGACCGTCTAGGACTAGAGGCAAGTTTTAGATCTGAGAATGTGACAACTCAAGCCAAGGAACTAGAAGAGGCATCCAGTGAGAGTACATACAATAGAGGCTTGGGATTGGATAGCAAAGTACCTGTATATAGAAACAAGGAAGCTGCAATTACGCTCTGGAAGTACCCGTGATGGAATGGCCAGTGGTAACAGGTGGTTTTGGTATCTTTGATACAAATGAGGAGAGTTATAGAGATGGAGTGGTGTGTTTCTTGTTTCTATCCTTTAGTGTCCCTTTGTCATAGAACAGGAGTACACATTCTTTACAAAGAGGTATTCATTCAGTCAGTCAGTCATCATACCAAACCAATGTAATGAATGACTGGCAATGAATGAATGACATCAAGGGAAAATCACTTCTCTCCAATTCTTTCTTTCTCTCTAAAACAAATGAACAAATGGGTGATTTTTTAAATCACTCAATGCTGAATCCTTAATTGCCATTTAGATAGCTTGTGTGTGGTTTCTAGAGAAAATGGTCTTGGATTTTGTATTACTGTGCTGATTTCTGTGTTGAGTATGCAAATCTTTCTCTTCTGATTTTGTAGACTTAGAAGAACCCTCCATCTTCAGGAACTTGGAAACAGCTGCACTGGACCCTGTGTGGAAGTTAAAACTGTCGCTGTGGTGGGGACTGAGAACATTATTTCAATCCCAATGTTGCCCTGACATTTGTGTTTAAAATTCAAGAAGATTAAGACTGAAAAGGTATGGATGTGCAATTTTAACTTCTTAATTTTTAAGGCAAATGTGGTACATTTTAAAGCAGATTATTTTTATTGCTGCCTTTGTTTTTGTCGGTGTCATTTGCCTTTTAAGGAATATCTTTTCTTTCAAAACTCTAAGTTTATGTAATGTGTTGGATAGACCAAGGTACACTGGGGGCAACTGAATGAAGTCTGCACTGTTCCAACAAGGATCAGATGGGCAGAGGGCTTTATGACAAAGTTGACAAAGAAATGGACCAATTTCTAAGAGAAAAACAGAAAGATAAATCTTGTAGATGTCTATGCCATAAAAGACTCATGTAAGAAGACAGTAAATAGTTTTTTTTTGTCGTAAATGGCTTTATTACTATTTATTTAGCTATACACCTAATTAGTTATTTGTTTGTTTATTCCTATTTATTTATATGTCTATGTGAAGCTGTTGATAATGTTTTCATTCTTAAATTCCTTAGAAAAAGCCAGTATTGTATTTCTCTTGGCTATATGCTTATACTGAGGCAGACTCTAAGTTTGAGTCAAAAGGAATCTCACAGTTTTTAAAATGATAAATATCATGCTTATAGTAATTAAAGAGTAATCAATGAAAGCTGTATTTGTGTAGATTTTTATGCAAGCATATTTACTATATATATATATAATTTGGTCGATGCATCTAATTGCTTTCAGCAAGTGTATATCTCTGTATGTACAAATGTTTATGTTTGTACATAAGGAAGATAGAGAATAAAAGAATGACTGTAACAATCACTTATAAATATAGTAAATCAGATAGTGTCTTCTGATATTTGCAAAAATGTCTGTACATCTCATGACAACCATGTGGAATATGGATTTCTGAGCCTGGAAGCCTAAGAGGAGATAAATAGAAAGTTTCCTGAGGCTAAGGGACTCAGGGGCCAGATTCAGTTCAAGCCTATTAAAATTCCAGTTTATATGCTGATACGTATAGAGGAGTATGGTCACATTTGTACCTGGGGAATATCCTTTAACAAGACCACATGTCACATTCAGGGGATATTGTAAGGTGTCTTAGAAAAGCCTAATGGTAGCTTATTCACTATACTTTTAGTCTCTCAACAAGAAAAAAAAAATAAAGTGTTGGAGACAAATCAAGACAAAACAGCAAATACTTTCTTATGGTACATAGGGTTATGGGAGATAGGAGAACAAGGATGGTTAGTTGTCGGGTTGAACCCTTCCTTGTGTCACCATGAAAGTCCCTTAGGCCAGTTACTCAGGAGAGATGGAGGTGTTGTCCTGGCAAGGATCAAATTAGGTATAGCTCAATGGCCCGTGTCACCTGTATTTCTCCCTGCTGGAATAAGTGTGTTCCTCACTTCCAGCTTGTGAGTTAGTCATTCTTTGATGGTGAAGAACGTATACTTTCTCTCTCCTGTTTCCAAATGCCGGCAAAGATGTGCTAGGGCTCTGATAGTCACAGGACCGACACACCCCTGAAAAACAAAATACCTCTGAGAGATAAAGGACTTTGAGTGGAAAGAAACCACACCTTCTTTCACAGCAGAATCTTCTTTGTTCGTATATATATATATATATATATATATATATATATATATATATATAATTACTTTTTTCTGTCAAAGAATATCTTTAAAAGAGTTCAACATTAAACACTAAGTAAGAATCATTCCCTATTAACAGGATTACAAAGGCCAAATAAATAATTTAATGATCAGAAAGGAGGCACATATATACATAGTTCTCACATGAGCAGAAGAATGCAATAGATGTGCATCTGTGGTCGCAGGGCCCTTCACTCACACATGTTGATCTATAAGAAAGGAAAACAAAAACACTGTTGTCCAAAAATCCTAGAGAAGCTGTACGTGGGCTTGAGATTGTGAAGTCTGGGCTCCTTATTTTGAGTGTTGATCTTTCATTACAGGATGTCTGTGTTCTAGATGCTAGCCACTTAAAACATAAATTCAGCTAAGTTTTTGAGATCTTGGTTATTAAAATGTTCTCAGTTTAGACAGCCACTGACTGGTAAAGGGGAAAATAAACTCTCTTTGTTCACAAAGTTGTGAGAGAATTTCTGCTATGTGGTGAATACTTATGAAAGGGATCTATCTATTCAAATGATCATACATGCATACTCATACACACACACACTACACTCATACACAAGTCCTTTTCAGGGTAATACAGAGATGGTGTTGGCACCATCCATCTAACACTGGATCCCATGGTTTGGTACACTGAAGGGTTCTCAAACATGTCTCTGCATATGAAGAAAAATAGTATAAATTAGTGGCTCTAAGAGTAGAATAATAAAAGCAAATCATATAGTTCTAATCCAGTCTCTGCTTAAACATTAGGAAAAGCATTTAATTCTCCATAGTCAGTATTATTTAAAGTGTGTTCCATAAGCTTGTAGCCTCAGCGTCATCTCAGCTTGGAAGACTTGTAAATTCTGAGGCCAGTCTGGGTTACCGAGCAAGACACATTAGCTCACACCCCTTAGCAAATGAGTGAAAGAGAAACTGGCCTCTGAGATAGGGGTCACCATCTGTACATTACATATACACAAAGTGACTCTTAGAAAAGTAATGTAACGTTCTATATCTAACTCAGCTTTCATCCTAACTTGCCTCATAATTTTTAAAATATCTTCTTAGATCCAGAACACCCTCTTGATTCCTAAACAACTCAAAATTTAACCATGAGACTCTAGCTATCTATTCTTCAACCACCTCAGAGACCTGAGAGGGATAAATATATCTGATTATATAGGAAGTGCGGGGACTGCAGCTTCCAATACTAAGAAATGACATACCAGTGGCTGCCTGGACAGTTCCCATTTTCTCTCCATACATTGCAGCATCAATCTTCAGCTATTTGGACCCGCTTCTCTGACAGACATTGATTGTAGAGCAGGAATTATGAAGGACTTACCTACCCTGTCTTGGCAGAGCTAGGCTGTCGACTTATCTGCTTCCAAGTTTTGTCCTTTTTGGACAGCAGTCTGTCTACAGTTGAAGCAAGGGGTTTTTCTTGCCAAGAGAATGGAGATGGTTAGATAGTAGAATGTTAAAGTCAGGTGCCAAGTACATATGGACTGGACATTGGGAATGTATGCTAAGCCATATAACTCTTATAATTGTGGCCTATTTATTTCTGTTGTTTTGTATTGTATTTATAGTTATAAGAAAAAGAACCATTTTTTGGACTGAAAGGGAGAGCTGTTGGGGGGAAATAGAAATACCTTAAACAAAAAAAAAAGAAGGGAAGAGGATGGGGGTTTGAGGGAGAGGAGGGTGGAAGGGTGGGACTGGAGGGGCGAGTAGGGAGGGGATTGTGATTGAGATGTAACTTGAAGAAATAAAAAATAAATTATTAAAAAAAAAAAAAGAAAAGTAATGTAACATGTCCCAGTGCACACTGGTTTTTCATACACTGAATTTTAAGGTCATTTCATATGACTTCATGCTGGCTTAACTGTTTTCATTCCAGATTAGATGTACAGAAGCAGTCCTCTAGAAGAGACTTCCAGAATGCCCAGTTAGAGATAGCAGTCATTAGATAAATGAATTATATGTTCTAGTCGTAACTTGAGGGAAATAAAAGGTTGAAGGTAAATATCACTCCTGTCCTTGAGGACCATTGCTTGAAAAAACGTGGCTCTCAGGATAGTCTTTTTTGATCATGGACAATTCATTGTACAAACTGTGTTTCTAGAAACTGACACAGTCAGGACCACTATATAGAGAACCTTGGACTGAGGCAGTCTTGACTGCATCCCAAGCTACCCCATCTTCCTACAATGTAGAATAAACAGAACCACTCCTTCGAAAAGAATACCAAGATTCCTTGCTGTAAGTATGGAGCAATTCAGAGTCCCTCTTTGTAGGTGTACAATTCATTCCATTTCAGCTGATAGCAAAACATTACTTTCTAAGAATGGTATCAGTTTCATTGTAAGACTTTGGAATCCCTGAATGAAGTGAATACACTTGCCAAAGGGGAGAGAAATGCATTTAATTAATACATAGGAAATGATTTTGAGGCAAAATTGTCATTAAATGTGAATGTTACACTTTATCTATCCTGAGGGACCAAAGGGAGTCTGAAAGTGTTTAGCGTATTTAAGTCATAGCAGCAAGGTTAATTGTCTTGGGATGTTGAAGAGCTTAATTCCTTTGTAAACCTCCACAGTTTCCCTCACTGTCATAACTGTTTTTCATGTGACTTCAGAATCCTTTGTATTTTAGCTGGGCTTTTCAAAGTTTTGATTCCAAGTTTATAATTTAAAAGCCAGAAAAATTGCAAATGTGTATAAGCTAACAGAGCACTATATTGACAAATTAATTAGTGTATTCCCTACCTGCTCCCATGGTAAAAAGGCTCTGTGTACCTGGAAGGTTATCAAAGGCAAAATGAAAAGCTGCCTTTGGGGATAGGTTTTATTATTGTTTCTGTCAGTCATTATATGGAGGGGGTGTAGCTGACTCTGAAGAGAGACCTGTGTGTGTGTGTGTGTGTGTGTGTGTGTGTGTGTGTGTGTGTGTGT
>CAJQZJ010034321.1:1032623-1058458 GCA_907164525.1 Lophiomys imhausi
TGTGTGTGTGTGTGTGTGTGTGTGTGTGTGTGTGTGTGTGTGTGTGTTCCCTTTTTATGATGGTTCATGTTAGTAAAGTCTTATGCTTGTTTTTACATATGTCTCTATGTTCATGCACATCATTTGGACAGTTGTCTGTTTCTGCACTATGTGGAAACAGTGACTCATACATTTTCTTTTTTTTTATTAACTTTATTTTTTAAAATTTATTTATTTATTGCTCAGGTTACATCACTATCATAGTGTCCTCTTTTCACCCCTCCCAGTCCTGCCCTCCCACCCTCTACGCACTAACCCTTCCATCCCACTCCTCTGGAGTGGAGTGTCCCTACATAACAGTCCCCTGCCCCAGTTCAGCAGTCATATGAGGGCCAAGAGCCTCCTCATACACTGTAGGCCTATAAGGCAGCACCACCAGGGAAAAGTGTCTCAATGACAGGGAGAGAAAATAAACAAACAAAAAAAATCTATGTCCATGTTCCCTTTGGTGCTTTGGTTGTGGTATAGATATCATATACTATATGGCTAAAAATCCAACTGTAAGTGAATAGATGCCCTGCACATCCTTCTGAGTCTGGGTTAGACCTCAGCAAATATTACATTTTCCTTCAATTTCAAGTGAATTGGTAATTAGTGATGATACAGAAACATACTCTGAACACATGTAATAACTATATAAGGGCCAATTCAAATATGTCATATGAAATTCCAAACAGATAAAGTTAAAGAACTTTACATGGGGTGTGGAGAGATGACCAGCAATTAGGAGCACTTATTAATCTTTTAGAGGACCCAAGTTTGGTTCCCAGGACCCACATTATGTGCATCACAACTACCTGTAACTCTAGCTCTAAAGTAACTTGAGCTACTGTCCCAAGCACACTGCACTCATGAACACATGTGTACACACACACACACACACACACACACACACACACACACACACACATATATAATTACAAACAAAAATAAAATGTTTAAGAACTTTAAGTGAACTCTACAGAAGACTTCTTATGGGATTTTTGCAATTATTCTGTACAGTGGATCCTTTAATAATACAATTATAATGTCTGCTGCAGGTCATCGTTTTATTTTTATATCTGTGTAGTCTAGAAATATTCTAACTCCATTTTCTTTCTATTCTCAACCATGCTTCTGACCAGGTTTTCCCTATTTTACCATTGATGAAACTAAAGAAAGGCAGAACAGGCCGCTTTCTTAAAACATTTTTTTTTTTTTTTGCAATAAAAGGTTCTTTAGCATGATCTCTGAGTTAGTTCTTTATCAGGCACCTAGAAGATCAAACTCTATGTCTGTTCAGTGGCCCCTGGAGCCTGTGTGGTACCTACTTTAATACCTTCATTTTTTTTTCTTTTTCTTTTTCCTGATGCAAACAACTACCATTTTAGGAGGAGTCTCCTTCTGACAGTTATTGGAGGAAAGATTTGTGTTCTTCCCCTTGAGCTTATATCTTACTGCCCGTCTGTTTACTCCTGCTGAATTTTACGAAAGGCTTTTGAAACTTAAAATATGTGCTATTGCTGCATTCAGAATCTTTGTACAGATTTAGATCTTATTTACAAGTTAAATCATTCTTTCCTCAAAATAGCCATCTTAAGTTCCAACTACAATTCTACAAAGAGTTGTTTTATTATTAAAGAAATACAAGTTGAAAATGTCAACTCTGCAAATTTGCATCTTATTAATGATGTTATGTGACATTTGCTTATTTCTGGGAAGATGTGAGCAAGCATGTACTCATTTCAGATGGATAAGTAATGGAAGACTAAAATAACGATATCACTAAAGTCCAACATGTATGAACCAGAGTTTATGTAGTTACTTTATAGGAATATGGGTGTGTAGTTACTCATAAGAATATGGATGACTCAAAGAGAGTTTGATCGACTGTCATAGTAACTAACAAAATGACACATTTTCATGACTATTAGTTTCCGTTTCTTAATTATCCTAAACAGTTTATGTCGGTTGGTAGCGAGAGGTCAAAACTTGACATTTCATTTTTAAGTATTACTACGAACAGTACCTTTAAGAAGCATTACCCTTAATTTTGTATCAATATACAAAGATCAATACCAATGTGGCCAAATATAATCTTAATTTTGTATCAATATACAAAGATCAATACCGATGTAGCCCAATACAATCTTAATTTTACATCAACATACAAGGGTCAAAACCATTGTGGCCAAATATAATCTTAATTTTGTATCAATATACAAAGATCAGTACCGATGTAGCCCAATACAATCTTAATTTTACATTAATATACTAGGGTCAATACCATTGTGGCCAAATATAATCTTAATTTTGTATCAGTATACAAAGGTATAAAGCTATATTCAATAATCTGTCCTTTTTTCTTGTTCTTTCCTATACTATGTCTATGTCCCATTTTTCTCAAGTCTCTTCACTCCTATATAGGAGAGAAAGGAGGATACAGAAAAGCAAAAGAGAAAAGTCCCTGGGTCTAACCTCCAAAATCCATTTAACAAGACCATTTAACAGCTTGTAGTCTTTTCCCCTAAATAACAAAATTTTCTATTATCTATCAAATAACCAAAGGGGGAGAACACCCTCCCCACCTTCTGGGGATGGGACGTTGTTCTCTTAAAATGACTTCCTGCTGATTTGGGACGTAGTAAACCTGTTTGGGGCCCAAATAAGAATGGAAAAATGGTTAAAAATGTTAATAGAATCATTTGATGTTCAGTCCTTTTGTGCTCAGCTATTTAGATGTCCTAAATCAAGTTGCTAAGAGACAAGCAATATTTGCTTATCTAAATATAAGAGATAGATAGGGCATCTTCAAAAACCTCAAGAGATCTGCAGAATATGGCATTCAAAGATGTTTTCTTAACTTAAGATTTTTTGATATCGAGACATGTCAGCTCCTGACAGCACCCCCTATTCCACTCCAAGTAGAAGATGAGCATCGAAGAATCTCCAGTGGGAGATGATTGAATTGGTGGTAAGCCGTTCTCTTGGCAAGAAAAATCCCTTGCTTCAACTGTAGACAGAATTCTGTCCAAAAAGGACAAAACTTGGAAGCAGATAAGTCGACAGCCTAGCTCTGCCAAGACAGGGTAGGTAAGTCCTTCATAATTCCTGCTCTACAACCAATGTCTGTCAGAGAAATGGGGCCAAACAGCTGAAGATTGATGCTGTAATGTATGGAGAGAAAATGGGAACTGTCCAGGCAGCCACTGGTATGTCATTTTTTTAGTTTTGGAAGCTGCAGGCCCTGCTCTTCCTATATAATCAGATATATTTATCCCTCTCAGGTCTCTGAGGTGGTTGAAGAATAGATAGCTAGAGTCTCATGGTTAAATTTTGAGTTGTTTAGGAATCAAGAGGGTATTCTGGATCTAAGAAGATATTTTTAAAATTATGAGGCAAGTTAGTATGAAAGCTGAGTTAGATATAGAACTTTAAACTCATGGAGATGGTTAGATAGTAGAATGTTAAAGTCAGGTGCCAAATACATATGGACTGGACATTGGGAATGTATACTAAGCCATATAACTCTTAAAATTGTGGCCTATTTATTTCTGTTGTTTTGTATTGTATTTATAGTTATAAGAAAAAGAACCATTTTTTGGACTGAAAGGGAGAGCTGTTGGGGGAAAAAAGAAATACCTTAATCTAAAAAAAAAAAAAAGAGGAGAAGAGGATGGGGGGGTTGAGGGGGAGGAGGGTGGAAGGGTGGGACTGGAGGGGCGAGTAGGGAGGGGATTGTGATTGAGATGTAACTTGAAATAAAAAATAAATTATTAAAAAAAACAAAGAGAGTTTGATCATTTAAAATCCACCTAGCATGTGTGAGGACTCACTGAAATTGGAGCCGTTGAGGCTTCTACACAAATTACAGGCAGTTGGACAGTTTAGGGAGTATTGTTTCCTCAGCAGATCTTACTACTTGTATAACTTTGGAGAGAAGGGTCTTGAGAATCTGGTAAGTCTCAAGGACTTCCTGAGACCTGTGAGTTGTTTATTCTTGTCTCTTAATGAGCCTCCTTCTAGAACTTTCTGAGTTTTGATGAGCTTGTCTTTAGAACTTCTTGAGTCTTAATGACCATCCTTCCATGTTGATGATGACATGTTAAAACTAGTCATAACTTGGAATAAATCATTCCATAATACATGATCTCAGAAAGACTTTTAGTACTGTGAACTTGCTTTTTCATCATCTTTGCTTAGACCCTAACCCTTTATGATACATTTCAAAACATAGGACTCTGTTTTAGTAATTTTTCCAAGATTAAATTTGATGATACATGGCTTTTATCTGAGGTAGGGTTGGTTGTGTGGTATAAGCCTTTTTATGTGAGATAACTCTTGTAAAGTAGCAGAAGATTTAACTAGCTGGGATAAAATGACTAACTCATCCTTCTCCATTTATGCTTTTATTCTACATTCCTGAAATATTATTTATATAGAACAAAAGCACCAACTGTAAATGTACAATTTGAATTTTCCAATGTGAACATGCTAGTAACCACTACACAGTGAAACTCAGACATATTGTTATCATCATGAAGTCCATTCAATCATAATCTCTCTCTCTCTCTCTCTCTCTCTCTCTCTCTCTCTCTCCTCTCTGAGCAAACCTGTATTCCCCATCTCTTAAAATTTCATCTAAAAGCTCCATCAGGATGTATTCTATTGTCTTAACATGGTCTTTCTGAAACTATTTGGTCTTGATCTATGTATTAGTAGATTTGCTTTTATTTCTTGTCACTAAAGTATTATTTATTGAGTAAATAAACCTTGTATATCATTTTTCTATCTGGTGAACATGGGAGTTGTCTTAAGCTTATGAATATTAAAAATCAAGTTATCATAAATATTTGTAAGAAAGTCTATGAGATATAAGCTTTCACTGAGAGATGATTATTGAAATGTTGAGCTAATAAGTTACAGAGAATGTATATATTAATTTTTATAAGACATATTAAAGTGGGTGAGGCCTGATGAAACATATCTACAATCATTACACTCTAGAGACTTAGTCTGAAAGAGGCCTACACATTTCAGTAGGATCTAGCCCACAGAGTGAAGTTTTGTTTCTAAGAAAAAAGCAAACTAAGAAAAAAAAAGAAAGAAAGAAAGAAACAAACAAACAAAAAAAAAAAAACAAGAGCCCCTCCATATAGTTCTCTAATGTGATTCACTTTCAAGAACAATATGGAAGAATCTATTTTTTTTTCTTTCTAAAACTTACTGTTTTTGTTGATTTTGCTAATTCTAGTGAGCATGAAATATAACCTATACCTGCTTTAATTAGCATTCCCATATGGCTAACAATGTCTGACATCTTTAATTGTACATATACATCATTTCTATATCTTTCATAAAAAATATGTTTAGATATTTTACCTGAGTTTCTATTGGGTTACTTGTTCTTAGATGTTTATAGGACTTTCAAAATATTCTGTAAGTGGAAATGATGTAATTATATTATGAACACAAAGAATGAAAATAATAATTAAACTATTCTGGATATTAGTTCTGTATCAACTTTATGTGTTAGATTTTATTTACTACCTTATTTTATTTTCTTGGGGTCTCCAGAAGAGCATTTGCTTTGAATTTTGAAGGGTCCAATTAACATTTTCATTCAACAACTTTTTTGTGTGTTGTATCTTAGAGATTTTCACTTCAGTTAAAGTCATGCATGATATTCTTCTAAATTCTTTTTAAGAAATGCAGTATTCTTTTACATTTATGACGCTGGACTGTCCTTAATCCAGCTGAGTGTTGGCAGCCTTTTGAGTTTCATTATTAGTATGTCAACTCATAAATCCACCAGAAGCTTGACTAGGTGCTTGTAGAATCAAGAGAAATGAAACCCCCTGGTAGGCTTGTTCCTCTGATCTCCTGGTCTCCACTCTCAGATTCTGGCCTAAGTATAAGAATGAACTCTGTCCTTTAGTCACTTAGGAAAGGCTTGACCCTCTTTTAAATGTCTTTAAATTTGTAATTCTGTAGTCTTTTTTAAAGTTATTCCATTTTTTGTGAGTTTTTAAGGTAAGATTGTGCTCTTTTTGTCTTATCATAGGGGCAATTTCACTCACCCATTGTTGAGAAGAAAAAGAATACATCAGCAACAGTGTGCAGAAAACCAGTATCAGAGCTGTTACATTTTGAATGACAGTTGCAGTGGTTTAAGTGAGAAATGTCCCCCATAGGCTCATGCATTTAAACACCCAGTCCCTGATTGCTGGTTCTGTTTGGGGAAGTTGAGGAAATTTTAGGAGATAGAGCTTTACTGGAGGAAGTAAGTTACAAAGGGTAGGCTTTGAGAGTTTGCAGTCTTGCCCCACTTCCAGTTGATCTTTGTTTGGTGTTTGTAGATGGATGTATTCTCCCTGAACAGGCCTCCTGCTGACATGCCTCCCTGGTCATTAGTCATTGTGGACTCCTTCTGGATCCAAATAAACCACAATAAACCCTTCCCTCTATACTTTGGGTCATGGTGGTTTATCCCAGCGGGACAAATGTAACTAACATAATAGTATTCCTTCACAATTCTTCTTAGGACTTCTCAGTTTAGCAGGGTGAAGAGTGTGTATTTTGGAAAATGATTGTTTCTACAGGACTAAGCCCTCTTGAATAGAGTTGATCTAATTTTAAGAAGATTCCGAATTTGAAAAGATCACTCTGTTTTGTTCATGTCTCAGAAGGTATAGAATGTGTTCCCACCAGAAGATGCAGTAATGAGGGAAGCAGAGAGAGCAGCTTAACCAGACACCAAATCTGCTGTCACTGTGATCTACACCATCATAAATTCCCTACTGATGATGTTTACTAATTTGCAGGACAAATAGGGTACTAAAAATGATCATAGAGAAAGACAAACACTACAAATAAATATTATATGACCACTGCAAAGATACATACTGTCGGGGCTGGAGAAATGTGTCAGCAGTTTTAGAGCACTTCCTACTCTTTCAGGGGTCCTGGCTTTGATTCCCAGCACCTATATGACATGGTGGCTTATAACAATCTGCCACTCTAACCCCAGGGTAATCAGCTACCCTCATCTGGTCTCTACAGGCACCAGACATGTAAGTGGTATGTAGACATATACACAAACAAAACAATGAAACACATACAATAAAAATAATTTTTAAAGTAGCTACTATGATGGATTGAAGAATATATTAAAACTTGCTTGTGACAGGCCTTAATGATAGTAAAAAAAGATAATTTATCCCAAAACATTAAGACCCAACATTATGGGAGGATGTGTTAGAGAATAAGATTGTATTGTATATAAAATGTTGTTTCTCTAATGGAAGGCTTACAAATTAAATATAAATTTCCTGGAATATGAGAAAAAGAAAAAAAACAATATTTAGCAAGAATAAAAAAGTCAAGTTAGCGTATGGTAGCCTTTCCTCTTACTCTGAAAACCTCTGATGTCTCAAATAGACTGGGAAGGGGGGTTGTCAAGGTAACTTAAGCTTAATAGTCAAGCTGAACATAGACAATTGATTGTATCCATCCAGAGACACATCACGTAAATCAGAATTAGATATTCCTGTTGTACTCAGTTTAATTTCAAAACTCCAAGGAAAAGACATTGAAAGGCTCTCTTGGGTGGGGAGATAATGTCTCTCATATAAAGAAATGGTCTTGTAACTAGTATCAAACTTTTCATCATCAATGCACCAGGAAGGATAGGAAAGCAATGTCTCAAAATTTCTGAGGGAAAAATTCTAGAAATTGGTTTTAAGTCATACTTCAAGTAAGGATAACATGAAGACATGATGATGCATCAAGATATTTAGACTTCCCACAGTTCTGTCTGAACATATTCTCTGTATATTGAGAACATATTTCAATAACAACAACAAAAAAAACCAAAAATAAAACAATAACAACAACAAAAAAACTCTTAAACTGCAGAATTACTCAGCCCATGAAGAACCTCTCTTAAATGTTTGAGAAGATATTTCTGATAGTGTTATAGAACTTGGGGAAGGGGTCACAACCCACGTCCCATGCCAGTCTGGCCACCTATCTTAATAATCCAATTAAAAGAGTCAAATTAAAAGGAGAAAGCAGAAACAGGGTGTTCCATCAGTGCAGCCATATTGGAAAGATGGACAAAGAGATACAATTTATGTCTCCATGACTATATTCCAAGTCCTACAGTGAGATTTTAGTTTAAAGAGGAGGCCAATGATTTGCATATCTAAGCAGTCCAACTCAAGGTGTGGTCCTGACCACCATAAACCCATCATTGTCTGTACTTCAGTCTCACCCTATAAACCTGGTCTGACAAGTTGTTAAGACTGTATGAAATCTTTTTCTGAGAACAAGTTCCCCTTTGGCTGATGCATTTTCCTTCTCGCAGCAGGAAATTCCAGGGGAAATATCCATTGTTTCAATAGTCAGACTGAAGAACACAAGTTCCTCTTTGGAACATCTTAATTTCTGCTAGGGCAGTCACAATTAGACAGGAGGTCCAGAAACTATGTGGCTAAAATGGGTTCCCAAACTCCATAAGTCCTGTGTTCCAGCAAAAACTGGAACATGTTAATGTCAGTCTGGGTAGTGGGCTAGTACACCTGTGTGTCATCTCTAATCTGTAAACAATTATAAAATGTCCCTGAAGAGCAAAATTTGTATAAGAAAATCATGATCCAAATAAAAAGACAAACAAAATGTACCCTGATTTTGTCCAAAATGGAGGTCAGGAAAAAAATTCATATGACTTATGATTTTGATGTTATGACATTTTGGCAGAAACTAAATAGTTGTCATTCTAGTACACTACTTAGCTCTCCAATGAACAATTTATATTGTCATAATAAACTCTCTTTTTCACCTTTAGAATCAATCTATAAAGCTAACCTAAAAAAGTTAACCTGATTTCTTGCTGAACTCATTGCTATAATATTCCTTTTTGAAAGTTTAGTATTCAGAGTACAATCAAGGATATCCGACAAATAGATAACAAGTCTATGTCAAAACTTTGAGGCAACTCATTGTTTAATGAGAAAAATAGAAAGGCATATACTTGTATAGAAGAATGTCTAAAGTAACAGACTGTCTACAAAAGACTTTGATATAAACTTGAATCAGAGACAAAACCAGTTAGCAGTACAGAGTAATAAAACTGCAGTTTTGGAATCACACATTCCTCAGTTTCTGCCTTCAGGTTCACAAGTAACTTCTCCACATCTGAGCTCCACTGAGCTAGTAAATACAGGGTAAAAGACTAACTTTCACATTCACAAGTCCTTGCATGAGTTTATTGAGTATTGTCCAGGCTTCATGCAGGAATGGTGGATTTTATTCTCTTGGTTGCCAGTTTGGGACACACTTTGGATCTAAAAGAATTCATATGTTTCACGAAGATCTTTTTGATGCTTGATACTCTCAATATCTGATTTTCTGTCACATATCTTTCCATGGCAATAAACAATAACATCAATAAACACATTAAACAAATATTGTTCATAGTCTCTTTCTTGCTTCTGAGCACTACTAAAAAGCAAGCTGTCTGTGCATAAGACTACAACACACTAAATCCTCAATATGTTTGTTGAATAAATAGCTTAACTTTCAGATGTCATTGGCTGCCTTTATAATGTAGAGACAGAAAATTAGAGATGAGAATGAGACTGGAGAAATATCAGCCAATGAATAGCTGGATGGGAAAATCTGAAATCTCTTACAAAAATCTGTTGATGTGGCAATTTGCAAGTTGTCTGATAAATAGCTAGGAGACACTCTACCTTCTTTGAATGCAGCTACAGTCAGATGGTAAAGAAATAGAATTCGTGTGGAAGTCTGCTGGGTTGCATGACTCACTGGAGCAGCTGCCTTAGATCTTTCATAAGCCTTTTATCTTAAGGCCAAACCTACTTTTGAATAAAATGAAAGGGAAGGTTTCCAAGAGAAAGTGTCCTTTTACTCCTTCCAAATGTGTGGCTAGGAAAACAAGGGAATAGTGACTCTTATACTGATTAAAGTCCATAATCCTCTGGGTGTCTTCTATTACTAGAAAGCTCCTACCTTTCAGACCTGATGCAAAATATGTAGAAACCCAGATGCATTTTGGCTCATCTTGGTTTTAAGAGCATTTGACAGTATTGTTTAAGCTAATGAATTTTAGTATATCTGCCCAAGCTAGGTGTGACAGTGCATACTTTTAATCACAGCACTTGGGAGGTAGAAGCCAGTGGATCTCTGTGAGTTTGAAGCCAGCTTGGTATATACTGTGAGTTCCTGGCCAGCCAGGGTTACACAGTAGTACCCTGTCTCAAATAGCAGCAAAAAGTCTATCCAATGAAAAGAAGTTGAATTTCAACTCCCTGGTTTCTGTACATTTAAAAACAAATATATATAGTATATGGAAGCTCCATCCAACCTAGCGAACACAAAGATCTTCATCCAGAGCTGTTTATTTTGGTTGTGAGCCTAGCCTTTAACGGCTGAGCCATCTCTCCAGCCCCCAAAGCTGTTTATAATGGAAGTGGGATAGAGATTCATTTATAGCCTCTCATAGTCAACTCAGAAAAACAGTCTGAATCACTCTGGCTTTTCACCAGCACTTGGTAAAACATTCATTCCACCCATACATAATGTAGTAGATCTTCATAAATATTAATTTATTGGCATGGAATAGACCCTTCCTGTGGTAGAAGTTAGGTCTCTTTGGTGAAATTGGTAGGCAGTTTAGGTTGCCATCTGGCATCACATTGGGAGGAGCTTGGCATCCCTTTATTTGTTGATATGAACAAAAAGCCAGTTGTGGCCAGACAATATAATATGCCTTGTTGAAGGGGTGTGTCTAAGAAACCTTGCAAGTCATGCAGATGACATCATTTGTCTTGAGATGCAAAAGGGACTGTTGGATATTGTGAGAAATCTCATGGACCCTAGAGACCACCAAGGATCATGAAATAATGCCATATATAAACCAGAGACTCCACAAGGTCTCTGTCTTCCTCCTGCCCCCACCAACTGAGAACTCAATCTGAAGAAGAACACATCAAGGTACGCCATTAACAGAATTTAGATTGTTATAGTGCAAAGCAAAGGCCTGGCATAAAAATTGCTGGGAGTTCCTTCAAGACGTCTGTCTGTATTGGGGCCCCAGAGTGCCATGAAAGTGACCAAGGCAAGTGGAGTTTGGAAGCTGCTTGGAGAGGCTTTTGGCCTTGAGACTTGCCCAGGCCAAAGAGACTGTGGAGGTGAGTCTTAGCTGATTGAAAAAACTGCCCTCAGTTTGGCAGTTGGAAAAAAATGACTTTATAAATTGGGCACAATTTGATAGTGGAAATAAACTGGCATTGTGAACTGGGAAAGTAAGTTCCAACAAACACTAAGCTTTGGAAAGGACTGCCAAGATTCTCATAAACCAAGTCATCCTGCACAGCCCTATACTAAGAATATTAATAAACTTTTAAGAAAGTAAAAATAGTGGTAGTTAAGTGTTTTTAGATAGGTATTAGAGTGTTATTAGATATTAGGGTATTATTAGGTAGATTATAGATTTTAGATTATAGGTTTTAGGTTATAAGATTTAGGTATTTTATAGATGTTTATTAAGTATTAATAAATATAAGTGTTTATAAATAAAAATATTCTGTTTCACCTTCCTGTTTTAAGGAATTGCAACGTTATCAGGATGTAGGATTTCATGGAGGTAAAGGTAGGAGTTTTATATGGTGACCTTTGTACTAGTATTTTCTTTAAGACATAGAACTCAGGATTTTGAGGGGGAAATAGTGCAATGCGGTGAGCTTGCTGCTCTTATCTAAACATAAGGGAAAGATAGGGTGTCTTCAAAAACCCCAAGAGATCTGCAGAGAATGGCATTCAAAGATGTTTTCTTAACTTAAGATTTTTTGATATCGAGACATGTCAGCTCCTGACAGCACCCCCTATTCTACTCCAAGTAGAAGATGAGCATCAAAGAATCTCCAGTGGGAGATGATTGAATTGCTGGTAATCTGTTCTCTTGGCAAGAAAAACCCCTTACTTCAACTGTAGACAGACATCTGTCTAAAAAGGATAAAACTTGGAAGCAGATAAGTCGACAGCCTAGCTCTGCCAAGACAGGGTAGGTAAGTCCTTCATATTTCCTGCTCTACAATCAATGTCTGTCAGAGAAATGAGGCCAAATGGCTGAAGATTGATGCTGTAATGTATGGAGAGAAAATGGGAATTGTCCAGGCAGCCACTGGTATGTCATTTCTTAGTTTTGGAAGCTGCAGGCCCTGCACTTCCTATATAATCAGATATATTTATCCCTCTCAGGTCTCTGAGGTGGTTGAAGAATAGATAGCTACAGTCTCATAGTTAAATTTTGAGTTGTTTAGGAATCAAGAGGGTGTTCTGGATCTAAGAAGATATTTTTAAAATTATGAGGCAAGTTAGTATGAAAGCTGAGTTAGATATAGAACTTTAAACACATGGAGATGGTTAGATAGTAGAATGTTAAAGTCAGGTGCCAAATACATATGGACTGGACATTGGGAATGTATGCTAAGCCATATAACTCTTATAATTGTGGCCTATTTATTTCTGTTGTTTTGTATTGTATTTATAGTTATAAGAAAAAGAACCATTTTTTGGACTGAAAGGGAGAGCTGTTGGGGGGAAAAATAAATACCTTAAACTAAAAAAAAAGAAGGGAAGAGGATGGGGGTTTGAGGGGGAGGAGGGTGGAAGGGTGGGACTGGAGGGGGGAGTAGGGAGGGGATTGTGATTGAGATGTAACTTGAAGAAATAAAAAATAAATTATTAAAAAAAAAAGATTCATGAACAGAAGAAGTGAAGGAGAATGGGAGGAAAACATGCAATGCGGTTCATGGTCCAAGACCAAAGGATATGATTCTCTTGACTTTATTGGTGTAAATTGATGTACCAATTTATCAAGGGCAACTGTGTAGGGGAGAAATTGAAAAAACATTCTACCCAAAATAGAACTGAGATTATTAATTTATACCCTTTATAAGGCAGAGTAATTGTGAATGGAAACAAAACAAAACTGAAGTTTATTTGAAATCACCTTTTAACAGCTTTCCCTAATTAAAGTTTTTTATGATATTGACCTTCAGAAGGTCTTCATCTATGGAAAACGTGGATGATGAAAGAAGAGTCAAAGCTTTGGAGTGCTGTTCACTGAGGACATTGAGGGCTAAAAGGAAAAGCTAAAGAGAGAGGATATGAAATGTCCATGACAGAAACCTTCTCAGAGGTCATAATATTATACATTAACTAACCATTTAATTCTGGTAAACAGCCACTGGCCACATTAGACACTTGGAATGTCTGTGCCCAGCCCAAATTAAGATGAAACATAAATTTAAAGTTAACTTAATATTTTTAGGAGGGCGGAAAGTACATAAAGCATTGCCACTAATTTTGAGTTTGATTGAGATAAAATTCATATAATTTTAATTCACTTATTTGTTTTAAGTATTGATTTATGATTCATATTATTGTGGTCATTTGGTTTATAATATTATGTGAATTATATTGTTGAGATGGTGATATTTTGATGTCTTATGGTAACAAACTTTGGAATTTTACCCTTTGGTTTTATATTTTAATGTTACTTCTACAATGTTAATATGTGATTACGTTGTATTACATTTCTGTTGGGTGGAACTCCATTGCAGAACAGTTTATGATTCTATGATTTGTTTAAAAGCACCTCTGTTTATTCTGTAGATATCCTTCGTAATGTTGGAGAGTCAATGGGTCAGCTTCTCCTCCTTCTTTCACCAAAATTATATCACACCACACCTTTTCCCTTTCTGAATGAACTCCTTAATGCAGTGTTTCTCACCCTTCCTAATGCTGAGTCCCTTTAATACAGTCCCTCATGTTGCAATGACCCTCAACCATAAAATTATTTAATTGCTACTTCATAACTGTAATTTTACTACTATTATAGATTATAATATAAATATCTGTGTTTTCCAATGGTCTTAGATAAACCCTGTGAAAGGGTCATTTGATCTCGAAAAGGGTTGCAACCCTCAGGTTAAGAACTCTCCAAGGCTTAGCAAGTGATCTTGGTGGGATTTTAATATAGAAATGAGAAGGAAAATGCAATAGTGCCCATTTTCCAGAGACAGTAAGTGTCATTTAACACAAGACCCGTGTCAACCTGTATTCATACCATTTTACTTCTTCAAGATTAGTTGCTCAGGGGTCTTGTTCAAATATTTCAAACTAGGGATTGTTAGCCCTACTTGGAAAGTCTTTTCTATTGTCTTTATGAAAGAGAATGGATCAAACCTATTGCAAAGTCATATACAACTAACAACTGAAGGACACTGTTGTTGTAAAGTGACTAAAACATTAATTTCTGGCAAAAGAGAACATTCTATATTTCTTTTCCTTTTCATGAGTGTGTGTGTGAAAAACCTGGTTGTGATGTTTTAGTTTTAGATTTTTGTTTTTTTTTTATTTTTTTTTGCTTTTTGTTTTTTAATGTGGACCTTGGTTTTATATTACTCTTTTAAAACTGCATTTACATTCTCTTCTACTAACACTATGAGGGAAAGTAATTAGAAATCAAGTCTTCAAGAAAATAAGTAAATATTACTGGCCTTCTTTAACAATTGGAACTCTCTTAAAATCTCTCCCTTCAAGGATTAAATGTTTTATTTCCTTATGCTTCCTGTGATTTCGGTATCGTGCAGACTGAGGTCGGATTGGTAGATGACCTTGAACTTGCTTTGTGCTTCTTGAAAATTTCATCAAAAATACATCAAAGCATACAGAACATATGATTATGTTTCATTAATGTCCCATCCTTTGGTAATAGCTCAAGGATGTGGTCCTCCATACCAGCTGCCCACAAAAACCAATAGAATTTTTCCCTATCTGGCTATCCAGGTCAAATTGCTAAGTCAGCTTATGCAATGTGTTCAAAATAGTCTGATAGCAGCTGTCTCTCAACTGAAATAACCAAGAACAATGTCTGACAGATGTGTGCTGTTGTTTTTCATATATAATGGAGAAAAAATGATTAATTAAGAATAAATTTATTTCAGAGTGACTATGTAATAAACAAAATGTGTGCATTGTAGTCAAATAATGGTGACAGCATAGATAATCTATCCTTGGTTTTGATTATATGACAAATGCTATTCCTACTGTTATATGTATCTTAAAAACATATAGCAGAGACTATTCACTGTTTTCACATGAGAAACAGTCAGACTGAAATTAAGTAACTTAATACTGTTATATAGCTGAAGCTGTTTGAATTTAAAACTTCATGCCTAATTATCTAATCTTTCTGCCTCCCAAAAAGTTAACTGATATGTTTTCAAAAAAAAATCACAGTTTCTTCTTAAGATATATATTGATTTTTAAAATATAGTCTGAAATCACTATTTTAAAATATGCTGCCCCTTGTCCTATGTTTGCAGAATGTGCAGTGAACAAAGCATTAGATGATTCATCTTGTTTTCCAATTTGACTCGATCTGGTACTTGAAAACTACCAAATCCTAATTTCAACTTCACAGCCAGGTGAGTCACAGCTAAGCTATAGTGCAGACATTCCTTATTTGTTTGATTGGGTTTTTGTTAGTTTGTTTCTTGTTTTTGTTTTGCGACAGTGTCTCAATACTATGTTGTCCAGGCTGCCCCAAGCTTGAAGTCGTCTCACTTAAACATCATTAGTAATGGCAATATAGGTACACACCAGCACACCTGGTGAACATAAACAGACACTCTAGTTAAATTCTTGGTTTTCTCATTGGCCAGTAGTTCTAATACAGAAATGTTTCTGTTCACTGTTAGAGACAAATCCACAAAGTAGAAACCATTACTCATTTCAGAGAGGAAGGTTTCTTGCCAAAGATTCTGAATACTTGACAATTTGTACCTGAAGCATGTCCAAAGATTTACTACATAGAATATGTACCCTAACGTGAGTAAAGGTTTTGGGATTTCACTCTAAGACAAGATGAATGAGACACATCAAATTTGCTCAACAAGCAGTTTTGGCAGAAGATGTTTAACCCCAACAACTGATATGTCTGTTTTCTCCAGAGGAACAACTGGGGTCATCATAGAAATGGTGACTAGAACAACCTTATTAACTCTTAAGTAGGTGCTATAGATTTAGGCCGCTTTTACATACATACATGCATGCATACATAAATACATACATACATACATACATACATACATACATACATACACACACAGGCATTTTCATATATAAAACAATATGTGTAAGCACTATGAAATACATTATTTTTGCCATTTTCCCAATGAGAGAAATATGCCTTTTATTATAAATCTTGCTCCAGGAAATGCAGTTGGGAATAATCAGAGGAATGGTGACTTGTAAGTCGTTCCCATCTTTCTCAAGGGCTAGTAAATGGCTGTCCACGTAAAATGACTGTCATTCCAGGAGCTTACCATCCTCACCCCTTGTTGTTCTGATGTATTTCTGCCTCCGCAAGGATTAGAATGTAGATTTGAGTCAAGGGAAAAACACACATTTCTACTTAACACACAGTTAGATCTATAAATTGGTTCTGTAGTATACAAAACAATAGTCATTTTTCAGTTTGCTTGTCTTCATTGTTGGGAACATGTGTTTTCCATAGCTTACTTTAACTAATATATTAAAATCTTTGCTAACTCATGCTACAAACCAGTGGATTTGGAAAGGGAAATGTTTTTAGTAAGGATCTATTAAAATTAACTATAATTATTCTAGCAGTTAAATCTTTTAGTGGCTTTCTTTGGCTGTTTAACTTGTCACATTTGATAAAACACACAGATTAATCACATTTTTTTTAGTATCTGAATTTTGTTATTTTGAAATATTGTGACACTAGAATTTTCACTTCTTAATTTATACCTAAATTTTGAAATAAAGTGGTATGACAATGTTAGGTTATAACTTTATGATCAGGGTTTAAAATAACGCAAGTCATTAAAATGAATATTCTTCAAGAAGTATATGATATTAAAATGGGTAGTTCAAATGAAAAGGAGATTGTGCACTTGTAATTTTGTTCTCTGCTACATTTGTAACCAATAACCTCTGAACGATATTTATCTACTATTAACCATTTCAGCAGGTAATCATTAAGTCGAGTCAGAATTTCTTGAATGCTATTCGTAGGAATCTCTGTGTAGAAACTTGGATTTTTACAGAACTTATCACATTGCCCAAGTTTGGCTTGTGGTTCTATACACTGGGAAAAAAGACTGTGAGTTGACGGCTAGACATTGAGACAGCAAATCTCATTCACTGAGTCATGCCGCGGTCTGTCCATCACTGCCTGGTTCATACAACAGTGTGCTACATTTTTCTCTCTGGCTTCTGAAACTCCTTCTTTCTCTGAACTTCTGTAAGTCCATAGTAGTCCTAGATATTCTTTGGCTTCCCACCTTGTAGAAAACTTACTTTTATATGGAGTCTAATTGAACAGAGAAAGAAACTTCACTTACCTTTCCATCTTACTAGTCAAGAAATAGATGGCATGAGTCATAATGAGGTTGTGACCACTTAGAAAAACTCTGACTGGCTCTGTGTCATGGGGCTGGAATGAGCCATGAGCTATAAGTCCTGAAGGAGTGAGGAGAGAGAGCTAGAAGGAAAAGAGATATGACTCTACTCCAAGTTCAAACTTATGCACCACACTGAGTCAAGCTAACTAGAAACGATGAATCCCTGCAGATGGCCTACCAGGATACCCAAAAATGAAAGGAAAGAGTCAATAGGAGATCAGTGAAAGATGCTCATTCACATTTGCTATTTATGAATTTATTTACCAGACACATGTGGGATAAGAAAACATTTTACAAGCTGTCTCTGAGCACATTCTAAAAACCTCACATATCAGCATGTTGGACATGAGACCTAAGATCTGACTGCAGATCTCAATCTGCTTCTATCTGTGGAACTCACTAAACCCATAGATAGGAACCACACACGTTTCTATTTGCACTGCTTTTCAAAGTGAAAGACTTCTCATCATGACGCTGAGAGGCAATGTGCCATTGTTGAGAAAGAGGGGGATTTGTAGTTTCCGTTCTATTTTCTCACTGTTAGTTTGTAGTTTCCATTCATATCTTCTCGTCTATCAGCTCATGTTACCAGCACTGTGTGCCTCTCTTCTACCATCACAGGAATGGTGATATTTGCCCAGACAATTTTCTGGTGTTTTGTTTTATTAAAACAACTTATTTATTGTGCTATGGACAGACACACGGACACACGGACACACACACACACACACACACACACACACACACACACACACACCACCACCACCACACATGTGTTGATGTCAGAGGACAACTTGAGGGAGTCATTTTTCTCCTTCTACAATGTGGGTCCCAGGGGCTCGAACTCAGATCATTATGCTTGGTGGGAAGCACTTTTATCCTTTTATCTATTGCTGGGGACTCAGGGCCTCTCGAAAGAACAAATGCAATTGATCCATGAGCCTTTTAAAATGTCACATCCTATCTCTACAAAAATGTATGATTGTTACTTATCAGAATGTGGTCATAAGTAAAAGTTATGAATCTGCCTGAAAGAACAAAAATATGTGGATGTCAGAGAGTTTTGGTACTCTGAATAATTACTAAAGAGTTGGAATGATTTAAACTGTAAATAGATGATGATTAATTTTTAATTACCAATTCTTTGAGATTAGATTTAGGCGAATAAAAAATATGCATGCAAAAATTTCAATGGCTCCATATTATTTTATCACTTCTTTTAATTGCTTTTTAAAAAACTATCATGTCTTTGGCATCAGAAGAGATTATCATGCAGTTTCCTAAATTGTGATATTCAGTTACTTCACATATCCAAATACCACCTAGGATATGGTTAGTAGAATTTATTATGTCTCCTAACTACAGTTAGAATAAACACAATATGTAAAATTCAGAAAATACAGAAAGTATATTATAGAAGTATAATATATAACTTCATTATTCTATGGGGAGTCATTATACATTTATGAGTATAAAAACAAATTCTTTTGCTTATGACATTAGAATTATAGTTGTAAGGGTTTCACTTAAACACTATAAATATTTTCCATATAGGTATTTTTCCATTATTTCAATGATTGCATGAGAATACTTTATTTTACTTTAACAAATCTTCTATTGCTAAATATGTAGCTTTTTAGAATGTGTCTTTGATTATCAAGAAAATGTGACAATTTTCATAAGTATTCATGGAAATTTGTGAGAATAGGAAATTGTATTTTTCCCAAAGAAATTAGACCAAATCAGTTCAAGTACATAATTTTATTGGTGTGACTCTCTACCTCAGAAATGTTTAAAGCACATCAGACATTTTAAAATCTGTAAGTCATATTTCCACAAGTGCTTCTTATTAAGATACAGTAATTACACAATAAATAAGATTATCTCAGAGAGATAAATGCATTGTCAACTGGAGCTAAATTCTTAGAAGATGCTAGTATGGAGCTAAGTGGAAGATAAATTTGTTTTTTAACAGGGATATATGGGCACACAGATAAAGATCCATTCCAGAGTCAGTCTTGTATATACTAATTTGAAATTCCTAAATAATTAATCTCTCTGATTTTCCTATTAAGAAGACTCTATTTCTTATATTTTGCTCCCTCTATTCATTTATTAAAGTAATAAAGTGAAAATGTCACAGAATCACATTTATGCAAAAATATTTTTTATAACCTCAAAGATGCTTCTTCAACAAGCATCTAAATCAACAAGCGTAAAAAATTACATCCAATTATTTTTGAGTTCAGTTCCTACCAGAGTTTCTGTCTGTGTATTTTCTTCAGCTTTTTTTCCTAAGAGAAAACATTTTTTTCAGACTTATGGGAGGTGGTGCCCATTATTCTTGGTTGTAGCATTTATCCTTAAACAGCAATCATGCCCTTGGCCCTTGATTAGCATTATACTTGATTTAATTATTATTTCATCACTCCTCTGTAAGTGTTCAGTGTCATATGACATTAGCTTATTATTTGATGGCATCTCACTTGGCAATTTCCTATTCTTTCCTTCCAGCTCATCTCTTGTATCCCTGCTGTTTCCCTTAATTCCATCCCTTGGCCCAAATAGCCAAGTAGTAAATATTTTAGTATTTATTAATTACAAACTGTCACTCCCCCTTTGTATGTGAGAATAACTGGAATCTCTACATTAACAAGTGGTTATAGCTATGTCCCAGTAAAACTTTCTCCTGAAAAATTAATAGCAGATTGGATTACCTACAAGCCCTTTCACAAAGTTTGACATGATATGCTTTATTATTATGTGTCGTTATTTATGAGTATATTTTTATATCTAGGTGTCTACTTTGAATATTTGGAAGGAAGGGACTCAGATTCACAACTACACCCCTTTTGTCCTTAAAGGTCTGCCCTGTCAGAGAGAAGAGGGAAAAATTTGAAGATGAATGCAAAATAATGAGAATTCAGCTCTGTATCACTGAAGGTTGTTCTCCTGTTAAGTGATAGGGTCTTCCAATTGCACTCAACTAAACTTTTATAACATGGACAATGACAAGACAGGATGAGGGAACATGAGACCTAAGAAGAGTGGCACTCCCACATCCTAATGACATTTTTCCTAAAGCTTCTACCACATGAGCCCTTGTGATATAACCTCCTCAGACCTTAATTTTGAATCATAATTGTGTTTCAATCCTATGGACAAATAATTGTCATCCTGTTTGAATTTCTTAGTTTTACTGACTATGCCATCCGTTTTATTCCTAAATTGTACAGTGAGATTATGAAAATGTCATTTTTTTTCTCTATGGGCTTAATTCCACTCTCTGCTTCACAGTCTAGTACTGACTACTACATTTGGCAGAATACAGGCACTTATTACTAATTTTAGGGCATCCGTTACTACATCC
Organism: Lophiomys imhausi; assembly: GCA_907164525.1. Classification (NCBI taxonomy): domain Eukaryota; kingdom Metazoa; phylum Chordata; class Mammalia; order Rodentia; family Muridae; genus Lophiomys; species Lophiomys imhausi. The sequence goes on from CAJQZJ010034321.1 coordinate 1,053,537, forward strand.
CTTACTGGAATAAATGTAAGACCAATTTGCCTCAGCCCAGATTCTCCAGCAAACAGCATGCCAGAAAGCACACATACATTAATGATGAGTGTTTGGCTGGACATGGATGGAATGATGGAGGTAAGAGAATCAAGCCAAGGAAGGAGGGAAGCGGAAGCAGAGCAGGTGAGAGAGCTGACCATAGTGTTGTGAGTGAATGATGACTCCCTGTCTTGACAAACACCCTGCTTCTACTTCTGTACTTCTCAAACAGCTGACAGAGGAAACTGTGGAAATAGAAAAACTACATCCCATGTATAGAGGGGAACTGAGTCTAGGCCTGGAAGGAGGCTGGACCTGGGAGTTGGTATCAGTAGGTTTCTGAAGCAGAGACCCTTATGGATGGTGCCTTGGTGGAGATCGTTGTGTGACAAAACTTTTTCTGGGAAGACACAATACACAGGTCTACTCACTCCAGATAGGGAGCTTATGACAGATCAAAGCCCAATTTGGTGAACCAATGAATTTTATTGGGGTGACTTAGAGAACTATGGGTGAGGGGATTACTTACAGGAACAGAAATGACTCAAAGACAGCTGCATCACCAAAGCCCACCGAAGCATGGGTGACAACTGACATAAACAGGGAACCTGGAGCACACTGCAAGCAGCTCAACAGGTTGGAGTGTCCCTTTTAGGTGATCCAATTGTTCTGGGACTCTTAGGTAACCAGGCTAGGTTTCTCGGCTTCTAGTAAGGTCTGGCTTCAGAGTAATTTTCTTTTCTTTATTTTTCTTTCTTTTCTTTCTTTCTTTCTTTCTTTCTTTCTTTCTTTCTTTCTTTCTTTCTTTCTTTTGCTTGTCTTGTCTGAAAATCTTCTTGGTAGCTTGGCTCCTCTGAGAGTGACTCTCAGCAGCTTGACTTGTTTCATTGTGTATGAGGGGCCTAGGGAATCTGCTCAGTTTTAGGGACTGTTTGGAGTTGTTTATATTTTTCTGTAAGGAACTTCCCTGCAGGGAGAGATGTTTCAACCTCCCACGAGACAGTGTTACTCACCAAACTGTTACTGGCGGTTGTGTTGGTGGGTTATAGATAATACAATTATGGTGGTGGCTCACCTTGTCACTGAGCAAGAACTTAAGGGCCAATGAGGCAGGTGGGGCTGAGGCCATCTGAAGAGGAGTGTAAATTATTCTAAGTAAACCACAGTAAGGAACTCCAGAATAGTTCAGTATTTCACCAGTCAGCGCCCATTGTTCAATCTGACTTCCTTTCTCCTTGGTTTCAGCTGAGTGTGATTATCCCGTGAATGACAATGTCCCTGAAAAGACAGTGGGTATTCCCCATCACCAGCTCTCCTTCACTTGACCCTTGAGGATTATTCAGATAGTGGGTTTATTCTCTGAACTGATCCTTCCTCCCGTGCTTAATAGATGGGGTAACTTTACTGTCTCCCCCACTGTTCTGCACCTGTAGGACATGATTTATTCTCACCTCTAAACGTTAGCTTAGCTAGCTTAGGGCACATTGAAAACACTCTGAGTCCCTGATTCCATGCAGGTTATGAGCAGTTGTAATTCCCCGCTAAAATCTTTAAAACTGATCAGGTTCTGTGGCTTCCACAAGCACTAAGCCCCACTGAAACAAGGAGGCAGCAGTTTATCATTGCATCAGTATCTAATTGTCTCACTTTTAAGCTAAATTCGTTCCTTCTCCTCCAGCTAAGAAGCCCCCTTTCCCGAGCTTGCCAGGAAGGGCTTGGGATGGGAACATAACCAAGTTTCTCTAAATCTTTCCTGTCTTAAAGTCTTTAGACTTTTCAAATTAGAAGCCACGTATTTTGTTCTCTCCCTCTCCCTTCCATTATCCCTCCCTTTTCTCTCCCTCCCTCTATTCCTTCCTTCACTTCCAGCTCTCTCCTAAGGCAATGGTTGAACATCACTCTACAAGCTCTCAGAAAGTATGAATTTATTTCTGGGTTTTGAATCTACCAATGCTATTATAGAAAGGAATAATACACAGGCAACAATGGTGGAGAAGACTAGCTGATACAGTGGCTGATACACAGCTTCCTTCCTCTCTTTCTTCCTTTCTGCTCCCCCCCCCCATTCCTCACCTTGCATATTCATGGCACACTTTCTTCTGCTGATTTATACTGAGTGCTTCCTTTTGGAAGAGTGATTCTGAGGAAGTTAAGGACAGTAATTGCTAAGGTTTTGCAGCAGAAGGGTGTCTTGGAGGGGGCCTAAGGAATGTGGCAAAGATCTCATTAAGCAACAGACCTCACACAAAAGATTTATTGGGGTGGGGGTGGGGCAAAAGGCTGCCTCTGAGCAGGGACAAGAGAGAGACAGAGAAAGACAGACAGAAGACAGTGAGAATGAGAGAACAGGACCTTTCAAAGGGTACATGTGTAGCATTTGGCAGCTGGTGAGGATGGCTAGAGATGATAAGCTGCTTGGTACTGACTCTCTGAAGGCAGGCTGAGGGGATGGGATGGGGGCACCTTGTTCTCAACAGTAATAATTAAGATACACAAACTGATAAATGAAGCCCATAAGTAAGAAGTGTGTTAAGGAAGCAGGCCAGGGCTGTGCATCCATAGAAAATCCACTCTCAGGGATCTACTAGCTTGGCAGTGACCTAGATCTAATGTCTTCTCATGACACTAGCAGAAACCACATGTGATTTCTTGATTGAGATAGACAGGCTCAGTCTCTGCTGTACTCACTGGATTTTCTCAACCCAGCATACAAAACTTGTTTGGTTTGAGGTAGAAGGTTGCGCTAATAAAATGTTCCTTGCTTTCTGGCTTGAGAAAGTACTTTCCCTTGGTTCCTTTAGCTGGAATTTACTCCCTCTGCATAAGACCATGTGGTCAGACATCGATTAGCAAGCTCTCTGAATGGATGAACTTATTTCTGGGTTTTGAATCTGCTGGACCCTGGGGGTCCCCCGAGGTCCTGACACCCAGAGACCACCAGAGACCAAGGTTCATTGCAAAATGCAAGAGGATTTTTATTAAGCAGACACACCGGGGGTTCAACAGCCTTTGGGAAGGAGTGAACAGTGAATGACAGTTTTCAGGCAGCTTTTAAACACAAAAGCCGCAAACAGGTGGGTACATAAAGGGAACAATGTGTAGTTAACTTTTAGCCCACTAGGTGATAAGTGCAGGTGGGGATAGGGGGAGTTGGGGTAAGGGAAACAAAGGGGGATCATCCCAGTCAGCTATGAAAACTCAACCTTTAGCTTGCCAGGGTGGGACCATTATCTTTGGTTAGATAGCCCCAGGGACGGAGTTCTGTGGAATGTCCCCAGGGGTCATGAGGTCAGGTTCTCATAAACGGAGGAGAAGGCCTTCCTAGGGAGGTGGTATTTATTATTTTATTATTTTTTACAGCCTTACAAATCTACCTGTGCTAAGATAGAAAAAAAGTAATACCCATAGTCTGCACATTTGAATGCTGAGTGTCTTGAAAAATGGCAGGGAAGGAGAGCTGGTACAGTCTGGTACAATGGCTGAAAGAGCTGTTTGCAGTCTCCTGGAGCTTAGAATTTAAATACAGTCATGTAGTCTCCAGCAAATGTAAATATGTGCACTTGGGACTGAGAACGGGAGCCAGGGGTCATTTTGGGACTCGAAGCTTAATTTTCCTCTTGGAATAAATATTGGCACCACGTTAGCTGCACTAAAAATTCTATCAGTATTTGGATTGGTTTCTTAGTCTCCCTTCCTTATGGTTTTAATCCACAGACCTTGACTGTGAATAGCTGCCCCTCCCCCTTCTTTTCTGTCTATCTTTTCAACCTTGCTCCTCACACCCACCCTCCTAGCTCCCTTTATAACCTTGTGTCAGCATCATTTTTTTAAACTGGGAAAGCTTGGCTCTCTCCACCCTTCTCCTCCTGCCTATGCAGGAAATATTCAAGGAAGGCAGACATGGAAATGGATCCCATTTATATTCGTTTGGTATTTGGGGCTAGTATAGAATATGAATGGGTTTTTTTCCCCCAAGTCAATATTGAATTCAAATGTCAGTCATTTGTAAAGGGTACATTTTAACACATTCCGTTTTCTGGTCTTTTCAATGTCAAATTAAACACACTGGGTTCTGGGAAAATGTGTCATGAATAAGACACTATGCATATCTTTCCTGGGACTCAAAGACAAATAACATGGCTAATGGGTTTGAAACTATTGAAATGACAAGCCATGAGCATTATGTGTAGGGATTCATAAGTAACTGAGAAATATTTTAATGACTGTTGAAGAAGTCATTTTCCTCAGTTGTCTAATTTGGAAAATTGACTTCCTATTGGTTTCTGTTTCTTGGAGTTGTGCCAATTGATGAAATATCCTCTCTCCCTCCCTCTCTGCCTTCCAATCTCTCTGTCTCTGTCTCCCTCTCGTTCCTTCTTTCTCTTCTGTATGTGTGTGTGTGTGTGCAAGTGTACATGTACATGTGCGCATGTGTGTGCAGAGACTAGAGGACACCTCAGGTGTTACTTCTCAAGATGGTCACCCACCTTGTTCTTTATTTTTTATTTATTTTAAAAATTATTACTGTATGTTACTGCAGGCTTGCTAAGTCATCTCACCCTTTTATTTAAGACAAGTAGAGCTTACCAGACAGGCTAGGCTACCCCAATGAACCCCTAGGATCTTCCCATGTCCACTTCTCTAGTGTTGGGATTACAAGTGTATACCACATACCCAGCCCTTGTACATGGATCTTGGGAGTCAAACTTAGGTCCTCCTTCATATTTGGCATGTACTTTATGGACTGAGCTTTCTCCTTGATCTGAAAACAATTGCTTTTTTCATAAAATAGAAATTAATTTGATAAAAATCCATATATATATATATGAATGTGTATGCTTATATGTATATGAAATAGATAGATAGATAGATAGATAGATAGATAGATAGATAGATAGATA
>CAJQZJ010034321.1:1058468-1081292 GCA_907164525.1 Lophiomys imhausi
ATAGATAGATAGATAGATAGATAGATAGATAGATAGATAGATAGATAGATTGATAGATTGATAGATAGATAGAATGTTCTGTAAACCAAGAGACCTTACCCTTTGCTGGAAGTAGAGATACAAACTTATAACCCTAGCACTTGGCAGATGGGACAGAAGCTTCTTACACTCAAGGCCAGGCCAGACATACATTGTAATCTGAGCTCTTGTCTCCAAAAGAAAAGAAGGAAAGAGACCTCCTCACCAGAGAGCAAATGCTAAAACCTCAGACAAGCTATTCTAGGAAGAAACATCAGCCTATTTTCTCTTGTTGCCTTTTGGTCCCAAGTATGTCCTGCAAAATTTAGTGTCAGGTGTTTTCAAAAGAAGGAAGAATCTTGTGTATAGCCGTGGATATCTCCAGTGTCGGTCCTTCAGCACTTGGGGGTTTCATAATCTGTTAAATTCTGGGTTCTCTATCTTTCTCCACCTTTGTTTTCACCATTTCCTTTTTAGGATCATTGGCCCTATAATTTCATTGTCCTTGTATGTTTGTATACATGTTTCTTTTGTATTATGACATCAGTGAAGTACAGTACCTTGATGTGTCTTTTAAAACCTACTTACTAGGCTGGAGAGATGGCTTAGTGGGTAAAGGTACTTATTGCTAAGCCTGACATGTAATGTTTTTTTTTTATTTTCTCAGATGAGGGGAAAGGAAGAAAGCCATTCCCAAACCTTTCTAGCTCTTTCTGAACTGTTGCTGGCTGGTTCAATTCAGCTGTTCTGCTCTAAATGTCTCTCCAAGCTGACTGATTCAAACTGGCTTCTTTTGGGTTCTGACAAAATAGTTCTGCCTGGCCTCAAACTAATTCTAACAATATGTTTTAATCTTCTGGCTCTTTCTCATTCTCTGATTCGTTCTGCCTTCACCTGTGTCTACCTTGTTTTCTTTGTAACTTGTCTTTGTAAAACTGTTTTGGTAAGAAACTGGGTAAAAACTTCCTTTCTCTTTCCCTGCACTGCTCTTATGTAGCCTCCCTTTCCTGTCCTGTTCTCGTGAGAGATGGGCATATCTATCTTTCTTTCTCTGATTTGTCACTTTATCTGCCCCTCAAATAGACATCACTTTCAAACATGGCTACCCCTTCTATAAACTAACTTTACCTTTATTGTTTGGGATTAAAGGTGTATACTAAGGGTATATCTGTATTCTAGCCAGATCATACTGTAATATAGAGTATGCCTGCATTCCAGGTGTATCACATAGTCCTAGAAGGTCTTTGAGCATGATCCCTTGTTAGAGCACCCAGGTTGCTAGATTAAAATTCCCCTCCACTGACAGCCTCGGTTGGATCCGCTGGACCTCCATGGTGGAAGGAGAGAACTGAATCTTATGGGTTATCCCTGACCTCCACACAGGCACTATGATATGCATGCACATCCACATACACCCACCAAAACACAAATAAATAAGGAAATTCAAAGCTTTTAATTGTTTATGTTATTTTAGAGGTGCAAAAGGGAAACTACTTAGGGAACAGCTCAGTGACTACTTGTAAGGTGAGTGGTTAGGCACACACAGTTCACCTCCAGACACCTTTGAGCATGGTTCTGTCATTTCAATCTTTCTTAGTGAACAATAGCTTATGACATGCATGTCTCTTGATTTGTGGGATAAAACTTGTGTAAAGTTGGGGGAAAGGAGTTTTAGACAGTGTTGGAGTTTCTATCTACTGACATACATTATTCAACACCTTTCCACTGAAAAATGAGTCTGGTCTTGCCTGCAAAAGAGCTGTTCTTCAATGCCATTGTGCACTTCTACCTCACTTATAAACCCACAGAGGGAAGACAATTACACCCTAGTGAGCCAGCGATTTTAAAGCTTTCTCAAGTAGGCTACGCTCTCTGATTCTCCATTCTGACTTTCATATTTCACTGTTTTTCCATTCTGTGATTTCTTCTCTTTAATCCTGAGGCCTAGTACCTTCTCCCGCTGAGCATCCCAGAAGATACCTGGTTCTAGGAGAGCAAGCTCCTGCTTCCTGGTCTCATTTTTCCAAGCACCTCTTGGCTTTCTCCTCAGTTTCTTTTTGGAAGAGTTTTCCATGGTTTCTCTCTTTCATGTGATAATATCTCTGTGCCCTGCTCTTGCTGTCTCTGGCATTAACCCAGCATTCTCATCCATGCCTTTTAATCTTTTCTTAAAGCACTAGTGATTTGTAGTCCTGAATTTATTTACATGCTTACTTTTTCAGGGCTTTTATTCTGCACTGTATTAAAAACTCCGTGAAGACAAAGCTGTGCTCTTTTAAATTGAATTCCACAGCAGTTGCTTCAGCGTTTTGCATATAGTATATCTCAGCTCTGTGGAATGCATGGGTAGATGGCACAACTTTCCATTATATCTAGGGATGCTACATGGTGCTATGTTTATCCCAGAGCTTTGACTTGACAAAGTCCAAGATTCATGACTTCGTACAGGTGATTTAAGCTGTCTGTGCTTCAAAGATGTGTAAAACATAGGTGGTTGTACCATTTTGTGTTAGGAATGTGATAATCCATTTAAAACACTGACCACAGTACCTAGCACATAGAGACTAGCAGGTAAATGATAGCTAAAATACTTAGCATAACTTTTCATTGACTAACATAGTGTACAGGAAAACATTATTCAACTTGTAGTATATTTCCTTTTTCTGGGATCAGATTGAACAAGTAAGAATGTTTACTAACACCCATGCAGATGTAGAATTTAATTGTCTTGGTCTGGGATATCAATCTTCACTTTAATATTGACAGATAAAAATGTGAACTCTGTCCAATGCAGCAATTTAAGCTAACCGAAGTAATGTCATGTCACATAAAAGACTCACAAGAAGATGCGTTTTATGATTTAAAGGAAAGTTAGTTTGTCCCTTATGTGCTGTTAGGAAGAAACAATGCCATTTGATTCCACATGCTTCCTCATAATCTTGGAGGAAAACCTCACTCTCCCCATTTGACAGATAAGAAAAGCAGGCTGGGCCTGATTAAGTGAGTTGCCAATTCAGTTAAGCAGAGATTTATTGAGCAGCTGCTCTATGCCAGGTGCTCAGAGAGATAGAGAAAGGCCCAGGCTCTCAAGAAAGCAGGATCAGCAAGAAGGGCCACAGTCTTTTCCACCCCACTTGCAAGCCTTGGGGTGAGCAGTGTGTTTGCTAAGAAAGGGAGATAAGAGCATTGAGCCCTGAAATAGGAATCAAAAAGGCTGACAAGAAACATCTGATCTCCCAGCTTAAAAAAGAACCCCAAGAGCGTGACAAGGGTGCCTGAGACCCCGAGGTCTCCCCTCATTCTCACTGTCACAGCATTAAAACTAATTGCTCCCAGGATCCTCAATTATCTGTGACCCAGATGCTGCTGTGAACATTTGACAAATGAACAGGACTTTCTAAAAGGGGGTTTGTTTATAAAGAAAGGCACAAGCATTACAGAGTTATCCCTGCCTACTTACCATACTCCAGTAGCCCCTTGTGGCCCCTGCTACTCTGTTCCTGGCTAGTGACGAAGATGTTTCTTTGTATTTCCTTCTGTTGGAGATGGTTAGATAGTATAATGTGAAAGTCAGGTGCCAAATACATATGGACTGGACATTGGGAATGTACGCTAAGCCATATAACCCTCATAACTGTGGCCTAATTGCCTCTGTTATTTTGTATTGTATTTATTATTATAAGAGAAAGAGCCATTTGTTGGACTGAAAGGGGAAACTGTAGGGGGAAATAAGATATACCTTAAACTTAAAAAAAAAAAAGGGAAGAGGATGGAGGTTGAGGGTGGGAAGGTGGGACTGGAGGAGGGAATAGGGAGGGGACTGCAATTGAGATGTAACTTGAAGAAATAAAAAATAAAGGAAAAATCGGGCTGGAGAGGTGGCTCAGAGGTTAAGAGCACTGGCTGTTCTTCCCAAGGTCCTGAGTTCAACTCCCAGCAACCACATGGTGGCTCACAGCCATCTACATTGAGATCTGCCTGGGCATATATGTAGAACAAATACTGTATACATAATAAATAAACAAAAAAATTTAAAAAATAAATAAAGGAAAGAAAAGATTTATTCATGAGTCACAGCTGAATGCTCTCTGTGTTATATTTATGTGAACAAACACATACACACAAAAATAAAAAGAATGGGTTCCATTATATAAAAAAAATAAAATAAAAATTAAAAAACAAAACAAAAAAACCCCACAGATTTTCTAAAATTTATTTTCTTCAGATAAAAGGAGGATGGTGTCCATTGTTAGAACTTGTGCAAATCTTAAAGTCGTTATATGGTCTAAATGTGTTGCTCACAAGTTCCCATTTGGGGAAATCACTGAATTCATATGTTAATTGCATTTTTAGGTGGCAAAACAAAAACGTATTTCCATAACATTTTTTTTTAAAAACAACAAAAATTCTCACTATACTCCTCCATCATATTTCTGTCAGGAATTTAGTCACAGGAACACAATAGTAACTAATAACTGAGAAATACTCCTGAGTCTGAGAGATGGATACACCTGAGTATGAGAGATACCCCTGAGTAGAAAGATACTCCTGAGTAGGAGAGATACCACTGAGTAGGAGAGATAGATACACCTGAGTATGAAAGATGGATAGGCTTTTACCTTAATTTAAAGGCTTTTTCTCTGTGGCCTGGGTATTAGAAAGAGAACTGTGTACTGTCCACAAGAGGAACCTAGGATTCCAAAGAAAGTTAGTCAGAAGTACCCATTTTTCTGCCCTTTTAAAACTTGACGTTTTAAGACTTAAAAGTGGAACACAGAGCAGAATGTTTGTGAAGTGTGAGGTGTGCCTTGAGATCCAGTGGTGTTTGCCTGTCTGTCATTGGCCAGTTGGTTAAAATGACTTTGGCACATTTTGGAATGGATGCACTATAGTTATGCACACCTTTAGGATCTGCTTTAACAAAGGTGCCTTTCCTCAACACTTCTCTGCTTATCTTTGAGAACATCAGTTCCCAACAGTAATTCTCAGCAATTGCCAGGAAGAAGATGAAGGAAAGGAAGTGAAGAGCGATATTCTTAATTAGGGTAAACTCTAATATTAATTAGAGTAAGAGGGGGCAGGATTTAAGATCTAAGTTATACTAAATGCAGGGTAGTGTCTTGGGTTTAATCCTAGGACATAAGAAAGGGCATTAATAGCCAAACTAGACTTGTAGTTCATGATACAATTTTCAATTTAAAAATATCCTACATATGATAATTTCTTAGTCTTGTTAAATTACTATGGTCATATAATCTGTTAATGTTAAGGAAAAGTGGATGACAGGTACAAAATAGCATGTTATATCATTTTTATCTCAGTGCTTCTTTGGATTTAAAATTATTTCAACATAAAGTTAAATTTTAAAATAGCTAATATTGCCCAGCATAGTGGCATATGCCTTTAATTCCAGCACTGGGAGGCAGATGCAGGGAAATCTCTATGAGACTGAAATCAGCCTGGTCTACATAGTGAGTCCCAGGACAGGCAAAGCTTCCTTATAAGACCCTGTATCAGAAAAATAAATAAACAAATATATAAATACAAATAAATTAAAAACCTTATATTGCATGGAGATCATTTAGGACCCTTGTGCCCTTGAACCTCTGCCCTGGGGATAATATCTAGTGTACACAGTTCAGTTATAAAACATCCCTTGCAGGGATAATGACAATTACTGGAAGTGTAAGCCTGTTTTCCAGTCATCAGTAGTCTTGTGAGGTAGTTATGAATTCATCTGTACAGGTGAAGAAACTGAGGCTTAGAGCTGGCAAGTCACTCCACTATTTTTTTTAATATTTGTTTATTACTTCAGGTTACATCTCCATCACAGTACCTTCTTTCCACCCCTCCCAGTCCCACCGTCCCACCATCTACCCCTTATCCCTTCCATCCCACTCCTCTGGAGTGGAGTGTCCCTAACATTATCAGTCCCCTGCCCCAGTTCAGCAGTCAGATGAGGGCCAAGAGCCTCCTCATAGACTGGGGGCCTACAAGGCAGCACTACTAGGGCAAAGTGTCTCATTGACAGGAAAAAAGAAGTCTATGTTCCTGTTCTCTTTGGTGCATTGGTTGTAGTATAGTTTTCCTGTACTATATGGCTAAAATCTGACTTAGTACTAGCTAACTACTCGGAATAGTGACATTGGGATTTAGCCCCTGATCTTGGTGCACAATGTCTCTGCTCAGCAGGGAGACAGGAAGTACATATTTTAATCATGGCAATACCACTTATTAACTGTGATTTCAGCTGATTCCTGAACCTCTCTAGTTCGTTTCTTCATGCATAAAAGGCTTAGATCTCATGACCGTTAAGCTTTCTTTCAGTTCTGAAATCTTCTAACCTGATGAACTGTGTAAAAAGTACATCTTAATTGAAATATTACCATTCCTTTTTATCCATGCAGTAGAATCCTGTTAAGACTTATGGAAAACAGCCTTTGATCTATGTGGCTTATGTGACATTGGAGTTCTCATCTGCATTCATTGTGTTCCCTGAATAAGTCTATGGACTCCACATTTCTGGTTACACATTTACTAATCACAAAAAATTTACACACTGTAAGGCATATTTTATTCTAAGTTATTTCAGGATTTTAAGGAATATTTTTGGTGTATCTTTAGTCACTGTCTTTGATTTATTGTTGTGATAAAACACCTTGACCAAAAGCAACTGATGGAAGAAAGGATTTATTTTAGTTTAAAACTCTTAGGAAACAAAGCCCATCACCAAAGAAAGTCAAAGCAGGAACTGAAAGCAGGAAGTGATGCAGAGGCCATGGAGGAGTATTGCTTATTGGCTTGCTCTCCATGGCTTGCTCAGCCTGATTTCTTTGTTTTTTTTTTTAATATTTAATATTACTTCAGGTTACATCTCCATCACAGTGCCCTCTTTCCACCCCTCCCAGTCCCACCCTCCCACCCTCTACCCCCTAACCCTTCCATCCCACCCCTCTGGAGTGGAGTGTCCTCACATAACAGTCCCCCGCCCCAGTTCAGCAGTCATATGAGGGCCAAGAGCCTCCTCATACACTGGGGGCCTACAAGGCAGCACCACTAGGGCAAAGTGTCTCACTGACAGGAAAAAAAGTCTATGTTCATGTTCCCTTTGGTGCATTGGTTGTAGTATAATTATCTGGACACACTAAATCTACTAGAAGAGAAAGTGGAGAAAACCCTCAAACTCATCGGCACAGGTGACAACTTCCTGAACAGAACACCAACAGTTCAGGATCTAAGACCAACAATCAATAAATGGGACCTCATGAACTTTAAAGCTTCGGTAAGGGAAAAGACACTGTTATTTAAACAAAACGGCAGCCCACAGATTGGGGAAAAAACTCTTTACCAACCCCACATCTGACAGAGGGCTTATATCTAAAATTTACAAAGAACTCAAGAAATTAAATGATTTCTCAAAACACCAAGGAGTACCAGCACCGGGTGGCACAGGACCCACATCAATCATCAATTAAGAAAATGTATCATAGACTTGCCCATAGGCTAATTTACTGGGGCCATTTTCTCAATTGAGGTTCCATATTGCAAAACAATTCTAGCTTTTGTCAGGTTGGCATAAAACTGGCCTGCAGAATTATATTTTTTCACAGTTTCTACAATATTATCAACATCTACATGGGGGGAGAGTCATAAACTGTCTTGGCAACATTTAGACATGAGAGTTTGAAAGAACAGAATGTCTATGACCTGTGCAAATTTTGTACGGGTTAACTAGAAAAAAGACTGCCTACTCCATATAAACATGAACTTTTTCTTATTTACCAGCATTTAAGCTTCCTTTTAACAATCTGTTCATCTCTTAGAAATCTCTGCCCCAAGCAAATCAGTAGTAAGTGGAATAATAATCATAAATATTGAAATTTCTGCATTCTGGAAGAAATTTTGCCAATGTGGCTTATAATTCTCATGTTACTTGACTTTTTAACACATTTTATCATAGGAAATAAAATAAATGGACAAAACACGTCCATTGCCAAAACAATCTTGTCAGATGTAATATGAAATCATTGATTAGTTTTTGTTGAGAATTTCTTTTAAATCTGGATGATGTATATGGTTCTTCAATGCACTACTACAAGCACATATAAAAATATCAAAATTAAGGTCACAACAAGTCAAAAGAAAAAATAAAATTAATAAAAATAATAATTGTTGCTGTGTCAAATGAGATTATATGCATTAAACAGAAAGGGAAATGAACTCAGTACATCAACATTTATGTTTGACTTAATACAGATAGAAATAATTATTTTTAAAGTGTGCATGTGCGTGTGTTAGTGTTACTCACATAGGCTAGAAGGATTAGATTCCTTGCTTTTAGAGTTATAAGGAATTGTGAGATGCCTGGTGTGGAACCTAGGAACCAAATTCAGGTCCTTAGAAAGAGCAGCAAGTGTTCTTAACCTCTGAGTCGTCTCTTTAGTCTCTTAATTCACAAATTTTAATTTTAATTGATGCCTTTACTACTTTCATGCATAGAATCAGTTTTGAGTCTTAACAATTTTTTGCTCTTTTCACTAACTTTGATGCAGAAAAACCTTTTTGAAACCCTAAAACCCTTCAAACCGTGTTAAATGTCTGAATTTACTTTCGTTGCTATAGAACAATGAACCAATAACTTCTTTTATAGTTAACTTGGCCTTTAATCCTTATTCCTTTGATAGTAAATTATAAAAAGCACTCTGCAGGTTTTTTTCAATGATGACCAATCATATGGAAAATTAAGTTCTTCGTATTGCACCTGGAATTACTAGCTGCTTGACTTTACAATGTCAAGAAACTTTGTGGAGCCCCGGTTTTCTTATGCTTGCTGTGAGCCTAATTATTCTGGCAGAATTGACATTGGTGAGGGGAGGGATAATAAATTTAGAAATTCACTGTAAAGTGTACAGATCTATATTCTGACAGTTAATGATAATTCAGTATTTTGGTGTTTATTGAATGTTTATAATATGCAGTGCACACACACATATGTACCATATTTATTGGCACTTATGGGTAGGCATTGTGCATAGGATGAACAATTCATGAGAAATCAAATAAGAGAGTTGTAAATCATGATAGTAATGATTAATGTAAATTGAATAATGGGGCCGGTGTTAGAAAGAGAGACCTACTTAAATGGGTGGTTTTAGGGAGCCTTCTGAGAGAAGGATCCTGAGATAAAGGCTAGCATTAAGGAGGTCTGGGGAGAGGGGCTTTTCAGTATGCTTAAGGATTGCAAGGTAGCTCTTGAAGCCACAGCTCTGGAAACTGGAGGGAAGAGGGCCTCAGAGCTCAACAGAGATCCAGACAAGGGCTGGGTCAGTCTGGCCCATTTGTACCATAAATTTCAGAGGCCTGGATAATCTTCATGTGTTCAAACTGTTGCTTGTTCTCTACTTCCCAAGAACCCACAATGCATAGTCAATGACAGCAATCATGAAAAGAGCATGCTCTTGGTTTGCTAGGTGATGTTTTCTCTGAAAGCTTTCTTTCACAATAATTGCAAAGCTAGATTGACTCAGTAGATAAAAGAATGTTCAAAAAATTGGCTTTGTCCCAGATTCCCCCTCCCACCAAGAAACGTAATTCAGAGTATAGAATCTTAGAATTTTCAAGGCAATGTTTGTTTCAGAAGGCAGCATGATGAAGTGATATGGTCCTGTGAGGAAGGACGTATTGGGCGTAGAAGGTGAAAGTTTTGAATGGCCTTGATAGACCCATATGCGAGTGGCAGTAAAGGAGTTTATTGGCATCAGAAATTTTGTGTTTTGTCATCTGAAGCTCCAAAAGGATATTGATGGGAATTAAATGTATTAGAATAGAATGGCTCCTCCTATTGCAATGGTTTTATCTGTCCTTGTGAGGAATGTCTATTAACCATGAGTTAATTCTTTCTTTGATGTAGAGAACTCTCTCAGAGTATAAAAGGAATAATCACAATAAACTTGTCATTGCATCCTACATTGAAAAAAAAAAAGAATAGAATGGCTCTAAGTGGGAGAGAATGAAGACATGAGAAACAATTGATAGACATCAACTCTTACTAGATGTATATTAGGCGAGGCATGGTGACACACACCTGTAAGCCCAGGACTTGAGATGCAGAAGGAGGTGAATCTCTCTGAGTTCATGGCTACAGAAGTCTGAATAGAGAGGTTCAGGGCAGTCAGGCTATATACTGTGACCCTATCAAAAATAATGATAACAAACTAGAAAGATTGTCTCCTGGGCCATAAGAGATGGCTCAGTGTTTAAGAGCACTTGCTGCTCTTGCATATGACCAAGGTTTGGTTCCCAGCACTCATGCCAGGCAACTTACAACCACTTGAACTCTAGGAACTCTGATGTTCTCTTCTGGACTTCATGGCATTTGCACACACATATACATAGATACACAAACATGCATATAAATAATGAACTAAAAAACAGGAGTCTATTAAAAGGGTTTAGGGAATAATGATTGAAAAGACCAAAAGATGACCTGGTGAGGAAAAATAAGAAACCTGTCTATCACAGAGATATGTGATTCTACAGAAAGACACAATACTATAAAGTCAATCAAAAGGAAACTCTTAAGTTTCAAAAATCCCAAGTTTACTCGTTATTCAGAACCAGTTTGCTTGGGTAAGTAAGGTGGCAGGACTATGAAAATAACCAGATATACTTCAGTTACATTGTATTTGTTTTAACCACTAGGTATTAATTAGTTCATATAATCTTGGATTTTCCCAACACATACTTTCACTTGGGAATAAACCTCTGAAGTAGGACAATACTGTTAATGAGTTCCGAATATAGGGAAAGTAAAAGGAAATAATCATACAAGTCAGAACATGACATAGAAGAAAACATAAATTCACTTGGCCCTTATTTTATGAGGAAGTTCTAATCATGAAAATATTTGCTGGTTCTTAATTTGTACCAAATCCCTGCCAACCATCAGCATAGCTCCATATGTTCTGCACTCAGAGCTGGACTTCATGAGTCTCAGCCTTCACTTGTCCCCCATAAAAGAATAGTGTACAATGGTGTAATTATTAACCTAGGAAAATATGTTCTTTGATAAGATTGTGGTCATTGGGAAATAATATGCTACAAGTTCTGGGTTTTTCATTTATCTCTTGAGAAAATAAATGGAGTCAGTAAACTACTTGTGCATAAAAGAAAAATGGAAATACACTCCAAATAAACTCACTTGGAAGTCAGAGGCGTAAGAAGAAATACTGCTGCTTAGACTTCATGTGAAGGTCAATTAATATAATTTGGTTGATACTAATCAATTAAATAGAAAGTTAATGAGATTATATTTTAAAGATAAAAATTACTGTGTCTTCAGTTAATTAGAAGAGGAAAGACTTGTGCTCATCCCAAGCACATAGATTCTAATCCACATCATCATTTGGATGACTCTTTCCATCAGTCGTTTATCTTATGACTGGAATAAGCAAAAGGACTCATGTGACCAGCAGGAGATGTGCTACATTATCAACATAGGATATTCCAAGTTTTATAAGATATCACCATACCTCCATAGTGGTTACACAAGCCTGCACTCCCACCAGCAATGGAGTAGGGTACCCCTTTCTCCACACCCTCGCCAGCATGTGCTGTCATTTGAGTTTTTGATTTTAGCCATTCTAACAGGTGTGAGATGGAATCTTAGAGTCGTCTTGAGTTGCATTTCTCTGATGATTAAGGATGCTGAGCATTTCTTCAAGTGTCTCTCAGCCTTTAGGAATTCCTCCTTTGTGAATTCTCTTTTTAGCTCTCCTCCCCATTTTTTTGATTAGACTATTTGTTTTCTTGGCATTTAATTTCTTGAGTTCTTTGTAAATTTCGGATATTAGCCCTCTGTCAGATGTAGGGTTGGTGAAGATTTTTTCCCAATCTGTAGGCAGCTGCTTTGTTTGAATGACAGTGTTTTTTGCCTTACAGAAGCTTTTCAGTTTCATGAGGTCCCACTTATTGATAGTTGGTCTTAGGTCCTGAGCTATTAGTATTCTGTTCAGAAAGTTGTCACCTGTGCCAATGAGTTCAAGGGTTTTTCCCACTTTCTCTTCTAGTAGATTTAGTGTGTCTGGCCTTATGTTAAGGTCTTTGATCCACTTGGACTTAAGTTTTGTACAAGTGATAAGTATGGGTCTAATTTCATTCTTTTACATGTTGACATCCAGTTGGACTAGCACCATTTGTTGAAGATGCTGTCCTTTTTCCATTGTGTGGTTTGGTCTTCTTTGTCAAAAATTAGGTGGCCATAGGTATGTGGGTTCATTTCTGGGTCTTCAATTCGATTCTGTTGATCCACTGGTCTGTTTCTATACCAGTACCATGCTGTTTTTACTACTATTGCTCTGTAGTACAGCTTGAAATCTGGGATGGTGATACCTCCTGATGTTTTTTTATTGTACAGGATTGATTTAGCTATTCTGGGCTTTTTGTTATTCCATATGAAGTTAAGAATTGCTTTTCCCAGGTCTATAAAGAATTATGTTGGTATTTTGATAGGAATTGCATTGAATCTGTATATTGCTTTTGGTAGGTTAACAGTGATATCCAGTGAGTTGTAATTGTTATTTTCTGTTATTTCAGTTTAATGTGGTAGAATTCGGATATCAGATAAAGTATTCTTTTTGAGGGGAAGGTTCAGTTAAAAATTAATTAAATTTGTTTACTGGGTAGAGGCTCACAAATGCTGAGATGCATGCATGCTGCAGCACACATGGAAAGTCAGAGTGCAGCTTGCTGGAGTTGGTTCTCTCCTTCCACCCTGTGGGTCCTTGGGTCTTGAACTGAGGTTGTCAGACTTGGGGGCAAACACCTTTACCTGGTGATCCACCTCACCCGCCTAAAGTTCATTAATTTAAAGTGGATAATACAATGGATTTGGCAGATGTTCACACATGTGGAAAATGCCACCACCACTGCTAAGACAGATAATAATTTATTAACCTTTTGAAATTTTCTCCCATCTCCCCTACTCTTATCCCAATCCTAGGTATCTGCTTTTGCCATTTGGGAGCACATTGGCAGATGGTCTTTTAAATATTCAGTATTTGTTCAATGTAGAACATGGAACAACTTGATTGTTGAAAATATCTGTAGAAAAATGCAGCTGCTTATCAGTTGGAGGGAAGGCTGTCAGGGCCTTAGTATGAGTTACATACCCTTTTTCTAAATAGTAACTAACAAAAATGGTTCTTCAACAATGCCTCCTGGCACCTGTGGACAAGCAAGATTTATATAATGAACTGACTTGACCTGTCAGTTGTAATGATTGAACAATCACTGGTTCATCACAAGCTTTGCTCTTTGAATGTACTTCCAAGCCAGTAATAGATGTGAATGTTGTCACAGCAAACATTCTTTACAAATTAAAGAATTATGTGGCTCTTTGTACATCGGCATCTCAGTTTAACTCTCTTTTACATGTTATATATTTTACAAGTTCTCAAGGAGTAGCTTAATGTAATTTGATATTTAGGTATAATTGATAAATATTACCTTGGTTTTCCTCTTCAATAAAATGATGGGAATAGCTAATATGTGCCAAATACTTGTCAGGCACATGCATGCTAAGTGGTCACTGTTGGTAATGAAGTGGAGGTCAGAGCTCACAATTAGCTCCATTGATTAATGACTGCCAACATACACAGTGAGTTTCTAGAAGTGGTAAAATATCACAGTAATTTCCATCAAGAACCCATAATCACTATTTTCATAAATAGCTATTTTGATCAAGGCCAAAGCTGAATCTTTGACTAATGAATGACAATCTTTCAAATTCTAAACCATGAAAAGTAATTTTTGGTACACATATGACTATATTGTTTTTTGGTGTCATTTCTTTCTGGGATGTTTTTAACACTGTCTTAGTTTTCTGTCTATTGTTTTGACAAAATACTGTGACCAAAAGCTCCTTGTGGAAGAAAAAGTTTTATTTGGCTTACAGGTCAGCACTGAGAGAATTCAGGACAGGAACTCAAGATAGGAACCTGGAGGGAGGAGCTGAAGCACAAGCCACAGAGGAGCTGTACTTACTGGCTTGCTCCCCACAACTTGCTCAATTTGCTCTTTTGTGGTGGCACTGCTCACAATGGGCTGCCATGACATATGTTAATCAACAAAATGTTCACAGATGTTCTTATAGGCAAGTCAGGTGAAGAAAACTCAGATGAGCTTCCTCTTTCCATATGTCTCTGTCTTGTGTAAAGTGACAAAAACAACAATAGAAAACCTAACCAGCACAAACACCTATATAAACATATACATTATAAATATTTTATATAGTTCAGCTATTATCTATTAACATGTAATATGTATCTATATATATTATAATTTAAATCTGAATATTTAAACATGGATTTTAAACATAATTCTTTCATACCATCTATATCATTTTGATTCTGCTTAAAGTCTAACATATGGATATCATACATAATAACAAAACTAGTTATGTGTAATATGTTATTTTTCATGAATATCAAAAATGCCACTATATGATTTTATAGTTTATTTATATTTATATAAGTATCCATGAATTGGTGTATATTTTTTGCTATTTAAAGCAATGTTTCCATACTATACACACACATTTAAAGACCTTTTGAGTTAGATAATTTAAAATATCACTTCTAAAAATATATCTTAGAGTTAAAGGAATGTAGATTAAATAAAGATTTTTTTTTTAAAGATTTATTTATTATGTATACAGTGTTCTGTCTGCAGGTATATCTGCAGGCCAGAAGAGGGCACCAGATTTCATTATGGATGGTTGTGAGCCACCATGTGGTTGCTGGGAATTGAAGTCATGAAGGCATGACCTCTGGAAGAGCAGCCAGTGCTCTTAACCGCTGAGCCATCTCTCCAGCCCTAAATAAAGATTTCAATGCCTACCAGCCTTCCACTAAAGCTCTGTTATTTATTGTCTTCATTTCAATAGATGTGTGCTAAGTTAAGAGTTTTCCAAGTTTTGCAGTTGAAAACCCAGTTGGTTAAATGTGAAAAACAGAGAAGTGATTCCTGCTTGAAAGAACTATGAAGGAAATAATTGAAGATTTGACTTGCAGCTTCAGTGAAAAGTTGTGTTGTCTGTAGTTTCTGTAGTCACATAACTTTCAAAGTACTTCGCTGAGAGTCTATGTTCTAGCTAAAATTTTTGCATCTAGTTAGTGGATTAAACACATAATAAACTAACATCATATAGCCTAACCATAGATATATCAAAACTCACCAAAAATCCAACTGAAGTGTTACTTAATGATGATCTATTAAAATCTTTAATCATGAGAGAATTACCTAACAATATCTCAATATTTTGAATTTAAACTTTGTTGTATTGATACGAGCTATGCAGCAGGCAACAAAATGAAATAAGACAGAGAAACTGTAAAGGAATAAGGAGGCTCGTTACTGATACTAGCATTGCAAAGATGAAAGATCTGGAGTCAAATTCATAAAGTTTAATTAATAGGTGAGCTTTAGTAAGGTCAGCAAAACTCCATCAGTATACATTCCACCTATAGACATTTAGAAAAAGAACTCTAGAAATATAATGCATTAGGACAGTGAGATTACTCTGGTAGCTAAAATCACTTGCCAACAAACCTGATGATCTGAGTTTGATCACTAACACCCACATGGTAGCAGGAGAGAACCAACTATCAAAAGTTGTCCTTTGCAGCACATGCTGGTGAGGATGTGGAGAAAGAGGAACACTCCTCCATTGCTGGTAGAAGTGAAAACTTGTAGAACCACCTTGGAAATCAGTCTAGTGATATCTCAGAAAATTAGGAATAGTTCTACCTCAAGAACCAGCCATACCACTCCTTGTCGCGTCCCCCTGACCAGCAGGAAAGACACAACCACGATTCTTCTTCAAGCAGTTTATTCAGGAACCTTGTACATCTGCTTCTCCTCAGCTTCTTTCTCCTCTCTTCCCCCAAGCCCTTATATGCCTACTCAAACCCAATCAGAACACGCCACCTAGCGATCCAAGATAGGCTCACAAAAGGAGGAAGCACACCGGGCTAGGCAGCCGCTACCAAGTAAGGCTTGTTTACAGCTAAGCTTGAGCTTTCTGGCATTAAGCCAGGCGCCATCTTAGGGGCGTGGCTCCCCACAGTTCCCCCTTTTTGTTTTAAAACGCAACAGGCAAGGGTAGAGGTCTGATCTCTGATATGCATGTAAAGGACATTGTAATGACCCCAAGCCCAGTAGCCAACCAGGCTGGTGCCATACCCGTCCGGTATCTTTTTCTCAGAGATGGGAAACTAGGATACCAACCCATATGCAATCAAACATGCCCTTCTTGAAGTCGCTAGAAGCTAACCCCAAGTGCAGTGCTTAGCCTCGCATCCTGAGCGTGATGATAGCTTAGTCCTTTAGGACAGTCAACCAAGCTTGCGGCTGTCCAGCCTCCAAGGCAGCAAAGGCTTGCACGAGCATGGCATTACTTCTCCTCTGTGAAATCCTCATCTTACAGATACACCATAGGGCAATGAAACTGACTAGGAAGAGCATGCCTCCTAGGGTACCCATTCCCGCACATTCCTTCAGATGATTCATGGCTCGGAGGATCCATGTTGACAGTCCTTCAGCAACAGAGACATCAACCCGGGTGGAATTCACACGCACGATGGCAATTTTCAGATTCTGTATCAGCTTATCAAACTTGCCAGACCAATTTCCTGTAAGATACTGAGAGAGTTGCTTAGACAAATTTGCAGCTACAGTATAATTTTGATATGGCACAGAGGTCACACACAATCCAGTCATTTTCCACTCACAGCCAATCTGGGCCACCTGCCACAATCAACCAAGGCTGTGGCTACATTGGCTGACAAATTATTCAAGGCAGCTGCAGTCTGCACCGTAAAATGCATAGCAATGGCAGCTGTGGTAGCCCCCACAGCAGCAAGACTAACGGCCTTTTTCCATTCACTACCAATTCTAACAGAGGACGCTGTTCCAAATCAAGGGCCACATAAGCCCTGGCGGTGGAACAGAGGTCCAATCCTGCTGAGCCCTGAGTGGCACTCCTCGTTGTGTGGGAGATCTCAGAGTTGGCCACCTCTCTTCCTGAGGGTCTTCCATTGTGCCATATATTTGAGGGCCCTGAAGGCGGAGGTCCCTCTGCCCGTTTTTTAGACGAGTTCCTCCATAACCTTGTGTTAAAGGCTGACCATTAATATCCTTAACAGATCTACATTCATTTGCCCAATGATTTCCCTTCTTGCACTTGGGGCAAAGACCAGGCTGCTTAGGGTGGTTCCCACTTCCTGTTTCATTCTGTCTTCCTTTCTCGGGGCATTGCCTTTTAAGGTGCCCCATCTTTCCACAACGGTAACAGGCGCCATTACTTCTTTTCTTGTTTTGTGTAATATGCACAACAGCAGCTGCAAGACCTGCATTAGTCAAAGGACCCCCCACCTCTCTACACACTTTCATCCAGGCTTCCAACCCCTTGTTCTTAGAAGGGGTGATAGCTGCTTTACATTCCTTTGTACATTGCTCATACACAAGTTGTTTAATTAAAGGCATTGACAAATCAGGGTCTCCAAATACCCTTCCAGCGGCTTCAACCATTCTAGCCACGAAGTCTGAGAAAGGCTCCAGGGGACCCTGAATAATCTTAGTCAGATAGCCATTCACTTCCCCTTTGTTAGGCAATGATTTCCAAGCTCTGTTTGCGATTAAATTGATTTGCTCAAACACCTGAGCCGGATACCCAGTTTGTTGTTGAGCAAATCAACCTTGCCCAAGAAGCATGTCCACATCCCAGGCTGGGTTTCCTGCTGCAAGATTAGCAGCAGCTTGTTCATTAGCAAACTCAATCAAGAAAGCCTTCCAATCTAAATACTGCCCAGAGGACAAGCAGGCACGTGCCAGGCTCATCCAGTCACTAGGAGTCATGCAATAACGATGAAGAGCTTCCACCTGAGCTACAGTGAAAGCCGCATTAATCCCATAAGTGCAGACAGACTCAGCAAGTGCTTTAATTACCTTAAAATCGAGCGGTTCATGATAACGATTTCCCCCTCCATCCTGAAAGACAGGGTAGTACAGCTCATGTCTCACTTCCCTCCAGACATTTGGACAGAATGACCGCCCACTAGGACCACTCGGAGGGGAAGTCTCATTATATGAAGATGGCGCCAACACAGACTACCCTGGAGCTGAGGGTTCTATACGGGTGGAGTCAGAACTCTTCCTCAAAGATGACTTCTCCATTTCCCTTGCTAACATTTCAAATTCCTCTTCAGACTCTGAGCTATCCTCTTCCGAAGTATCTTTCCCAGATTTGTCTGAGCGCTCCTCTTTTAACTGCTCTAATGCCTCTTGTCCCTTTTCCATGGCCTTGCAATATCTCTGATCTCCTAAACAACTACGAACAAGTCTCCAAATAGGCCGTGCTCCTCCCTGCAATATAGATTTTAATAGCTCTTTAAGAGCGGAAAAAATGGGCTGCAATGGTGAATTCCCCATACTTTCGCTTTTGTTTTTCTTCTACTCGTCCGAATCACGGAACTTTATTGCTCCCTCTGGAGACCTTATTACCTCTTTTCCGAGGTCCTTATTGCTCCCTCCAGAGACCTTATTGCCTCTTTACCGAGGTCCTAACCTTGGTCCCACCTTACCTGGGACTTACCAGTCGACTGCCCTGACTGCAAGAAGTTCTGAACCATTCACCCGCTGAGAGGTTCCCCGTACGGGCCACCACTTGTCGCGTCCCCCTGACCAGCAGGAAAGACACAACCACGATTCTTCTTCAAGCAATTTATTCAGGAACCTTGTACATCCGCTTCTCCTCAGCTTCTTTCTCCTCTCTTCCCCCAAGCCCTTATATGCCTACTCAAACCCAATCAGATCACACCAACTAGCAATCCAAGATAGGCTCACAAAAGGAGGAAGCACACCGGGCTAGGCAGCCGCTACCAAGTAAGGCTTGTTTACAGCTAAGCTTGAGCTTTCTGGCATTAAGCCAGGCGCCATCTTAGGGGCGTGGCTCCCCACAACTCCTGAGCCTATATCCAAAAGAATCTTCACTAAACCACAAGGACAATGGCTTAACTATGTTTATAGAACATTTATTTGTAATAGTCAGAAACTGGAAACAACCAAGATGTCTTTCAACCAAAGAATGGATAAAGAAACTGGGGCACATTTACAAAATGGAATACTATTCAGCTATCACAAACAAGGAAATCATACAATTTGCAACCAAATGGATGGAACTAGAAAAGCTCATCTTGAGTGAGCTAACCCCGACCCAGAAAGATACATATATCATGTACTCACTTATAACTGGATATTAGCCATTAATACAGGATAACTATCCTACAACCCACAGATCCAAAGAGATAGAAACCTAGCATAACTATTCTATGAGAAATTCCACCCAGCAGCAGATTCAAACAGATGTTGAGACACACAGCCAAACATTAGGTGGAGTTCTGGGAGTCATCAACAAGAGAGGAAGTAGGAATAGAGAGACCTAGAGGGAATAAGAGCACTACAAGAAGATTAGCAGAACCAAGCAATCTAAGCCCCTAGAGGCTTACAGAGACTGAAATGCTAATCAAAAGACAAGAAAAGAATAATAATAGCATATATAGACTAGACCTAGGCATCCTACACATATACACATGATAGGCAACTTGGTCTTCATACAGATTCCTTAGCAAGTGGAAATGTGGGGGGTCTCTGCCATGGACTCTGTTGCCTGTTAATGGGACACCTCACCTAGCTGGGTTTCTATGTCAGGCCCCAGTGCAAGAGGAAACTCTAAGCCCTCATGTGACTGGTAAACTGAGTGGGGGCTCATATAAGGGAGGGCTTCACTCACCAGAGGAGAAGTGTAGGGAGAGGGGGGAGGATGGGTGGGACCAGGAGGGGAGGAGGGAAGGGTCTGTGATTGAAATTTATCATGAATAAATTAAAAACAAAAAAGTTGGCTTTTGGCCTCCACACACTTACTATGGCAAACGTAACACATGTACACACATACACACACAAAGAGACACAAATTAATAAATAGTAAGTATAATAAACAATTAAAATTTGCATGATAAAACATCTACTCCTTAAGAATATAAACAAAGGCATGGATGATTGTAGTGTTAATGATTAGAAAACATAATATCTGAGATTCCATCTCACATCTGTCAGAATGGCTAAGATCAAAAACTCAAATGACAGCACATGCTGGCGAGGGTGTGGAGAACATTGCTGGTGGGAATGCAGGCTTGTGCAACCACTATGGAGGTCAGTCTGGTGATATCTTAGAAAACTTGGAATAGCTCTGTCTCAGGACCCAGCCATACCACTTCTGGGTATACACCCAAATGCCTCTTCACAGAATCATAAGGAAGTTTCCTTATCTATGTTTATAGCAGCCTTATTTGTAATAGCTAGAAACTGGAAACAACCCAGATGTCCCTCAACCGAAGAATGGGTCAAAAAACTGTGGTACATCAATACAATGGAATATTATTCAGCTATCAGGAACAATGAAATTATGCAATTTGTAGCCAAATGGATGGAACTAGAAAAGCTCATCCTGAGTGAACTAACCCAGACTCAGAAGGACACATAGGGCATCTATTCACTTATAGTAGGATTTTAGCTATATAGTAGAAGGTATCAATACTACAACTAACACACCAAAGGAAACTTGGACATAGACTTCTTATTTTTAATTTTTATTCTTTATTTATTTTTTATATATTAGTTATATTTTTTTCTATTTTTTAGTCTTTTTTATCTATTGTCTGCTTATTGGTTTGTTTGTTTAGTAGTTCTCTCTCCCTGGCAACGAGACACTTTAAACTGATGGTACTGCTTCGTAGACCCCCAATGAATGAGGAGGCTCTTGGCCCTCATACGACCTCTCAACTGAGATGAGGGACTGTTATATAAGGACACCCCACCCCAGAGAAATGGAATGGAAGGGTTAGGAGGTAAAGAAAAAAAATGAAATGTGATGTTTCAGCCTTTTACTACTAATTGTCATAAACTGTTTAGGATAATTAAGAAATGCAAACTAATGGTTATGCAAGCCGGTCATTCAGTTAGGTACTATGACAGCCTATTATAGTTATTGGTAAGCTAATCAGAAATAAACCTGCTAAGAGACAAGCAACATCTGCTTACCCTAATATAAGAGATAGATAGGGCCTCTTCAAAAACCTCAAGAGATCTGCAGAATATGGCATTCAAAGATGTTTTCGTAACTTTAGATTTTTTTATATCAAGACATATCAACTCCTGACAGCACCCCCTATTCTCCTCCAAGTAGAAGATGAGCATCTTAGAATCTCCAGTGGGAGATGATTGAATTAGTCGCAAGCCTATCTCTTGGTAGGAAAAGTCCCTTGCTCCAACTGTAGACAGAATGCTGTCCAAAAAGGACAAAACCTGGAAGCAGGTAAGTCGACAGCCTAGCTCTGCCAAGACAGGGTAGGTAAGTCCTTTATAACCCTTCTCTACAATCAATGTCTGTCAGAGAAACAGGGCCAAACGACTGAAGATGGATGCTGTAATGTATGGAGAGAAAATGGGAACTGTCCAGGCAGCCACTGGTATGTCATTTCTTAGTTTGGGAAGCTGCAGGCCCTGTACTTCCTATAAAATCAGATATATTTATCCCTCTCAGGTCTCTGAGGTGGTTGAAGAACAGATAGCTAGAGTCTCATAATTTAATATTGAGTTGTTTAGGAGTCAAGAGAGTGTTATAGATCTAAGAAGATACTTTTAAAATTGTGTTGCAAGTTAGTATGAATGTTGAGTCAGATATAGACCTTTATTTTTTTTTTTTTTTTTTTTTTTTATAAATACTTTATTTTTTTTTCTTCAAGTTACATCTCAGTAACAAACCCCTCCCTATTCCCCCTTCCTAACCCGCCCTTCCACCCTCTTCTCTCCAGAGGTTTCCCCTTTCAGTCCAACAGCTGGTTCCTTCTCTTATAACAGTAAGTATTATACAGAACAATAGATATAAATATGCCACATTTATGAGATTAAATTGGCCCAGTATACCTTCCCAATGTTCAGTTTATACCTATTTGGCCCCTGACTTTAACATTCTACTATCTACCCAACTCCATGAGTTTAAAGGTCTATATGTGACTCAACATTCATACTATCTTGTAGCACACTTTTAAGAGTATCTTCTTAGATCTATAACACCCTCTTGATTCCTAAACAGTTCAAAATTTAACTATAAGATTCTATCTGTCTACTCTTCAACCACCTCAGAGACCTGAGAGGGATAAATATATTAGCTTATATAGGAAGTGCAGAGCCTGCAGCTTCCAAAACTGAGAAAGAACTTACCAGTAGCTGCCTGGACAGTTCCCATTTTCTCTCCATACATTCCAGCATCAATCTTCAGCCTTTGGGTCCTGTTTCTCTGACAGACATTTGTTGTAGAGCAGGGATTATGAAGGACTTACCTACCCTGTCTTGGCAGAGTTAGGCTGTCGACTTCCCTGCTACCAAGTTTTGTCCTTTTTGGACAGCAGTCTGTCTGCAGTTGGTGCAAGGGGTTTTTTCATGCCAAGAGAAAGGCTTGCCATTAATTCAACCATCTTACAGTGGAGGTTCTTCGATGCTTATCTTCTACTTGGAGTAGAATAGGGGGTGCTGTCAGGCGCTGATATGTCTCGATATCAAAAAAAAGAATCTTGATTTAAGATAACATCTTTGAATGCCATATTCTGCAGATCTCTAGGGGTTTTTGAAGATGCCCTAACCCTCTCTTGTATTTAGATAAGCAAATGTTGCTTGTCTCTTAGCAACTTG
>CAJQZJ010034321.1:1108123-1126208 GCA_907164525.1 Lophiomys imhausi
TATCTATCTATCTTACCTCATCTTATTTTCATCAAGAATGCCAAAACTACAACTCACTGACTTTAAGGTTACTTGAAAATATTTTGACAGTCAAGTGATTTGTGACGGTGTATCTTTTACTACTTGGGTTTTATCCAGTCATCACTTATGTCACAAAGAAAAAAAACAAAAATAAGTGATGTGTACTATATCTGGTGACTATATTATTAAGGATTATGTCATAAATCTTGCATAATTAGGGATGCGATGTATGTGTTAGTTCTGAGGGAATAAAACCTTTTTTAGTACTTTAAAACATGGATAAAATTCTTAAGTCTTCCATATACTTGGAATTTATCAAAGGAAATTTCCACATATTTTATTAAAATGGCATATGGACTGTGCAGTGCTTCCTATTCTGTCTTTTTGCTGAAACTAATTATGAACATCTTTATATGCCATTAATCATTCTCCCCAAATGTTTCCTAATAGCCATTATTTACTGAAACAATCCAGACTGTCAAATACTTATGATGTCTTTTACTATTCAATTTAAAAGCAAAGCCTTTTAAATTTGGTAAATAATTTTTTGCATATGTTCTTGGTGATTCCCTCAGGAAATCTGCCCAAAAGTGTAATGGAGAGGCATAATTTTACAGACTTTTAAGGCCATTTATTAATTACTCTGCAGAAATGGGACGCCACTGACACTTCCATTAGTAACAAGAGAAGATGTGCCTTTTCCATACTTGATTGTGGAACTACTAAAGAACATAAAGAAATTCATTAAATGTACAGAACTTCAAATGGTTTTCACTAACTCAAAGGACTTGGTTGATATTTAGAACTTCTGCTGAGGGTCTGGGAAATGACACAGTGGTTAAGAACAGCAACTCCTCTTCCAGAGAGCCCAAACTCACTTCCCAGAACCCACACCAGGCAGCTCACAACTATCTGCAGCTTCAGCTCTAGGGAATTGGAGAACCTCTTCTTGGCTCCTTTAGAAAGAGAAATCACACACACATACACACACACACACACACACACACTTTAAAATAAAATAAATATCTTAGGAAGCAATCTGTCTAATTACTAGCTGTTGCTGTATATTAATTCACCATTAATAATTTTAAATTAATAATTTTCTGATTTGACACCTTCTCTGCCTTTTTATATCCAATGTATCCAATATGCTTTCATTTCTACCTCTGAAGTATATTTATTCTTTTGCTCATTTTTAGGACAAAGTTTATGTGTGGAATAAACAAGAGGAACACAAAAGATTATCTATCAGTAAGGACAGGTGCACAGGACAGATAAGTAGTTCATTTTTTAGACACAGTCAAGTAGAAACTTGAGCTTGTGGGATTTATATAGATGATGGATTATTTTTTGGTTGGTTGATTGGTTGGTTGGCTGGCTGGCCTTTTGTTCTTGTTATTTGGATGCACATAGGAAATGAAGGTAATGCTTTTTTTTTTCATTTATTGAGTAAGTGGACTTTTAGATACTGTAACACTGTGAGTATCTAATTTATTAAACCAATTAATTTTTTTCCAAAAATCTTATGAAACAGTTATGATTATGTGGCTGATAGTATAGATTAGGGATAAGACTTCAATAGGGTGCTAATGCAAATGGCTAGGAAATGTGCTAACTCTGGCTTCAGCCTCCTAGCCCTTGTCCCTTTATGTTGTCAGCTCCCAGAAAGGATTCTCTGGGCCATAGTACTCTATGGAAGAACTAATCACCTCCTCTTGGCTTTTACTGGAGATCCAATAAAACAAGCAATTCTTGCTAGGATTTTAATAGACAGCAGTAGGAGCTCTCTGAAATCATCCTTTTTTTTTCTTTACATTTCTTTTTGTTTGTTTTTAAATTTATTTATTTATTCATTTTAACATCCCATTCACAGCCTCCTCCCTCTTCTCCTCCCAATCCTACCCTCCTACCCTCTGCCCCTGATCATTCCCTCCTTCCTTTCTTCTCAGAGAAGGGGCCCCACCCACAAACCCTCCCCAGTACTCCATGTCTCATCAGAACTATCTGCAGCCTCTTCCACTGAAGTCAGTCAGTGCACCCCAGCTAGGGAACAGTTAACTAACTTTAGGCAACACAGTAGGTGTCAGAGATAGCCCTCACTCTAATGCTTGGGGACCCACACAAAGACCAAACTGTCCCTCAGCTCCATGAATATAGGGAACCTGGGTTGAGTCCATATATGCTCTTTCGTTGATGGTTCAGTATATGTGAGCTCCCATGGGCCTGGGTTAGTTGCCTCTATTGGTCTTGTGTAGTTCTTGTCCCCTTCTGTTTCCTCTGTCTCTCCTTCAACTCTTCTACAAGACTCCCAGGTTTTTGTCCAATGTTTTGGCTATGGGTCTCAGCATCTGTTTTGCCCTTTGCTGGGTGGAACCTCTCAGAGGACAGTCAAGCTAGGGTCCTGTCCATAAGCATAGTGGAGCACCATTAATAGTATCAGGGGTTGGCTCTCTCCCATAGGGTGGGTCTCAAGTTGGACCAGTCATTGGCTGACCATTCCCTCAATCTCTTTGCCATCCTTATCCCTGCATGTCTTGTAGGCAGGGTAGATTTTGGGTCAAAGGTTTGTGGGTGGGTTGGTGTCCCCCTCCCTCCACTGACAGTCCTGCCTGGCTTTAGGAGCCGGCTACTTCAGTCTCCATATCCCTCACTGCTAGGATTCTCAGCTAGAGTTACCCATATATCCTTCCAGGAGCCTACACCATCACAGGTCTCCAGTTTGTTCCAGAGATCCCACCTCCATCAGTTTTCCTTCTCTTTCCCAGCCCTACCACCTCCCACCCCTGCTTTCCTTCACCTGATCCTCACCCTCATTTCCCTTCCTCACCTCCTCTCTCACCCTGTTCCCTCTCCTTATCTATTTCTTATGTTTATGTTTTCCCCTTATGAGTGATATTCAAGCATTCTTCCTTGTGCCCTCTTTGTCATTTAGTTTCTTTGGGTCTGCGTATTGTAATGTGGTTATCCTGTACTAAATGACAATATCCACTTATAAGTGAGTATACACCATCTGTGTCTTCCTGGGTCGTGGCCACCTCACTCAGGATGAGCTTTTCTAGTTCCATCCATTTGCCTTCAAATTTCCTTGTTTTTTAATAGCTGAGTAGTTTTCCATTGCATAAATGTACCACATTTTCTTTATCTATTCTTTGGTATTCCCAGTGTGGAATGATTCAATTTCTGAAAAGCATTGTTTCTTCCCTGCCCCCACTGAAGACATACACTCAAAATGGGTTTCAGCATGCTAGAGAGATGGCTCAGTGGCTAAGATCATTTGTTGCTTTTGCAGAGCCCCTGGGTTTGATTCTCAGCACCCACATGGTAGCTTATGACTGTCTATAACTCCAGTGTTGGCACTCTCTTCTGCTCTCCAGAAACACTCTGTACAAGTGGAGCACAGACATAGGGGCAGGCAAAATAGCCATACGCATGAAATAAAAATAAATTTAAATGGAAGGTGTAAATTTTGTAGTAATATTGCAATCTCAAAAAATAGAACAAACAAATAAATAAATAGATCTCAAGATTTCTTTGGTATCAGATATTTGAGCTTTGGGTTAGAGTTGTTCTAGGAATCTACTAATTGCCTTATTAATGTGGTATATAAAAAAAACAAAATAAAATGAAGACATTCTATGTTTGTGTACTGGAAATTAATAGCATTAAAACTAACCAAAGGGACAGATTTGATGAATCTTTATCAAACTTAAATGACATTCATTTTAGAAAAAAAAATGTAGCCTAAAATTACATGAAATCAAAAAGGACCTAAAATTAAAATAGCCAAAACAGATCAAAAAGGGAAGAGTAAAACTGGAAGATTCACTCTTCCTCACCCTAAGATGGACTTTGATATAGCAGCAATGCAGACACTGTGTCCTTGCCATCAGACTGCTGAGAAGACCAACAGAGCAGAATACAGAGCCTCTATTTAAACCTTTGAAAATGTTGCCTCATGGTCTCTCACAAAGGTGCTGAGACAACATCATGAGGAAAGGCTAGCTGGTTTCTAGAAATCCTGGATCTTCACATGGAAAACAATGAAGTTGGACTCTTACTGCATACCACATGCAAAGTTTCATTTGAAATTAGTCACAAACCTAAATAGAAAATTCCAATGATAAAATTTATAACATATATCGCAGCAGAAAAGTGTCAAGATATTGGATTTAGCAACAATATTTTACCCATAATACCAAAAGAAAAGGTATGGTACAAAAAGTAAAAGTGGATAAATTGGATTTCATACAACATAAAAGCTTCAAACAATCATCATAAGAACAAGACAACCAATAAATTGTGGGGAAATACCTGAAAGTCATATACATGATAAAGGATAAGGATCTCAAATGTATAAGGAAGGTCAATAAAACCATCACAAGGCAGATAGTTTTTAAAACTGGAAGAAAAAAAAAAGGTCTTCATTTGACAGTTCTCCAAAGAAGACATACAGATGGACAAAAAATAAAATGCAATCATGTTTACATCACTAATTAGAAGAGAGGTGCAAACAAAACCATAAAGACATGCCAATTCAGATCCACTATGATAGGTACCATGGAAACAATATGCATCGGTGAGAATATATGGACATCTGAAGCATGAGGCCCTATAGAGGAGAATCTAAGTCAGTATTGTGTTTCCCTAGGAAATAAATAATTGAGCACATCATTACTTTTTTCTTTTCTGGTACTGTAAAAAAATACCATGACAAAAAGCAACTTATAGACAAAAGTGTTTATTTTAGCTTAAGATTCCAGAGGGCTCATAGTCCACAGTCATGGGGACGGCATGGCTGTAGGCAACCAGAACTGGAAGCTGAGAGATTACATCATAAACGCACACTCTGTGATCAGAGAGCAAGAAATGGAGGTACATCAAGGCCATAAACTCTCCAAGCCCCTTCCCAGGTAATGCACTTCCTCCAGCAAGACTCCATAACCTCCCAAACACGCCACAAACTTGACACCAAGTATCCAATATGAGCCTGTGGTGGACAGTTTTTCTTTTAGCCAACACACCACATGACCCAGAAATCTCATTCCTTTGTTTATGGTCAAAAGTACTCATAGTGGCATGAAGAATCTGAAGTTCTCAGCCAGTGTCTGTCATTCAATATGCCATTGATCTCTACAGTCTTCTTCAGAGCTATGACCAGGAAGTTTTAAAGAAAGTCAAAGCTGGACAGAAAATCCTGATTTCTACAATGAAAAAAAAAAAAAAAAAAAAGAATCACCAGCCAGGGTATTAAATCTCTGCTTGAAAAGCTGAGTGCATAGGTGTGGACTAAGTGGAAACTCATTTCATAGTGCAGAGAAGAGGGCCAGGATCCACCTTACTCATAATTTAAAAGCTCAGGACATGTATTTCTTCTTTGTAAAAGAGCATGATTATATAATGTTACTTTTTTAAAAAGAATTCAAAGGAGAAATCTTAAGGAGATTTTGCATGGCCATGTGATCCAAGAATTGTTCACAATCGCCAATTGGTTGAAGATATCTAGATGTCTAGATGCCCATTACAGGTGAATGGATGAACAAAATGTTCTATAAAATATAATAGATTAAGCAGCCTTAAGAAAAAACTGTACAGTAAGAAAAATGAAATTCAAGAGAATTATCTTACACAAAACCAGTGCTATACAATTGCACTTGTGAAGTATCTCAAGAGGTAGGAGTCATAGAAACAAAAAGTAGAAAGATATTTGCCAAGAGCAGAGAGAGAAAAGGGAAGAGTTCATGATTTATTAATACAGAGTTGTAGTTTGGCAAAAGAAGAAGGTTCTGAAAATTTGTAGCCCAGAAATTGAGTATGTGTCATACTACTTAACAGTTTACTTCAGTTGAAAAATTTAAGGTTATGTAGTATATTCATCATAGTAAAAAAATCTGAATAAAACAATATAACATAGTGTGGTACCTGAGGGTAAATTTAACATCACATCTTGTGAATATTGTAAAACAGATATGCTAGTATTTAGAAAAAAAAAAAAACAAAGGAACAGAAACCATCGTCTTCATGTAAGGTGTAGCTCAGACTAAAGGCTCAGCAACATATTTTCAAATTCCTCTACCTTGCTACCACAACAGTGCACAATGCTCCAATCAATACACAATGCCAACATGCCTCATATTGACCTCAATGCAAAACCAGAGGAGCCCACATTTTAACAGGGCAACCACAGAACCCAAGTAAGGCTGCCAACGTACTATCCTGTGGCTCTGGCAAAGAGTCCAGTCTTGGAGACTGTCCTGTTTTCGAAGGGGCAAAATGAGTTATTAACATCGGTTGGCTGTTTCATGATACAGGAGGGAAGAGGACAAACATATAATTCCCAAGGTTGTTTTGTTTTATTTTATTTTTTAAAATCTACTAAGTGTTCTATCACTTTCAATTTTCTTAGCCTGAGCCAGGGATGTTTGGGAGTTATTATGATTTGAAAGAATGCTGAGTTCTTGATCTTGTCAGGGTTGAAAGTGCTTTATAAAGTGTCAAGAGTTGGTGTGTGGAAATCTAGGGCATTGCGCCAGCCTGCACCATGCAAGGAAGCTAATGAGGCCACAGGAGAGCAGCCATGTGAGCGTCGCCTGGAGTGGTCCTGACTTTGCGAACAGCTTCCTGGGTCTGCTCAGCTGAAGAGAAATTTCACTTTCCTCTTGTTTCATGATTGCAAATGAGTGTCCAGACTTGAATTAAATGTTTCTCACTGTGGAATTTTTCTAAAACTCTGGCTGCTCCTCTGTTTGAGCCTAAGGATCACACAGGTGTTTACTGCTTGGCCTTTGCCACTAAAATGATCTGATTCAGTGTGGGCTCCTGTATGACTCTCTCATCCTAGCTTGCTATTCTGCCAGAACTTAGTTGCAGTATCATTCCTAATCCTTCGGCTTAAAACACTTGCTCTGGCAGTAAATGGAAGCCACACTAAGCTTGGCTTAATCATGTTTGGCTCTGTAATTCTGCTCTTTGGATGGTGTCCAGTTAACTGGGTGTGAACTTCACTGCAGCTTATGGATTAACCAAATGATGTTTAACATAAATCAGCTCAGCCATTACAAACTTGCTTATAGAGATTGCTTGACCCTCAATGATCAAAGAAACCCAGGCCACAGAGAAGCATTCTAGAAGAGCCCTATAATGTCTCTCCCGAAAGCATTTTGTTTAGGAAAAAAAGTCATCAGCCAAGTAAGGTTACAGCAATTAACTTTGAAGGCATATGCAGATCCAGTGGCTGTGTGGTGAAGAGTCTCAGAAGAAAGTCAGGATTGATCATACTCAGTGTGTATGTAGATAATGAAGGGGAATTCCAGTCCTGTTTTTTTTTTTTGGCATTATTATTAAAAAGCTTGGAGTTTGAGCCGGGCGGTGGTGGCGCACGCCTTTAATCCCAGCACTTGGGAGGCAGAGGCAGGCAGATCTTTGCGAGTTCGAGGCCAGCCTGGTCTACAAAGCGAGTCCAGGACAGCCAGAGCTGTTAAACAGAGAAACCCTGTCTCGAAAAAAAAAAAAGCTTGGAGTTTGAAACTGATTGGAGTTAGTGTTACTGGATGAAGATGAAGATATGTTATGCTCTCTTAAATTTTTCTGTGCCCATTCTCTAGGACAGATTTTCTTTTAAAAAATCCCATCTGTAAATTATTCCATTAAAGTAGTTTATGTTGTGGAAAAGCAAGCTTGAGATACAGAGCATTCAACCAGGTCATATGCCTCCACGCACTGGAGTTCTTATATTGTGGCTTATGTTTCTGAACCGAGCTGACTAGGTTGTATACAATCACTTGTAGGTTAGCTCCTACACAGCTGTTCTTTGTCTTGCATCTACAGGAGAAATAAGAAAACCCCCAATGAAGAGTAGGGACTTTAACCTCTATTTTATGAGATGGACCACACAGACTGTTTCCTTGCGCTATCTACATAAGAATAACATGCTAGAATGACAGCTGTGATGATTGCTTTAATACTTACTTGGGTCAGATGAGATTCATTTAGGATGACTTATTGACAGCTTACAATGTATATATTAGCTAATTTTTAAATATATATATTAGCTGTGTGCTAAATGTGCAGAATGATGCAATATTCCTTATTGGATATTTGCATATACCTCATGGGATAGGGATATTGTTTAACCAAGGTAGTTGCATGCATGCAGTACCACACATGTTAGAAAAAATCCTACATTAATATGATTCTATGTCAAAAGGATGATTGACATCATTCTGTAGCATTCTATGTAATTCTATGAGCATGTCAGTTTGTGAAACATTGGCAAATTATGTAACTCTTCTAAGCCTTGATTATTTCATCTGATATGAGGTGGTAACAATACCTCAATGGATCATATTCTTTTTACATACTTCTTTTTGTTTATTTATTACATCAAGTTACATCTCCATCACAGTACCCTCTCCATTCCTCCTGGTCCAACCCTCCCACCTTCTCTTCCTTCTCCCACCTGTCCTACTCCTCTGGAGTGTGTTGTCCCTACATATCAGGCCCCCTCCTTAGTTCAACAGTCATATAAGTGTTAAGAGCTTCCTCTTGCACTGGGGCCTATATGGCAACTCTATTAGGGCAAAGTGTCCCACTAACAGGTAACAAGGTCTATGTTACTGTTCCTTTTGGTGTGTTGGTTGTAGGATAGTAATCCTGTACTACATGACTAAAATCCAATACATAATTCTTTGATAATAGAGTTTTTTTCATTTTTAAAAATTTATTTGTTTATTTTACATTCCAATCACATACCCCTCCTTCCCCTCTCCCAGTCCCACCCTCATACCCACTTTTCCTATACCCCCACCTTGCTGGATACCATCCCACTGTGGCACATCAAATTGCATCAGGACTTAGTGCCTCCTCTTCCCTGAGGTAAGACAAGGTAGCTCTGCTAGGAAAAATGGGGTCCAGATGAAGGCGACAGAGACCAAGTCTGAAATAGTCCCACTCCTGATATAAAAGAATAAGCAATGTTATACAGGTGCTCATGGATGCATATCATGTAATTGGTGTCAAGAAAATTGAGTTTGTGCTTACTGTAGGTCCAACCACAGTTGGAAAGAAAAGATCTCAATGAATGGCTTAGATCAATGCTTTAAAAAATCAGTGGAAAAGATTGTTACTTAGAATGCTAACAGAGATCAGATGTATCATCTGGTAGTGAATGATGTGGAATTGGAATTTATTACAGAACCATGACCTCAGAAATGTGAGAGACGTGTTGCTAAAAGATATGGGTATTTTGAAACAGTAGTAACAAAGTGGATGTTTGTGGTTCTTACGTGAACATTCTCCAATCTATATAATGACATATACACATTTATTCTGCTAGACTGATTTTCCTATGTCATGATGATTAGGAAATCAAGAGTTCATGATGTGGAATCATTTGGATGTATACCCAGAAGTGGTATGGCTGGGTCTTGAGGTAGAGCTATTCCAAGTCTTCTAAGATATCGCCAGACTGACCTCCATAGTGGTTGCACAAGCCTGCACTCCCACCAGCAGTGGAGGAGGGTTCCCCTTTCTCCACACCCTCACCAGCATGTGCTGTCATATGAGCTTTTGATCTTAGCCATTCTGACAGCTGTGAGATGGAATCTCAGAGTTGTCTTGAGTTGCATTTCTCTGATGATTAAGGATGCTGAACATTTCTTCAAGTGTCTCTCAGACATTAGGGATTCCTCCTTTGTGAATTCTCTGTTTAGCTCTGTTCCTCATTTTTTGATTGGATCATTTGGTTTCTTGGAATTTAATTTCTTGAGTTCTTTTTAAGTTATGGATATTAGATTTCTGTCAGATATGGGGTTGGTAAAGATCTTTTCCCAATCTGTAGATTGCTGTTTTGTTCAAATGACAGTGTGTTTTGCCTTACAGAAGCTTTTCAGTTTCATGAGGTCCCATTTATTGATTGTTGGTCTTAGATCCTGAGCTGTTGGTGTTCTGTTCAGGAAGTTGTCACCTGTGCCAATGAGTTTGAGGGTTTTCCCCACTTTCTCTTCTAGTAGATTTAGTGTGTCAGGCTTTATGTTAAGGACAAGGATTTTTCCTCATCTATGTTCGTAGCAGCCTTATTTGTAATAGCTAGAAACTGGAAACAACCCAGATGTCCCTCAACCAAGGAATGGATAAAAACGAAACAAACAAACAAAAAAAACCAAAAAACTGTGGTACGTCTACACAATGGAATACTACTCAACCATCAAAAACAAAGACATCATGCAATTTTCAGCCAAATGGATGGAACTAGAAAAGCTCATCCTGAATGAACTAACCCAGACTCAGAAAGATGCACATGATATCTATCCACTTATAATCAGATTTTAGCCATATAGTATAGGACAACAATACTACAACCAATGCACCAAAAGGAACAAGACATAGACTTTGTTACCTGTTAATGAGATACTTTGCCCAAGTGGTGCTGCCATGTAGGCCTCCAGTTCATGAGGAAGCTCTTAGCCCTCATATGACTCTTAGCATATGACTGCTGAACTGGGGTGGAGGACTTATATGTAGGGACACCCCACTCCAGAGGAGTAGGATAGAATGGAGAGGGGGTAGAAGGTGAGAGGGTGGGACTGGGAGGGGTAGAAAGAGGGCACTGTGATGGAGATGTAACTTGAAGTAATAAATAAACATTTTAAAAAAGATGTTCATGTTGTAGACCCAAACCAGAGTATGAAGAACTGTTTAATACTCAAATACTCCCAACACAACTGTTCATTTATTTTCATAAAATCTTGCATTTTGAGAGAGAGTAATATCATGGCCCTTTGTTAATTTTCTTTGTGGTTATTACAGTAAGAGATATAATTACTTTTTTCCTAGCAATATAAGCTAATTAGTATGGCCTACGTTTTGAGTGAAACAATGGTACAAATAAGGTCAAAGGAGAATTATAAGACATTGAATAGATAAAGCTAATGTATGGAATAATTTGTATTGAGGGCCCAAAGAAGACAGAATTGAAAGTATTGAACAGAGCTATATTCCTTATTATTTTAATATGACAACTTATCCTGACAATGATATCATGCATTTTATTTAAATGTTATTTTCCCTATGTACAGTTATACAAAATTCCATTCTGCATATATACTACTAGTATGTTCTTCTAGTTTCCCATGGCTAGACATTTCAGTTTTTAAATTACTTTTGGATCATTATTAATTCCATCATGAATATGTACATATTCTGTTTAATTAGTGTGCAAATATGCATTTTAGGTAAAATGTTAGCAGCTGGGCCATAGGATGCATACACAGGGAGTTTTGTTTACAACAGAAGCATTAGATATTCCATGTGACAGTGTAGGCAGATTGAGCAGAATGATGTGTGGTATGGCCTGAGCTATGGGCAAGCTGGTAGTTAACAAATACAAAACATGTTAATTGATAAAAGAACAATGTATTTAAGTGGGTTTGTGCAACGTTTTAAACTGAAAATTTTGTCAATCAAAGTACAAGATGTCATGGTACTTTACCAAAATGGTTGTATACTGTAGCTCTGAAAATAAGTGGTTTTGAAGGATTTTTCTTTGTGTCTTACTTCTTTTTAGCAAACTAGTGTGACAGACAACATACATACACATTTCCAAAGGGAAGAAATAATTTGTTTTTACAGGGACATGCATCACATTATTCAAAGGTGACTCCCTGGGCTCTTAATGAAATACTTTTTTTTTTTTCCATGCACTTGGCCATGTGCTTTCAGGATCAAACATCAAATGATTGAATGATAAGACTTAAACTGAAATGTTTATAGTATCAAAAAGATCTTAATCAAATGTACTTTTATAGGTTGGAGTTTGCCAACTATGCCACATTTGATAGACATTATAAAGTATGATGTAAGTAAGAGAAATACCTGCCTGCAGGTGCTCTCTGGAAATTTTGATCCTATCCTTTTATTGACAGGCAAAAAAAAAGAAAAGAAAAGATGGAAAGAAAGAAAGAAGGAAGGAAGGAAGGAAGGAAGGAAGGAAGGAAGGAAGGAAAAAAGGAAGGAAGGAAAAACAAAACTTGAATGGGAGAATCTCATTCATGCTCTAAAGAGATCTCTGTATGTACCCTTGATGTCTTCAAGGTGCTTGTGACTCAGTCAAGGCAATTGCTTTCAAAGTCAACACATTGTAACAGGACAAACATCCAAAACAATCATAAGGCTCTGTGTCTGGTACTACTTTTATATTCTAAGGTAAGTCAGTTAATATTTTTGTGGCTCAGGTTTTCCTGTTGCTGAAAGGTAAGTTGGTCTAGTTAGTCATTTATGCACGTTACAGCATGAACATGGATTCTTGGCCCTAGTTATGCCATCATTGCTCTCTGTGTTTGTCTAATCTTGCTTCTAGGTCTGCACTAACTTTAGTTTGTGTTTGAGTTTTGCAAATCTGTCTTAAAATATTTGTCTTAATACCAGTAGCATAGAGATTATTGATATATAATACAGACATTTAAAACTTCCAAAACAGAGAAGCTACCATTCACTTACAATTACAGGTAGAGGCTAGAGTAGGAAAGAAACAACCTTATTTATTGATCCATCTACATTTGCTGTGCTTATCTCCATGGAAACTGGGTCACCTCCGTAGGGTAATTTTCTCCCACAAGGACAAAGAAAAGGTAATGTGAAAGGGGAAAGCAGTTACTGTTTTTATGTCCTTTTACTCATGAAAGTATCATTTGTGATGTCTTTATATAAACTCATGCTTTTACATATAAAAGATAAAACTCAGAACACACTACTGCCCGTAAGTACTCATCCTAATCTGGGAAGATAAAATAGAAACAAATGAGTAGAGTCACAAACTTAAGTTCTTACAAATATAAGTTGACTCTAAGTTAATATTAAATGTTGACAGAACGAGGTTAGTCAGTCTGTTTCTGCAACCTCAAGTCCCATCATTCTCTCTTCTAGACCTGAAGGGACCCAGTAGAAGCAAAGGCAGTAAATTCCAGGTCTTTGGTTAGATTTTACAGACTAGTTGTTGAACACTGAGAAAATACTGAAAGTCCTATGTGCTAGGTTATAGCTGAGGCTCAACCAATGCTCTCCTCATCTTATCCTTCCGGAGTGTCTGATAAAGTCGGTTGTTCTGACTATGGTTCCCAGGAGTGACATTTACTCAGATATCAGTACCATGGACAGCTACAAGAGGCTGGTCAAACAGATTAGGAGTCATGGGTACTGTTGCATGCACAGTTTTTCTATCTACATAAATTTGATTGGCAGTTATCAAGAGTTACAATATATAATGTTGAAACTCTTGGATTTGTTTATTTTCCATTGTTGTGATAAAATCTTCTGACAAAGAGCAAGTTTGCAGAGAAAGAGCTTAGTCTGTCTGACAGTTCCAGAAGGACAGTCCATCTTGGTAAGGAAGACATGGCAACAAATGGGGAAGGCATGGATATAGAAACTGGAAGTTGTTTGATGAAGTTACATCCAAAAATATGAAAATAAAACAGCAAGCTGTAAGACCTCACAGTCCATCCTGGTGACACACTTCCTTCACCAATGCTTCACCTCATAAAGATTCCATAACCTTCTCAAATAGCACCATCAGCTGAGAACCAAGTGTTTAAACACACATGTCTATGGGGGACGTTCTTCACTCAACCATAACACCTCCTCCTTCTGCATATCATTCACGTTAATTTCTTCTTTAATAGGGTGTCTCTTCAGACATAGTGCTTATTTCTCATTTGTTTGTGTTTATTATCTTATTATTGAGTTATTTGTATATATCTTTCTTGAGTTCTATATTAAAGATATTTTTGAAAATATTTATTTAAAAAAGGAAATGAAAATGTTTACTAAAGAAAGCAGGCATGATGGTACATGCCCTTTAATCCTAGCACTTGGAAGGCAAATACAGATGAATCTCTGAGTTCAATGCTAGTTTGGTCTATTCCAGGAGAGCCAGGGCTACACAGAGAAACCTTGTCTTGAAAATCCAAAAATAAAAAAAGGAGAAGGAGAAAACTGATGACTAATCTTCAAGGAAAAAGGAAATTTTGATTGATTTTTCTATACTCAGCAATGATATATGTGCCTTAAAATGCCCCTGAATTTTTATATGGCATATGATACTTACTTTACTCTTATAATTGTTTTTTCATTGAATGTCTTTGTACCTATATTACTTGTTGGTGATTTCTGTAAAGGTAAACTACTATCCAGGCCCAATCAGGATGGAGAAATAGTATTTGTAACACTCATCTGCCAATAGATATCTAATTTCAGTAACCACACTTGTGACAATACTTTTGCAAGAACTTAGGAAATCATGTGAGTGGTTACAATGATGTGGAGTGGCCCAGAAATTTAAAACATGTTAAAGATGCTAGGAGAGTTTTACATAATTTATCTCATCCCTTCTCTACTCCCATGTTGAATAGTGTATGGAGATATGCCCTCTAAGACTTTGGCCCCAGACTCCAATACCATGCCTGCCTCAATAAAACCTCAAAGTAGGTAGAGTACATGGATTCTAGCTGTGAACCTAACCATAAACCATGCCAAGTAACCTGTCCAGCATCTTTGGTTGTACTTATTGGCAAAATGATTCCTTATATTAAGTCAGTCAGCAAAGAGTTGAATAAGCCTCTACTTTTTCAAACACGTAGATCTTAACAAAAGGCAATAAGAAATATGAAAACCATTAAATAATACAATGATATCCCCAAAACTGATCCCATTACATTAAAATATAGATGAACTATATGACAAATAAAATAATTGGTCTAAGAAAGCTGAACCAGCTTTAAGGAAATTAAATGAAATGATCTAAACCTGAAATTTAATTTTAAAATATGTATTTTAAAATTGCCAATGATTAGAGAAGAAAAAACACAACAAATAAAAAGGTGGAAATCACCACAGTTACCTTCTATGGCAGAAATAATCAGGCAAAATGAAGTGTCTGAGTTTGGATTCAGGTTATTTCAAAGTGTATTATAGAAAGGCGAGTAGGTCAGGGAAATGGTTGGGTGGTGTGCATGAGGACCTAAGTTTGGATACAAACACCTATATAAAAGTCCAGGATGGTGGGACTTATGGATAACCCCAACACTGCATGATAGAGGGTCACAAACTGGATCCATAAGCTCTAGGTTAACTGCAAGAGTCTGTCCAAAAATAAGGTAGAGAGTAATTAAGAAAGACTCACAACAATGGCCTTTGCTTCCACATACACACATAAATGTGCACCAAATCTCACACATATGTATGCATAAGCATACAAAAAGGAAATGTGGAGAAATTACAGGGAATGGGGAAGATGGCATCAAATACAGAATGTATGAGTAAAGGGAACTCTTTTTTGTCGATATAAAATAAGTCTCTTTTTTAATTCTTATTTTTTATTATTATAATGTTTATTTATTACATTAAGTTACATCTCCATAATAGTGCCCTCTTTCCACCCCTCCCAGTTCCACCCTCCCACTCTCTCCTCCCTCTCCCACCCATCCCACACTTCCAATGTGGAATGTCCCTTCCTATCAGCTCCTCTCAGTTCAACAGTCACATGAGGGCTAAGAGATTCCTCTTGCACTGGGGGTCCTCTGTTGCTGATGGGAGTGCAAACTTGTATAACCACTATGGAAATCAGTCTGGCGATATATTAGCAAACTTGGAATAGCTCTGCCACAAGACCCAGCCATACCACTTCTGGGTATCCACCCAAACGATTCCTCACCAAACCACAAGGACATATCCTCATCTATGTTCATAGCAGCCTTATTTGTAATAGCTAGAAACTGGGAACAACCCAGATGTTCCTCAACC
This sequence comes from Lophiomys imhausi, assembly GCA_907164525.1. Lineage (NCBI taxonomy): Eukaryota > Metazoa > Chordata > Mammalia > Rodentia > Muridae > Lophiomys > Lophiomys imhausi. Next base: position 1,123,937 of record CAJQZJ010034321.1, read on the forward strand.
AAAGAATGGATTTAAAAAAATGTGGTACACAATGGAATACTACTCAGCTATCAGAAACAAGGAAATCATGCAATTCACAGCCAAATGGATGGAACTAGAAAAGCTCATCCTGAGTAAGCTAGCCCAGACTCAGAAGGATGTACATGGCATCTACTCACTTATAATTGGATTTTAACCATATAGTACAGGATAACTATCCTACAACCAACACACCAAAAAGATCAAATACATAGACTTTGTTACCTATCAATGGGAAAATTTGCCCTGGGGTGCTACCATGTAGGAACTCAAGAAGCAGAAGAGAATGTAAAGGGATATAAACATTATTTAGATAAATGGATTGTGAAATAATCCAAACACTTGGAAAGACTTGAGTATCTAGGCAGAAGATCACAGAAGATATAGTCCAAGCAAGGTGACACCTACGTGTCTTAGGATCGAACTGTCATAAATGAAATATAATGCTATGTACAGTGACTTGAGCCTGCAATACCAGCATTCCAGCTGGTGATTGTGAGTTCCAGGCTAGCTTGGGCTATACAATTCAAATTCCAGGATAGCCTTAGGTACAAAGTGAGACCTGTCTCTTCCATTTTTACCTTCCTCGACATCAAATAAAGCATCAACAACACAGATTTTAAAATAAAGAACCTGTCAGTTAGTAAGTTAACCCTATCACAAAATTTTTCCATAGGCTGGTGCCAAATATCTAAGCAAAACTGTGGCAAGTCAAGATACAGAACAGTGACATATTCAAATTGCAAGAAACCTAGAATTCCAAAACTAGAAAATCTGATGGAACAGGAGAGGTTTTAGTTCATCACTACCAGACCTGTCATATAGGAAATGCTAAAAAGAATTCTTCAAGCCTAATTAAAAGGATGTTCAAATATAAAACATAAATATAAAACTCCCTATTATAAGTAACTACACATTCGAATTCAGAAAACTATATTTTATGTTCATACTATACATTTATCGTAAAGGTTAGAAGAAGTTACTGAAAAATCTATAACAGATGAAATAACTTAAAATTTAATGTAAAATTATAGAATTCACTAGAGACATTAAATTGCTACAACATTGGTCAGAAGTAGAGTAAAACTGTAGGTTTTTTTAATATACTATGAATGGATAGAAAACAAGGGAGCACAAAAATAGATAAAATACAGCTTTAGTAAATAATATAGTACAAAATGAAAAAATCTGCATAGTGGAGGTAATATCAGTTAACAATAAAAACATAACATTTTAGATATGAATGCATTTACCACAAGCCCACTTAAATATACAATGTACATAGCAGATCTGATGGGGTATGTGTGAGCAATAGGGGCAGGATCTTTAGCACCTTTTTTTTTTTTCCAGCAATAGACAGATGATTTAAGAGAAAATAAAAAAGGAAACATTTTCCTGAAGCTGTACCTGCCAGACAGAGCACTTTATCAGTACCAACAGAATACAGGCACTTCTCTGTTTTCACAGAACATCTTTAGCATACATCAGCCAACAACATGGGTATTAAGAATGGAAGACTCCAACTGGGTGTGGTGGCGCACGCCTTTAATCCCAGCACTTGGGGGGCAGAGGTAGGTGGATCTCTGTGAGTTCAAAGCCAGCCTGGTCTACAAAGCGAGTCCAGGACAGTCAGGGCTGTTATACAGAAAAACCTTGTCTCAAAAAAACCAAAAAAAGGAAAAGAAAAAAGAAATTAAGAATGGAAGACTCTTAAAACCATGCATGTATCTCTACAGCTGCCATAACATCACCTCAGAAACCAGTAACAGGTGGAGCTTTGGGAACATCACCAAAAAATGAAAATTAAAAATAAAAACCAAAAACACCATGGCCCTAGCCAGTCAATGGCTCCCACAAGAAATTGGACACCTCAAAATATTGGAAAGTAGACATGAAACATGCAATAAACATGAAAAAAAGTGTCAAGAAGTATAAGATCCTTATCATAAAAAGTACTTTGCTGTCAGTCTGTAAAACCATGTGCAAGATAAATCTCTCTCTCTCTTTCTGTATGTGTGTGTATCTAACTGTCTGTCTGTCTGTCTGTGGCTGTGTACATGCCATGTATCACACCACACTTGTGGAGATCAGACAATAGTCTTAGGTATATGTTTTCACCTTCCACCTTGTTTGAGAAGGACTTCTCTTTAAAAAAATAAACCTTAAAATTACTATTCAGACGTGTGTGTTCACATGCTATATATATATGTGTGTGTGTGTGTGTGTGTGTGTGTGTGTGTGTGTGTGTGTGTGT
>CAJQZJ010034321.1:1152496-1179199 GCA_907164525.1 Lophiomys imhausi
TTCTTTGAATTCCTTCATAGATTTAAGTTCTTCTTGCAGGGACTCTATCACTTTCCATAATGCAGAATTGTCAATGTTTTCATGTGTTTCTGTTGGTGTGTGGTCATCCGAATTGGATGAGCTAGGATGATTCTGCTTTGTTGGAGTCATAATTCCTTGATTTCTATTTTTTTTTTTTTGACCTTTCGCCATTGGATGCGTTTAGTTGTCTGTTTTCTGTGCTTGGAACCACAGTGGATGATTTGGTGCAGGGGACGAGTTACTTGGCTATCTGTCGTTGCTTACAGGGGGATTTCAGGGTCACTGTGGTTTTAATCGCCTGAGGCACTGTGAGCTGGTGCAGCCTATTCCCAGGTTGTGAGTAATGGACCAGGATTGTTTCACTGCTCCCAATTCAGACTTCCCTATGTTGCACTCTGAGTTATCAGCCTGTAATGGTTCTGATGGTATGGGCCTGTTTGCCCAGGCACAGATTCTGTGGGCTTTGTTTGTCATCACGGAGGCTGACAGGGTCTGGCTCCACACTTAATATGTCTGGATTTTTCAGGATACAGCTATGGTCCCGATTTCTGGTTTCTCTCTAGGCTTCTCGCCACAAGGCTGGACTCTGTGCCTGATTCCCTTCCTGTCTGCGCCGCCACGGGTCCCGTCGGTACCCCAAGCCCCAGATCCTCCGGCTGCCTGAGTGGACCTCTCGTCCCAGCAGCTCAGCCGTGGGTGCATGTGTCCCTGGCCCCGCCCATGCCTATCTCTCTCCCCAGATGACCTGCTGTGGGTTCACGGGTATTTGGCCCTGCCAGCCGTGCTCCCTACCCAGCTGCGCTAACATGAGTGTGCGGGATTCGGCCCCTCCCGCCCGCCTTTGTGTTCCCAGCTTCCCGCGCTCTCTCGGAACCTCCCACCCTCCCCTTCAGGAGCGGCTGCAGACCACCCGCTAAGCCCCCTGTTTGTTCCTTGCTAAGCCTTTTACTATCTCGCAAAGATTTTTAAGTGGGTATATGTTCAACCTGATTTGTGGGGAGCCCAATAGGCCAGCTATCTATGGCCAAATGGACCCTGATTCTGCCTGCTGTAAGTTGGGATCCATCTTACCAGGCGCCTCTCCAAATGGCAGTTCCCGAATCCCGGATTTAGTGGCTTCCGTGTCTGTGAGAGATGGGGAGAGCCTTGCCCTGGGACTTTTAACAGTCCCTTGGGAGCTGTGAGTGTTCCTGGGGTGGGTCTAGCCCCTCCAGTTTTTGCACAGTGCCCAATAACTCTGTGTTTTTTATGGCTCTTTTTTCCCCGCGTTCAAAATGCGTCAGTGTAGGTCGCCGCCATCTTGGCCCACCCAACTCATACTTCTTTATTAGGCTTAGACTTGGACACAGCACTGGAGGCATAATGTGGCATGGGGTAACAGCACGATGTCAATATGGAGGAGAACAGTAGCAAGAGATAATGAAAATGAACAGGTAGTGTTGTCATAACAGGGTCCCCTAGGTCAGACTATGACTGATATAAAATTTAGGAGGGGGGACTTTCCAGTACTTAGAAACACAGAGTTGTAAGCTGGTGGAAGAGAACATGTATGGGAAATTCTGTCAGTGTATAATTTATCTTTTTTGAAGATTGTAGTTTTGATGGGAGTTTTTGTAGGGGTTAGATAAATTAGATTTAGGAAATATATAGGAGTTTCTGATACTGTCTCTTAATTCGGGGCCTGAAGAGCATTATCAGCATGAAGTCAGGAAAAACAGGAAAGACTCAATAGACTGAAAAACAAGGTTGAAGTCAGGAAAACAGGAAAGACTTAATAGACTTGAAGAAACAAAGTATCTGGCCTGACATTGTTTTCAGCTGCTAAGTGGGCGGAGCCCAAATTAAGCTGAAACAGAGTTCCTCCTATTTAAGGACAGTGCATGGAGCCCAGAAAGAGGCCCCTGATGCTAGAGAGCTCCAAGAGTCCTGCTGAAAAAAGGGCTGGCCATTGATGGCCAGCTCTCTCCCTGAAGCAGAAAGAAGCTGGTGAGTAAAGAAAGCCTGAGCAAGACACCAAAAGGCCAAGGACTAAACCCTGTGGCTCAGCTTTTGCATAGAGGGGTTTGATCTGTCCGAACAGTGGCCTAAAAGGAAACTGTGCCTGGCTTTAAGGACTGAGGCAGAGCAGCTGAATTCCTGATTCAAAAGAAGTAAGTTGGCCTGCAGAAGGCTGGGGTCTCCCACAGAGAAGAAAGCATTTAAGGTGAGACTGCAATAACCAACTTACCCTGATGAACCTGCATCTGAGAGATCCAGAAAAAGGACTGCTAAGTGCGTTAAAGAATCTACAACAAAGACTGTGTTCCTGACGATTGAGGACCTGCCCCAGAGACTGTATCATTCTAAAAGGTTATGAAAGTAGTTGTTATAATTAACAATAGGTTTAGTGGATAGGTTAAAGGGGTTGTAGGAATTTATAGGAATAATAGTTAAGAAATTGTTGGTGTTTTTTATAAGTGAATTTAGTAATAAATAAATAAGTGTTAAATAATAATTTAAAAGTTCGGTTACAAGTTTTTGTGAGATTTCAGAGAGCTGTCTAAAAAACCAAAATTAGGAATCTGATAATGTGCATGCTCCTAATCCTCTCAGGGATGTGGGATGTATATATTCAGGAGACTATGTTATTGAGGAGGAGACACCATCATCAGTGACTGTCACTAAATGATACAATTTGGATAAATAATATACGCCATTATTCCAAATCAGATTTTGAGAAGTGTGCACATGGGCTATCTGACCTGGCTTTGTAATTCCATTTAGTGTTTGATTTTGTTCTGAGGCAGAAAATCGATCGCAGTTCTGCCATGTGACTCTTGGATAATTTCTATTCAAGTGAGGAGGAAGGAAATGAGTGAGCAGGGAACATACTTCTATAGCTTAAAAAAAATGTGTTGTGCTTGTTGTTCCCAGTTGTCAAAAGAAAGCAGGATCAGAAAAGTAATAGACCTGTATATGCTTTCCCAGGTCAACTACAATCCTGCCTTTGCTGAGTCTGGTGGAGCTCAGGGCTTTAACAGAAATAGACTTCTACTGATTTACAGGACACCAAGTTCAATTGTTTTTCTGTTTTAACAAGATTATTGCATTTTTTGATTGACTGATTGGTTGATTAATTGATTGTATTGGGGGTAGGAGTGTGAGCCATAGCATACATGTGGAGGTCAGAGGACAACTGGTCACAGGGATTTAACTCAGATCATAGGCTTGGTGCCAAGTACTCTTGCCTTTCCCCACTTAGCCATCTTTCCCAGCTCATTGGCCCTAATTTCATTTCTTACTAGAGAAAGAGACAGCTTTTGTTTAACCTCTCCTACAGATAATTTCAGGTAAAATACTAAATATCTATCCAACAGTTAAAATTGCTGTGATTTAAAAAAAAATCAGTTTCCAAGATTTTCATCCAAAGTTATAATTGGACATAGTTTTATTTTGCATGAAGCATTTTGTTTTCCTAAATTTATTATAAGCCTGTAACTAAATGGTCTCTTCTCTTTCTTTCTTTTATTATGGAAATTGAGAAGCCCAAAGAGGAAAAGACTTTCATCAAATAAATACAGTGTACCATATCGTCTCATCCCAAATTTCTCTTCTTTCTGTTTTTGTTATTTTGTTTTACATTTATTGGTGCTTTTCCTGCATATATGTCTATGTACCAGATTCATGTCTGGTGCCAGGGTGCCAGTGGAGACAAGAAGAGGACACTGGATCCCTTGGGACTGGACTTGTAAACAATTGTTAGCCACCATTTGGGTGCTCGGAATCAAATCTTGGTCCTCTGCAAGAGCAGCTAGTGCTCTTCACAGGTAAACCATCTCTTTATCCCATGCTGTTCAATGTTTTTTAATTAAATAAATGTAATTTAATTCCTGGAATATGTGGAATGAGTGACAGATTCACCTCAAATATGAAAAATACATATTATATATACATTATAATATATATATTATACTCTATGTATATAAATGTGTGTTGTTTTCTGTAATAGATACAAATGCAATGTTGGAAAAATAGTCACTTTAAGAAAAAATGATTAAAAGACAAGATTGATATTAACTTTAGAGTAGTCCTCTCATTTTCCAGAGAAATTAACATACCAAAATGAATACGCCAGGTCAAGTTTGCTTTCTGAACACTGTTCAATCCTTGAGAATGGGGCAGGATGACACTGTGCCTCCCATCCCATAGCCAGAATAAACTAACAGTGTACCATATTGTCCCTTTGGGTCTGAAGGCAGCAATTTCACCTGTAGTCAATCTTCAATTTAAAACCATTGAATATCCCTCTCTTGAAGTTGAGAGAATCAACAAGTCATTTTCATGTATGAAACTCAATTACAAATACATAGGGGATGTTTAGATGTAGATTTTTTTAATAAACCCTTTCATTAAACCAAATGAGCAAGGTTTCACAGAGTAAAATGGACCATTTAGTAATGAAGTGTTGAGACAGAATTTTAAACAAAGTTTGTACCATAATAAAATAAAATTTTGTTTAACTTAGAAAACATCTGTGATACACTACACTAGTAACTAAAAAAATGACAAGTTTGAATAACTATTAGTTTGCATTTCTTATTTATCCTAAACAGTTTGTGATAGTTGCTACCAAAAGACCAAAACTTCACATTGTATTTTTAAGAATTACATAAAAACAATACCATAAAGAGAATTAACCTTAATTTTGTATCAATATAAAAAGATATAAGAGCAGATTCAATAATCTACCCCTTTTTCTTTACCATTTCTATGTCATGTCTATATCCTTTTATTTCTTTTCAAGTCTCCCCCCTCCCCTTCATAGGAAAGAAAGAAGGATAGAGAAAAGAAAAAGAGAGAAATCCCTGGGTCTAACCTCCTTCTCAGGTCTCTCATGTGGTTGAAGACTAGATGGTTATAGTCTCACAGTTAAGTTTTTAAGTTGTTCAGGAATTAAAAGGATGTTCTAGGTCTAAAAAGATGTCTTTAAGTTGGTAATGCAAGTTAGGCATAGAACTTTAAACTCATCAAGATAGATAGATAATAGAATATTATTATCAGTTACCAAATTTATATGGACTGGACATTGGGAATGCATGTTATACCTTATAATTTTCATAATTGTTGCCTAATTGTTCTTATTATTTTGTATTGTATTTATTGTTACATGAAAAACAGCCTTTTATTGGACTACAAGGGGGAGCTGTTAGAGGGGAAGATGTATCTTAAATTAAAAAAAAAGTGGATAGGAGGGAGAGAGGGAAGAGGGTAGGAGGGTGGAACCAGGAGGGGGAGGAAGGAGGGGGCTGTGATTGAGATGTAACTTGAAGAAATAAATAAATGTTAAAAAAAAAAGTGTTGCTTTACCCAGAAAGGCAGCACCAGAATAAAAAAGTTAGATATATGAGTATAGCTGGCAAGTTAGGTCTGTGAGGAAAGACTCCCATCATGAAGCCTGATGACTTGAATTTGATTTCAGGGACCCACATGGCGGAAGGAGAGAATAACCAAGGAAATTAAGATCTAAAAAAACGTTCCTAGGAAAAAGGAAAAACTAGCCCTTCTGTATTTGCAGCTACACTTTGCTCCCAGCAAAACTATCTACATATTATCTTCTTTAGTAGATGGTGTTGGAGACCTGATCTTCTCTTTGGAGGAGGTGCCTGAAGCCTCCACAGTCTACAGCTCACTGCTACCACAGGCCCTAGAGAGGAGGTGCCTGAAGCCTCCACAGTCTACAGCTCACTGCTACCACAGCCCCTAGAGAGCTGTGTTTGCCTCTTACTCTTTACACCTCTCACCCATGGAGTACATCTGCTGACGTCTTGCCTGAAGATCTCATCCCAAGAATAGGGACAAAGCTTGAATTCATATGCCAGAACTCATATACTAGTGAATACTCTAAATATATCTAGGAACTGATTTTTAAAGTATAGCTAATCATAACACATTTAAATATGAATACCTATACTTGGCTTGGTGGTTGCATTGCTGCAAAACACAACTGTATATGTGAAATGTGCAAGGCCAGGCTTGTTCAGTGCCTGTATTATTCCCCAAACCCAGAGTGCTCATAGCCCTTGCTTGGGCTTATATTAGGCTGGGGCTGCACTATGGTTTTACCTCATGTATTCTGATTCCAGACATTAGTGATGAGTACGCTGCTTCACAGCCTACTGATGCCTGTTGGAAGATACTTTCTTAGTTTGAAGAATTCTTCAAGCTGAATTCTTTTCTGGAGTAGGTAGGAAAAATAGTGCAGTTTGGCCTCACCAGACATTTTTATTGTTATACCAAATGTGCTTTGAAGGCGTGGCATTGTGAAGTGGAGGCCCCCTTGGAGGACATAATCCACTCTTCGAATTATTCCATCCTGGGTCCATGCCCAGTGGATGTTTTTAATTGGAGAATAAAGCATCAGATTTGGTTGAGCGGGAATAGTGTTGTGCCTGGTGGTAGAGAGGAACTTTTTTTTTTCTTTTTGCAAAGAAACAAAAGAAGCTTACATCATTACAGACCCAAACTAAACTTTGAGTAGATAAATGTTAAACTAGATTTTCTACATTAGGAGGAGGAATCTCATTCTCTATGTAGTTAGTAGACAAGATGCTTGAGAAATAGAGCCACTGACATAACCCTGCTAATTTTACAGTGCAAAATAGAGATGTACGCTCTGATTCCTGGCTTCACCCATTGATTGTAGAATCTGAAAAACGTTACTTAACTTCTGGAACTCAAATTTATTTCCTGTAAGAATAGGAGAGACACTTGTTTCACTTATAATTTCCCACATGAGCCTCATTTGTTATAACAAAGGTTTTGGACCACTGAACTGTTGAGGAAACTGTCTCCTATAGTAACTTGGACTCAGTGTTTATTTTTTCATACCTTAGAACCTATTGAACTCAATTTTGTTTGTAGAAAGTTCCCCTATAGGTAACTCTACAGATTGAATCTGCCCAATAGTGACCCATCTAGAAAGGCAGCTTTATTGGGTGTCATCCTGCTGTCATATGAAGAAGGATCTTAGGTTACCAAAGAAATAATTCATTAGAGCTATTTTAATATGTTGTATGGTACAGAGCTCCTATGTTGTTCACATCCACCCTGTATGCCACCAAGGTGTAACATGTGCCTTTTTCTAAAAGTGGAAGGACTTAAAGTGATTGATATTCAAATATAGAGTACAACAGGAAATAAAAGCAGAGAAGGGAGCCAAGTAAATAGATAACGTATTTTCTCTAGAGCAGTAAAAATCTATCCTGTTACATGGGCGCAGGGCTTAGGATGCTAATGAAATAGAAAGCCTGTTTCCACCCTCACCACAGATAGTTTCTGGAGAGATTTGCAGATACATCATTTCTTAGAGATTGAAAAATGCTAAGATATAATTAGGCATGAGGTAGGTACAGACTGTTTCCATTCCAGAGTAGACTGCTGGCTGACACCAGGTCACTCTATTCAGTAGATATTTGTCAGAAAGTAAAAATTTAACTTCAGAGTAAGCACCCAAGAATGTCTACAGAAATTTGGACGAGTGCTATTTTTAATCTGTTTGTGAAGTTAGTCTTACTCTTTGCATTATGTTTTAGTTTTAAATTTTTTTATATTTCTTAGTGATACTTCTGTATTTTGACAAAGTACCAGACAACCACAGACTGACTGTTTAAAAGCAAAAACAACAAATGGTAGCAAAGTAGAACTGGCCCCCTGCTATAGCTTCTCCCAGTAGACAAATTTTTGGAGAAATAGATGGAAAATCTACTATTTAGATAGAACTTCTGGGTCTTATATTAATTTATTAATGGGTAGATTCTTTATAAGTTCTTACAGAAACCACTTCATCCTGAAGTTCATGACAGTTGATCACGAGTCTTTGACTGTGAGACAAATGCTACAAACTGATAGATCCAGAAAAAAAATATGTTGAAGGGAAGACTTGTGCTAGTACCATGAACCCCTGAGCATCTAGAATGTGCTAAAAGTCCATAATTTGCAGTGTGTGAGAAATGAACTTTTGGCTGGGCAGCTCCAAGGCATACAGATCTAATACTGCACTGGAAATTCATAGTGAGACTTCTTTTGTTAGTTAAAAATCCTTAGTTATTGAACCGTAAAAATAATTATTCATCAAATTGATTTTCAGTGAATAGGTCTAATTCCAGATTAGAAAGAGTTGTTGAGAAAGGTCAGAGAGATCATCTGTTTCTCTCATTCCCATTTTGCCATAGAAAGCAATTCAGTGTGGACCTCTAGAAGGAATGTGTGCATAGAACAGGATTTTAGGCAGAGAGGACATTTCCTACAACACTTGGTTCCAGGTTGCCTTATCTGACTTTTTCCTCTGTAAAGACTTCCCTGATAATCTCTTCCATTCCCTTATCTTTCTTTACCTCTTACGTCCTTACTCCATATGACTGACTGGCATGTATCAGTTGCTAGATTAAGATGTGAAATGCTCAAATAACATACTTGCTCAAATGGAGAACAAGTTAGTAGGCTCTAGGGATCTGAGGTAGTGATGATTCCATGTGTGAAGTCATAAAAGGGCAGCAGGAGGGATTTGGATTCTGATGAAATCAGTCTTCATATTGACTGTGTCATAACTACATGGGCGTGGACATGTGACAAAATTGCATAGAGTTGAGGACATGCAAACATGAGTGTATGCAAATTTGAAGAATCTGAATACTGTTATTCAATTACATTAATGTCAATCACCTGGTTCATGATGTTACATTATAGTTTTATAAGATAAGAAGAGTTCTCTGTATCATTTCTTATACTTGCTTATGTTAATATATAATCATCCACAAACAGGCATTTTATAAAAAAGAAAAAGAAAAGTTATTCAGGTTGATTAGGGCATCTAACAGGAATGGCTTTGCAAAACACAGTATCAGATTTGAGTGAAATCTGGAGGCAATGGTAGAAAGAGGGTATCCAATATGAGAATTAAGAACATAAGGGAAATGAGAGGTTTGGGTGGTGCTGGATGAGGTAGGTACCAAACCTGAAAATGAGAAGAGGACATTCACATGGACTAGGAAGAAAGGGTGACAAAGTTTTCTCCATGGAAATGTGACCATGGATAGAGAACAAGGGAAGCAGAACATTAGATAGGTTGCTTTAGATATGGGTAAGGTACAAGAATGACTGTCCAAACATAACCTGTGAGAAAATGATAGAACCTGGTGGTATGAAGCTGTCTCTACAGAAAAGCATATCTTGCTTTAGATTATTGTGAACAAGCCAAGCAAGGGTTATATTTATGTGGGGAAGTATCATGCAATGGGAAATCAGTATCTACAAATGTGGCATTAAGGTACAGGGCAGGTAAAGCAAGTGTCCTTGCAGTATAATACATATATCTAAGACATACAGCCCAAGAGAGATGTGGCTAAGAATATATGCTGGACCTTAAGATAGGTTCAGAGTCTATCTACAAGAACAGTGGGTTGAAACCTTGATGAAAGATGAGTATCTTTTAAAAAGTTACTTATTGGGTACATTAAGCATAATAAGAACTGAAATCTTTTAGTATTAGAGATAAGAACAAAAGTCTTTGATCAGAAGTAAAGCTCATTGTGTAGCAACTTTTCTAAAATACACAAGATCGTAGGTACCATCTCTAGCTCTGTGCAAAGAAAAGAAAGGATGAAATCCAAAATTAATCCTGTTGCATTGGCAGTAGAGGTATGCTATAATGCATGTTTCTTACTTTACTGAGAAAAAAAATAAAAACATGCATGCATACACACACTACTTAAACATGTCTGCTCAGAAGGTATAGAAAAAATGACACCCCAGTGGAACTTAACACAGAGAGAACTCAATTACTGAATTCTGTAAATTCAGGAGAATGAGGAGTTTTAGGAGAAATAGCTGATTTCAAACCTTAGGTGAAGAAAATAGGAGATGAACCTTGAAGACACACTTTTAAACTATTTATTTTTATATTAATATCTTTATCCTCCTTCCAACCCACCAACCTGAAGTGCAGGAGAAGGATATTAATAGACACAGAAGATATAGACCTTTTTAGTCATAGGTTCTTGAGGCAATTCATCAGGATTCCAACAGACCAGCCATACAGTATATAATGGAACAAGTATCAGCAGCAATGGGCATATAGCAATTAGCAGCAGCAATGGCTACCTAGCTACAGTATCAGCAGCAATGGGATGGCAGTTGCTGCTCCCCTTCTTGGGGCCATCATGGGATGTGATTGGTAGAAAGTCTTAACAGTAGAAAGTTTCAGCAAAGCATTACCTGGAGTATTGTGAAGCGAAGCAGGGATGAGAAGCAATGAGAAACAATGTCAAGCAAAAAGTCCATCCATGTTTCCAGGGTCTCCATTTATACCCTCTCAAAATCTGCACAAGAATGCTTTCCAATTGGCCAACCTCATGCCCTCCTCATGAGTTACTTCCTGTTGACCAAGATCATGGGCTCTCCAAGGAGTTGTAAGCACAGTCCCCACATGTGACAGTTTCCTGCTGAAAAAAACATCACACACTCTATCATCAGGATGTTTTTCATGTCCCTCTCATGAATCTGTTTTTCAGTGGTGGACAAAATACCCCCACATCCCATACTTGAGACCAAAACAAAAAACACATTCATTCAACACAACTGTGTTTCTTTTTATTTTTATTTTTATTTTTTTGTTTATTTATTACTTCAAGTTAAATCTCCATCACAGTGCCCTCCTTCCATCCCTCTCAGTTCCACCCTCTCATGCTCTCCTCCCTTACCCACCCATCTCACTCCTTCGATGTGGAGTGTCCCTATATATCAGCCCCTCTGAGTTCAACAGTCAGGTTGAACTGACAGACAAAAGGGTTAATAACTTCCCTTTGCACTGGGGGCTTACATGGTAGCACCCCTAGGAAAAATTGTCCTATTAATAGGTAACAAAATATATGTTCCTGATCCTTTTGGTGTGTTGGTTATAGGATAGTTATCCTGTACTATATGGCTAAAATCCAATTATAAGTGAGTAGATGCCATGTGCATCTTTCTGGGTCTGGGTTAGCTCACTCAGAATGAGGTTTTCTAGTTCCATCCATTTGGCTGCAAATTGCATGATATTCTTGTTTCTGATAGCTGAGCAGTATTCCATTGTACAAATGTATCACAATTTTTTTAATACGTTCTTTGGTTGAGGGACATCTGGGTTGCTTCTAATTTCTAGCTATTACAAATAAGGCTGCTATGAACATAAATGAGGATATGTCCTTGTGGTTTGCTGAGGAATCGTTTGGGTGGATACAACCATGTTTCTAAAGAAAACAAAACTTCCACCACAGAACTTGAAGCATCTTTTGTTACAATAAAACAAATTATTTAAAGAAAGAAGAGGAAATATCAGAGGCTGAGTCTAGCTCAGGTCAGCTCTACTGCACAAATGGGAGTGATAGACTATTATCTATGGAATAAAACTTTAAGAAATCCTCAATAAATAGAGAAAGAGATTATTCAACTTGCAGATAACTGAGAAATAGAATAATATTCACATTACTTCATAGTACCACTTCCAAACAAATGAGAAATTTTGTCATGAAGAAATCTAAAAGAAACAACCTTGGGTAAGTCATAACTCTGACTCTGGTGGTTTGAATGAAAATGGCCCCAATAGGCTCATAGAGAGTGGCATTGTTAAGTGGTGTGGGTTTGTTGAAATAGATTTTGGCTTTGGTGGAGGGATGTGTCACTAGAGGTGGGCTTTGAGGTTTCAGATACTCAAGCCAGTGTCTCACGCTTTTCCTATTGTCTGACAGTCTGAATGTAGAGCTCTCACCTACCTCTCCCACACCAAGTCTGCCTGTATGCAGCCATACTTCCTGCCATGATGACAACAGAATAAATCCCTGAACTGTAAGCCAGCAACAATTAGATGCTTTCCTTTTTAAGAATTGCCATGGTCATGGTGTCTCTTCACAGCAATAGAAACCCTGACAACAATGCTGGCTATGATTTATACTAAGAAAAATAAAAGTTTCATATGATCTGATTGCTAAAAAAATTAAAATAGAATAGCATCTAAGGATGGATTGTTAATAGGTATCAATGTTAAGTTCCTGCTTCATAGGTCGGTAATAGAAATGCTCACTAAGCCTCACCCTAGTAATATAAATCTACAAGGATCTAGTGTTTAAAATAATGTTATTTGTCCCATTGGTAATGGTTTTATAGTTGTGAGGATGTTTCTGTTTTTAGTAATAATTAAAAGCTAAATAGAAATTGAAAAAGTAAAAATCACTTAGAATGAGACCGGCATCTCAGTTCCTAGGTATCAGTGATTATAAACTTTGTCATGACACAATGGGTAATAATTACCAAACTGATACATATTCAAGTTTAATTATAATAATACTTGATTTTAAAATACTATGGAGAATTTATGTGCAAATATCACAAGTAGTATAATGAAGACCCTTCCTTCACTAAGCTACAGTGGTTACTCTAAAAATATCAGTCAATCTACTTTCATTGACTTGTGTTTCACCAAACATCTTTGCTCTACTTCAGAAAGAATCACTTACAAGAAATGCTAGATATCATATCATTTGCAAACATCTCTTTTGTGTAAATACATGTATAATAATATCTTTTGTGCATTTTTGGTATGAGTATAGTGCTGCTTTTATCACGTATAAAATGCAAATATTTGTTCGCATTTGCTTTTTTAAATATTTTCAAACGTGGTTCAGATCATTTGTCTCATAAATGATCTGAGAAGAAAAATTAAGATCCTCAATTTGAATTTAGTTAGTTAATCAGTAATGGCCTACTCTTCCTCTTCTCTGTCTGGTACAACTTCTCATGGCATATTTTTGTTGGTTACATCTATGAAATGTCATTTAATGGATCCTTTTGTCCCTGAGGTATTTCCTATAAATTCATCTTCAGAGTTAAGTCTTTATCTATGTCAGTAGATAAAGTTGGTACTGATTCTGAAAATTGTTTACATGTATCTTAGTGCTTTACATTGGATGTTATGTAGTGTTGTATCCCTCATTTAATTAAATTTAATCACTGGGAGACTAGAGAGATTATTCAGTGGTTAAGAGCACTTTCTGCTCTTTCAAAGGATTCCAGTGTGGTTCACCAAATCCAGTGTGGTGGCTTACAACTATCTATAATTCAAGCCATAGTGGATCTAATGCCCTCTTTTGGCTTCCATGGGCACCTGCACACAGGTGTACAGATACACTCACAGACACATATGCATATTTAATAATAAAAACAAAGTCTTTAAAAATAGATTTTTAGATATTTTTTGTTCTCCATTCAACCCATTCAGCATAAAACTTCCCATATGGTTTTCACATCATAGCTTTATAACCTCATATAGGTAATAATCATTATTACCTAGAACTATAATTTCAACAGGGAATGCTCAAGGCTGCTCTTTAAATTTATCACCTCTTAATTATTAGCTGATGTTGTTCTATAAAGCATAACTTTTCCTAAACAACAATTTGATTACCTCAAGGTGCCATTGATGCAATAGTGCATGGCTTTCCTTTTATTTATCATTATCAAAAAATAATTTAAAGGTGAAACAGTGTCAAGATAGCTGTGGAGATTAATGAAATATGCTAGCAGAGGCGAGGTGAATCCAAGGCAGGGAGAACACTATGGAAAATGCCTCAGGTCCATGCTTGATGTATTCAAAGAGCATCAACCTTTATTACAATGTGAATAGATACATCTTAGTACAAACAACAGTTTAATACAACACAGGTCAGAACAAAACAAGACAAAACCCAAACAAACAAAAGACAGATCGGTGCTCAAATTTCTGAAAGAACCCACATCCCTCTGGATCACAGCAATTTTCCCATGCCAATCATTCATCAAGAGTCATTGCCAAGATGTTACTATGCTCCCTTCACATTCTGATGATGCGTGCTTATCTTTTTAAAGATAGAGTTTCTATATCTGTGTTCTAGGTTATAAATATTCAGAGGCTTCATTAATGCAAGGCAAAATGGGTATTGAACAATTAAACTTGGGGGGAAATGGAAGTCACACAAAAAACCACAGTAATATGATTTAAATTACAGTGTTATACCTGATGCCATTGAAAGGTGGCTGTTTTTCACAGATACCAGTTTCTAGACTATTTTTCATTAGCATATTCCAAGCTGGGCCTGACTCTCTCATGTCCTCACAGTTCCACGAAGTGTAGTTTGTCCCACCACCAAATCGTTCTGAACTGAGGTCACAGAAGGCGATCTCAATACTTTAGCTATTTGCATTTGTTTACTCTGCTTTCTTTCAGTGCTCTCTGTACATCTGCAACTGCAGAAAGTCAAAACATCTCATCCTTCCTGCATCGAGAGTGGCAGGAGACTGACGTGACAGGGAGAAAAGAGCTCTTACAGCAGTAAAATTCTATTGAAAAAAAAAAATTGATCGGTTGTTTTCTGGTTACAATAAGGTTATAAGTTTGATTTTTTCCCCCCAACACATAGTATTGATGAGTTCTACTAAAGCCCATGGGGAATTTGATTTTTAATGGAGTTTCGTTTCTTCAAGTATGCTGAACAGATTGACTTAAGAAGTTTTTATTCATTCCAGTTTGAAAGCCAGTGTGGAGACTTTGTCCTTCAAACAGGTAATACACTAAAGCTGACAGGAGCCTGGCAAAACCGTGAACAGGAGATGAGATTTTACTACTTATTAAATACATGTAGTTTCATTCCAAAACGAAAATGTCCAATTTCCTCAGAGTTCTGGGGAACTAGCTCAGTGTAAGAACACATACTACTCTTATTGAAAACCAGAATCTGGTTCCCAGCACCTATCTTGGGCAGCTCACAACTGCCTGGAATACCAACTCCAAGTGAATCCATAACCTTTGGCCTTTGTGGGTACCTACATACACCTGGTATTCACACACACACACACACACACACACACACACACACACACACACTAAATCTTTAACTCTTCCTCATTTTGTGACTAGCTTAAGCCATGAAATAGTGAAATACAACAAAACCATTCAGCACATCTGTCAATAAACGGCTTTGCACATTCTCAGGGCTTTGTCAGGCCAGAGCCTGGAAACACTGAGAACAGCATTGGGTCCACAGACATTGCCTTCTCCCATCTTAATAATAACCACTTTAGGCATGGAACATATAATTAAGCTCCTGGCATGGAGTATCTCAATGAAGGAAATTGCTAAGTAACCAGTCTTCAACCTACTTAATTAGCATAAACAAAAAAAGCACCACTCAGACAGGTCTTCCTGGGGCACCAGCGGGGCCCCTTTTCATTTGCAGCATTTCATGAGTGATTTTGTAAAGAGGAGAAGATAATGAAGATTATTACCCTGATGCTGTTAGCTGGACTTTGTCTTGGGATGGGAAAGAATAAGAAATTAGCAGATCACATTAACCTTTGTGTCCCTGGAATTCTTAGAGTCATCAGTTGTTGAGTGGATTTGATTAAAGATATGAGAATCATTCAGTGAGCACTTAATCATAAGAAGCCTCTTGTCCACTAGGTCTGCAAAGCTAGTAATGGTACTGGGATAAAAAGAGTTTATGACTTGACTCTTTAAAGCAAACTCTTTTTTTTTTAACTGAAAGACATTTTGACAACATTGATGATACTTAGTTTGCATTTTGGGTAACATCTTTTGTGTGTCTGACATAAGTATTTGTAGCAGTTGTTTGTCTTTAATGAATCTTATATTCTCAGAACTACAAAGACAGTATTACCAGTGGCGATCAAAGGAATCATTTATCAAGATAACAGTGATTAATGTGTGAGGAGGGGGCTTGAAAATATTAGAGGACCTTAAATGGAATTGAAGTGAGCTGGTTTATTCAATTTTAATGACCTTTCTAGCTTCTCAGTAGAGAAATAACTTCAAGAGAATGGGTGGCAAAGGAGGGAAACCATTTGAAAGGTCATCTGGTCACCTGAGCAAGAGATGATAGCAGATATGTGCACGTGTCTCTAGTGACCCTGGAGAGAACAGGAATGGGGGAGATCTGGGATGCATGGTAGACAGATGCAGCAGAATAAACACAACTGTAGGAAGGAAGGCATCAAAACAGTGATTGTGTTTCTAACCACAGACAGTGTGGGTAAACATGGTACCACTGAGCACAGTAAAATATTTAAACTGTAGTTCTGTGAAACTACAATATTTTTAATTTTAGTGTTGTACTTTCTTCTTCACTATGACCATATGCATGCCTGGTGCCCACGGAGCCCAGAAGAGGGTGTCAGATCCCTCTGGACTGGCATTACTTATCAGGTGCCATGTAGGTGCCAGGTTTCATACACAAGTCTCCAAGTCTTCTGGAAGTACTCATAACTATTCAGCCATCTCCCCAGGCCAGCAACTGATCTTTTTAAAGAAAAAACTGACTCACACATTTATATTTATAAAGTGTATACAATACTCTGCCCTGAAAAAGGCCCAGTGAGCCAGCCCCTGCATCATGGAGAAAAATGCACACTAAAACAATGACCCTACTGAATCTAAACACACAGACTTAAATGAGGGACCAGAAGGAGCAGAGAGTGGTTCTCAGGGTATATAGAGGACATGAGTCTGCCAAAGGGAGTGGGGTCACAGTAGAAAAAGGCTTTTCCAGAAGCATAGTTCTAAACGGTAACAGTTAAATAGAGTGAAATAGACAGAATATGTTTGTTTATGACAGAAAAGGGCAGGTATAAGGAAAGTTTCTATACTTTTAAATTTTGTATTCTTTAAATTTTGAATTTAGAAGCAAAGGGACTTGTGAGGAGCTTTGCCTCCACTTTCATCAAAAGAAAGGAAGAAAGGGGAAAAAGCCTATTCAGTAGCAACTGTCTACAGAAGAGAAACCAAAAGGACTATAAGCAAGAGAAGCCACAAAGAAATTATGGATTCTAGCATTCAATGCTGTAGAGAAAGTAGAGAGCAAGAGGAAGGACATAGAAACACAGACTCAAAATGCTAATGCTTTATGTGCAGTCCTCGAAAATCTGTCCTGCGTCCCTTACATGTGTTGCATGTAGGAGAAATCTTTATATTGAATTCAACTGTTGTTTTGCTAAATACCACTGAGTTGTTATCTTGTCATGTAATATTTGTTATATAATAAAATAATAATACCAGAGGCCATAAATTAGAGCTATTTTATGCTGGACTTCCCTCAGCACTGATTTAAGACTTTATTCTATAAAAATATCAAGCTTGCAAAGTATGAGAAGATTACACTAACCCCAGTGTAGAGCAGGTCTTAGAATAGATCAGTCACATATGCTGGAAGTTCCTTGGTAGTGAAGTCATGGAACAGAATAGAACTGAGGATGGTCAGCCTTATTACATTGCTGCAGGATTTTGTCACCTACAAAGTTAACACTTAAAATCACAAAAGTAAAGTTCCAAACATATCATAGAAAAATTCATGCCTCAGTAAGGGTATGACTTTGCATCAGACTACATTCTCAGCTATCTTCTAAGTCATGTAGCATGTGAGCTGTGGATTAGATGCACCTGCACGTAAAAAGAGACTAAAGAAGACATTATGTGCCTGTACACTTATTTGATGGGTGTGTGCTGTGTGTTTTTGCACATATGTGTGGAGGCCAGAGGATGACCTTGGGTGTTATTTCTCAGGTGCCATTCACCTTGACTTTTGAAACAGTGTCTCTTCATTGATCTGGAGCTCACCATTTTTACTAGTCAGGCTGCCCACTGAGGCTCAGGATCCTCTTGTCTCTACTTCCTCATTGCTAGAATTAAAAGCACATATTTCTATGACAGGTTTCCTTTACATGGGTTCTGAGTCTTTTTTTGCAGCCCATGAAGCCATTCTTGAGATGAGTTTATCTGAATTGGCTATTTTGGCACCTCTGGGGTTGGCAAACTACTGCACAAGATGATTCCAGTCTTATTAGCTTGCTAACGAAGTGGAATAAAATTGTGGCTTCCCAGATTATTTAAGCCTGGACAAAGACTGGGTTTTGACTCCTCCAGCCCCTCCCAAAGGACATCACTCTTCTCTGAGACCTGTTGAATTCTGGAGTCCTATTGGTACAATGAACTGAAGACTAAAAAATCCTTTGCAGATTGGAATGGATAAAATGGAGCCTCGATGGCACATGGGAAAATGTGGAATTCAGATAGGGCTGTGGGTGAGAAGGATGCTGAGTAACAATGAGACCACTATCGTGAGCTTGAAAGACATCTGACTTTTGCGACCAAAGTGAGAAAGGTGGCCTCATGATGGCATGAAGTATATGCTAGAGAGTCTGGAAGACACTGGCTGAGTAAGGCCATATGAGCACAGAGGGGAGATTGATAGAGGCTACAGCAGGCATGAGGAGGACAAAAAATCTGCCTGGTCATCAAAAAATCAATTAAAGTTTCAGTGGGAACAAGTGCAAGTTGAATGTGCAATAGCAATCTTGATCCAAACACTTTAGTAGTGGGAGACTTCAACTCCCCACTCACAAATGTGGCTAGATCATCAAGACAGAAGCCAAACAGAGAAATATTGGGTCTAACAGAGATCATGAACCAAATGGACCTAACAGATATCTACAGAATGTTTCACCCAAACACAAAAGAATACACCTTCTTCTCAGCACCTCACGGAACCTTCTCCAAAATTGACCGTATAGTGGGACACAAAGATAGTCTCAACAGATACAAGAAAATTGAAATAACTCCTTGTATCTTATCAGACCACCATGGAATAAAGCTGGACTTCAATAGCAAAAGAATCAACAGAAAGTCAACTCTTTACTAGAGGACCACTGGGACAGGGAAAAAATAAAGAAGGAAATCAAAGACTTCTTAAAATCCAACGAAAATGAAGACACGACATACCCAAACCTATGGGACACAATGAAAGCTGTGCTATGAGGAAAGTTCATAGCACTAAGTGCCTTCAAAAAGAAAGTTGCGACAGCTCATATTAGCAAATTAACAGCTAAACTGGGTGAGTTGGAAAAAAAAGAAGCAAACACTCCCAAGAGGAGCAGAAGGCAGGAGATCATCAAACTTAGGGCTCAAATCAACAACTTAGAAACAAAAAGAACAATACAAAGAATCAATGAAACCAAGAGTTGGTTCTTTGAGAAAATCAACAAAATAGACAGATCCTTAGCCAAATTAACTAAAAGGCAGGAGGAAAAAACAAAATCAGAAACGAAAAGGGAGAAATAACAACAGACATTGAGGAAATCCAGAGAATATTTGGATCCTACTTTAAAAATCTATACTCCACCAAATTTGAAAACTTAAGTGAAATGGACAATTTTCTTGATAGATTCCACCTACTGAAGCTAATTCAAGATCAGATAAACAGATTAAACAGCCCTATAACCCATAAGGAAATAGAAACAGTCATTAAAAATCTCCCAACCAAAAAAAGCCCAGGGCCAGATGGCTTTAGCACAGAATTCTACCGGACCTTCAAAGAGGAGCTAACACCAATACTCTTCAAACTCTTTCACAAAATACAATCTGAATGAACATTGCCAAGCTCATTCTATGAGGCCACAGTCACCCTGATTCCTAAACCACACAAAGACCCAACAAAGAAAGAAACTTCAGACCAATCTCCCTCATGAACATAGATGCAAAGATACTTAAAAAATACTAGCAAACCGAATTCAGGAACACATCAAAAGTATCATACACCATGATCAAGTAGGCTTCATCCCAGGGATGCAGGGATGGTTCAACATACGAAAATCTATCAACGTAATTCACCATATAAACAAGATGAAAGAAAAAAAACACACGATAATCTCACTAGATGCAGAAAAAGCATTTGACAAAATCCAACAACCTTCATGCTTAAAGTTCTGGAGAGAATGGGCATACAAGGACCATACCTAGCGATATCAAAGGCAATATACAGCAAGCCCATAGCCAACATCAAATTAAATGGAGAGAAACTTGAAGCATTTTTGCTAAACTCAGGGACAAGACAAGGATGTCCACTTTCACCATATCTCTTCAATATAGTACTTGAAGTTCTGGCTAGAGTAAAAAGACAACTAAAGGAGATCAAGGGGATAAATATTAGAAACGAAGAAGTCAAATTATCCCTATTTGCAGATGATATGATAGTATACATAAGTGACCCCAAAATTCCACCAGAGAACTCTTACAGCTGATAAACAACTTCAGCAAGGTGGCTGGATACAAAATTAATTCAAAAAATTCAGAAGCCCTTCTTTATACAACAAACAAATGGGCTGAGAAAGAAATAAGGGAAACAACCCCCTTCACAATAGCCACAAACAACATAAAATACCTGGGAGTAACTCTAACCAAGCAAGTAAAGGACCTGTACAACAAGAACTTCAAACCCTTGAAGAAATGGAAGAGGCCCTTAGAAGATGGAAAGATCTCCCATGCTCATGGATAGGTAGGATCAACATAATAAAAATGGCCATCCTACCAAAAGCAATATATAGAGTCCATGCAATTCCTATCAAAATACCAACACAATTATTTATAGAGTTGGAAAGAGCTATTCTCAATTTCATATGCAACAACAAAAAGCCCAGAATAGCTAAATCAATCCTGAACAAAAAAAAAAAAAAAACAAAAAAACAAAAAAAACATCTGGAGGTATCACCATCCCAGATTTCCACCTGTACTACAGAGCAATAGTTGTAAAAACAGCATGGTATTGGTATAGAAACAGATTAGTAGATCAATGGAATCGAATTGAAGATCCAGAAATAGACCCACACACTTGTGGCCACCTAATTTTTGACAAAGAAGCCAAAACGGCACAATGGAAGAAGGACAGCATCTTCAACAAATGGTACTGGTCCAACTGGATGTCCACTTGTAAAAGAATGAAATTAGACCCATACTTATCACCTTGTACAATACTTAAGTCCAAGTGGATCAAAGACCTTAACATAAGGCCGGTCACACTAAATCTACTAGAAGAAAAAGTGGGAGAAACCCTCGAACTCATTGCACAGGTGACAACTTCCTGAACAGAACACCAACATCTCAGGACCTGAGATCAACAATCAATAAATGGGACCTCATGAAACTGAAAAGCTTCTATAAGGCAAAAGACACTGTCATTCGAACAAAATGGCAGCCTACAGACTGGGAGAAAATCTTCACCAACCCCACATCTGACAGAGGGCTAATATCCAAAATCTACAAAGAACTCAAGAAATTAAATGCCAAGAAACCAAATAATCCAATCAAAAAATGGGGGACAGAGCTAAATAGAGAATTCACAAAGGAGGAATCCCTAATGGCTGAGAGACACTTGAAGAAATGCTCAACATCCTTAATCATCAGACAAATGCAACTCAAGATGACTCTGAGATTCCATCTCACACCTGTCAGAATGGCTAAGATCAAAAGCTCAAATGACAGCACATGCTGGTGAGGGTGTGGAGAAAGGGAACCCTCCTCCATTGCTGGTGGGAGTGCAGGCTTGTGCAGCCACTATGTAGGTCAGTATGGTGATATTTTAGAAAACTTGGAATAGCTTTACCTCAGGACCCAGCCATACCACTTCTGGGTATACACCCTAATGTCTCCTCATGGAATCATAAGGAAGTTTCCTCATCTATGTTCATAGCAGCCTTATTTGTAATAGCTAGAAACTGGAAACAACCCAGATGTCCCTCAACTGAAGAATGGGTTAAAAAACTGTGGTACATCTACACAATGGAATATTATTATTCAGCTATCAGGAACAATGGAATTATGCAATTTGCAGCCAAATGGATGGAACTAGAGAAGCTCATCCTGAGTGAGCTAACCCAGACTCAGAAGGATGCATATGGCATCTGTTCATTTATAGTAGGATTTTAGCTATATAGTAGAGGATATTGATACTACAACCCACACACCAAAGGGAACATGGACATAGACTTTTTATTTTTTTCTATTTTTATTTTTTTTCTATTTTTTACTCTTTTTTATCTGTTTGTCTGCTTATTTGTTTGTTTGTTTTTTAGTTCTCTCTCCCGGGCAATGAGACACTTTTCACTGGTGGTACTGCCTCGTGGACCCCCAATGTATGAGGAGGCTCTTGGCCCTCACACACCCTCTGAACTGAGGTGAGGGACTGTTATATAGGGACTCTCCACTCCAGAGAAATGGGATGGAAGGGTTAGGGGGTAAAGAAAAAAACTGAAATGTGAAGTTTAGGCCTTTTGCTACTAATTGTCATAAACTGTTTAGGATAATTAAGAAATGCAAACTAATAGTCATGCAAGCCTGTCATTGTATTAAGTACTATGACAGTCTATTATAGTTATTTTCTAAGCTAATCAGAAATAAAGCTGCTAAGAGACAAGCAACATCTGCTTATCCTAATATAAGAGATAGATGGGGCCTCTTCCAAAACCTCAAGAGATCTGCAGAATATGGCATTAAAAGATGTTTTCTTAACTTTAGATTCTTTTTATATTGAGACATATCAACTCCTGACAGCACCCCTATTCTACTCCAAGCAATCTTGTGTGAGATTTCTCACCCC
Organism: Lophiomys imhausi; assembly: GCA_907164525.1. Classification (NCBI taxonomy): domain Eukaryota; kingdom Metazoa; phylum Chordata; class Mammalia; order Rodentia; family Muridae; genus Lophiomys; species Lophiomys imhausi. The sequence continues at coordinate 1,175,002 of CAJQZJ010034321.1, forward strand.
CTTTCATGAGCTCACATGTTACAAGACAATTGGTGTGAGAGACAAAAAGCTTCAGACCTGACCAGACAGCTTTAATTCAAGTACCAGGGTCACTGGTTACCATGCCTATGATTCAGGCAAGCTGTGTTTTACATGGGTCCTACTCTGACATTTGTAAATAAGTTTCCCTAAAATAATTAGTTCCTAAGGTTACTGTAAAAAATAAAACAAAATATATATGTTATTGCAATGCTTCGCAGAGGGGAAAAGAATATCATCAATTCTGCATTTTTCTCAAAATTTCCAATAAACTACATTATTATCCTTTTAACTCAAGAACACCCAAAATGAGCAGCTTTGTTTTCTTTCATTTTAGTTCTTTAAGATAGGGTCTCTAATGGATAGCCTTGAATTTCCTATGTAGCCCAGAAGGACCTTGAACCTCTGACTTCCCTTCTACCTTCTGACTGCTAGGATTAAAGGCATATTCCATCATTCTCAGGTTTGATGATATTCTTGATCAAACCCATACCCTGATGCATGCTAGGCAATAACTTAACCAACTAATCTGTTTCTCTACCCCCCAGTCAGCCTTATTTTTAAGACAGAAATGTGTAATTAAATAGATTTTGAAAATTTTTGACTATAGAGTTTGTGAGAAAAATTTCCCAACCAAGTGCCCATACAGGTTTTTAATTACATGCTCAAATATCTTACATACTAAAGAATGGCATGGTACAACTGTCTCTAGGTTCTCTCAGAATTTTACAACTAGGAGAAGAATTGAAACATCGATTCATTTTCCTGTCTGGTCATCCCCCTTACTGCTGTGGAGACTGCTATTGTCAATTATGATTTCCTCCTTTTGTTTAGCATTTAGTATGAAGTTAGATATCATTTGTAAAGACACATTAGACACTACCTTTGTCATCATGGATATTTCCCAGAGATATCAAGATTCCTTTGTAAAAGCCAAACTGACTTCTCTACAAAGAGTAATAGTGGGTATTGTTTCCACGATATGTGTGGGGAACCCATGAATCTCACAACCATTGCTAAATTAATAAGACCTGATTTGAAGATGTCAAAACCCATTGTTTAAGACTTCAAACAGTATGCTTTTCCAGTGGTAATACTAGAGGCAGAGGAGCATGGAGGGACATCTTGGACTAGGGTCAGAAAAACACTACTTTTCCCACCACTAATGAACTGTGAGACTGCAGATCAAGCTCACACTACTCCAGTCCATTTTGCTCTGGAAATATAAAGAAAACCAAAATAAAGAAAGAGGGACTGGAGGATTGCTTAGCAGTTAAGAGCACCCACTGCTCTTCCAGAGGACCCTAGTTTGATTCACAGCACCTACATGAGGCAGCTGACGACCATTTGTAACTCCAGCTCCATGGGAAATGATACCATCCCCTGGCTTTCCTGGGCTCCTGCATCCACATAGATATATTTGCAGGTACCATGTTCATGTAGTATTCATGTAATTTAAAAAATATATGCATTATTTTTTAAAATAAATAAGTTAAAAAATAAAAAGGAGGCTTGGACAAGTGTTCCTTTTGTCTGTATCAGTCACCAACTTTTCAGTCATATAACAAAGGTCTTAACCCTGTGAGCAGAGGTCGTAGCATGCTTTAGCAATTGTTTGCAGATTATTGACTGTCTGACAGGGAACTGAAGGCTGGGAGTTAGCAATCAGGGAAAATTAAAACTGGTTTGCTTGACATCAATGCCAATTAGAAAATGAATCCAGACAGAAAATAAAGTATATCTGAAATGACTGTGTAAGTTGATGGGGCACATCAGGGTAATAAAGAGACAACTAAGTGTCTTGTTGGTCTTTTTATAGACACTTAAGCAAGGGCTTGAAAACAGGCTCTGCTCGGCAGAGGGTTTAATGATTTCTTTTACTTGAGTTTATTGAATTTAGTGCGATTTTATGCTTTGCAAATTACTCTTATCTTAGGAAACTTAGGTTAAATGCTATTAAAATATAAACACATTTTCCATTAATAATTTTTTAGTAGAAATTAGAGAAGCAAATCGCTAAAGGATCTCTTCATTAAGAAGAAAAAGCTTCCAAATAGCAAACTAGCCTAATGTGTTTCTGTGCATAGTTTTTACTTATGTAATAGACTGCAATATTACAGATCTCTCTCTCTCTCTCTCTCTCTCTCTCTCTCTCTCTCTCTCTCCTCCCCTCTTCAACTCTCCCTATCTTTCCTAAAACAAATTAGGAACTCCCTGGCTTTCCCATACTATTTTCAGAAAGAATAACCTGCTTGCTTGCAAGGAAATGAGAATGAAATTCAGATAGACTCTGGCAATTCATCTGCTTCTTTTCATACCCTCTAATATAATAGTAAATAGATTTACTGTTACTAATCTCCAGACTCTTTGAAATGGATTGTGTATGCATAAATAAAGATATTTGGGAAAATATATAGACTTAGTCAGTGTTTTATTTTTTGCTTGAAATAAGTTTATAAGATTCACATTAAATTAGCTCTGTTTTAGAGATAAACCATTTTAGTTGACCTTATTGGATCTGGGGGTGTGGCTCAGTGTAGAATATTTGCCTAGTCTGTAAAAGGCCCTGTGTTCAATCCACAGCACTGCAAAAATAATATATATATGTACTTTAACTGTCCTTATGACCTGCACACCAGACTTTGCTTAACCCCTCCTATGAATAGCATCTTTGTGTTGAAATGTGTGCCCAGTCATAAAGCTAATAACGTCATTGTACCCACAAAGCCCATGTTATAATATGTTGCAATTGAATATACAGTATTCATTTAGACATTAATATTTTCCAGAGGAGTGATATGTGGAATGGAAATGAAGAAAGTAAAATAAAAAGATGACCTAAAGTATCTGTGGATTTCTTCATATTTGATGTAATCCACACTCATTGTTGTTTCTTTTTGTTTCATTTTTAAAGAAAATTAAAAGTTTAATTGTCAAAAAGTTCAAAGAGCACATATTGACGAATGGAAAGACTTTTAGAATTTCACATTCTTGGTTTTGGGATGCATGTGTGTTGCTCAAAGTTTTCTTCACAAGAACCCCTAATGGCAGAAGAAAGCAGTGGAGACTCCCCCATGAGGCTGCAATTTAGCCAAAAGCAATCTTCCGGCAAGCAAGGGATGTCTTTGAAGTCTGGTATTTTTATCTTAAATATTCATGTGAAGTCTTATCTTAATAAAGAAAGTCATTTTAGATTATATAATATCTAGCACAGTAGACACTCCAGGAAAACACAGTATGTTTTTCCAGAGGCTGTGAATGGACAGTAGATGAGTGGCTCATTACTCTGGGCATCAAGAAGCCACACTAGACACTAACACAAAATGCTTCTTTATGAGGTATTACTAATTTTAAAGTATTTGTCAAAGTCATGATACCTATAATTTCAACAAGCATATTCCTGTAACACATTAAGACCTAATTTAAGACCTAATTTTTCACCTGTTTTTGTCAGGGCTCTAAGTTCACAAGCAGCAGAAAAGCACATAAGTGAGAGTTGTCCACTGTTCATGGAGGAGCTTTATTGGTACAATGCAGACACAGGTTCTAGTAGGAAAAAATGTCAGAAAGTAGATTTAGTCTCCATGAGGAATCAACTGAAGGTCAACAAAGGGGACAGAGCCCAGGTGACAAGAGATATTGTCTCTCTGGGACTGGCTTCTCTTGACTTTTCTTTGAGTATACAATGGTTAATTCTCTGTGTATACTATGACCAAAAATGTGGAATATCCAAACAAGTCCTGCTTTGAGGGATCCAACACCCACTTCTGACCTCTGTAGGCACCGGACTACACACAGACACACATGCGTACATGTAATGAAAAATAAAATAAGTCTCTAAAAAGAGAAGTAACTAATACAGTAGACTTATGAACTCATCACTATGACAATCTATCTGTGATAAGTAAACTCATGAGGGGGAAGATTAATTGTAGCTCTTGCTTTCAGAGATTGCAGTTAATGGTCTGTTGGTTTCATTGTTTTAGGCCCATGGCAGGGAGGGTAGAACATCAAGACAGGAAGCATGTGCTACAACAAACTTGTTAAGCTCATGGTAGCTGAGAACATCACATTGGAGAGCACAGAGCAGACCAAAGTTACTCAGCTAATTTTTGCCTGGAAAACAAACACACACATACATACATACATACATACATACATACATACATACATACATACA
>CAJQZJ010034321.1:1179209-1198004 GCA_907164525.1 Lophiomys imhausi
ACATACATACATACATACATACATACATACATACATACATACATACATACATATACACACACACATAATATATTCTGTGTGTGTGTAAGTGTGTGTGTGTGTGTGTGTGGGTCTGTGTTTATGTGTACTTGTCACAATGAGTGACTGGAAGTCAGATGACAACTTGAGAGTGACTATTCTCTGCTTCTGTCACTTGAGTGCTGAGTGTCATTGTACTCAGGTCTTCAGGCTTGGCAGAAGGTTTCTTTACTTGATCTCATCAGCTTCTTTCTGTTTGGTTGGTTTTTAGTCTTTTAGATTTGATGTCCTGAGCATGCTTTTATTTTGTCATACTGTTTAAGATAGATTTTTGTGGCATATGGAAATGTGGGTTGATAATCTCAGTTTTTTTTCACACTTAATACAGAAGGTGCTATCGCATTGTCCCCTATTATTTTACTGTAGCCCATATTGTGACAATTGCTCTTTCCCATGGTTTCGTCTCAAATGTCCCTCTTTTTGTCTGCTCCTAAGTTGACTGTGATGAGCCTAAATATGCTCTCCTTTCAATTAATTAGTATATTCTCCTTTCATATAGTCTTTAATAGACACTTTGATAATTCTAATGCAGGAAGTTTAGTAAAGTGCCTGTCTGTAAGTGCTGATATCTTGGCCTATCTTGAGATTAACTTTGAGCCTTGATTCTTTCATTTTGGAGTTTTTCAAATTCTATAAATATTATTCTGTCATGACACCTCTCCTAAATACTCAGCCCCTTTCATTTCACTCTTATTAATGAACCATGATCATATGACAGTGCTACTTGTAACCTCCACATCTCATGAAGTACACAAAAAAAGAGAAAATAGTGAAATGTAGAAATTTAAACTATACAAGTGAAACATAGAGATCTAAAAAAAATTTGAAGACCCTAAACAATTTATTAGACTTGAGTTAATAAACATTCATGGGTCGGATTCCCCAAACCCATACTAATAGGTGTTTGTAGGCCATAATATGGTTCCTGGGAGGTGAGTTTGGGTTCCCTGTAGGAACTGGAAGTGCTCTTGACCATTAATTGTTTTTAAGTCATGACTAATACACATTGTTGTCCACTCTCAAAGGCAAGGAAATACAGTAGCTGTCTGCAAACCTCTGCTCTCTAGGCTAAGTTCTAACCTACCGTAGTAACTTGGGTGTCTATATTTCTTTTAACAATAGATCAGGATGACTCCAAAGCTCAAGCATTTTTACCTAAGCTCTGTTCAGTTCAACTTTGTGAGAGGTGAGGAGGTGGGTGATATCCCCAAACCCGTGAAATCAAATGAGAGCACCCATGATGAACAAGAAGAGACACACAATATTTTACTCCTTTCTTTGACATTTGACTTAATAGTCACTAAGTTCAAAGGATAGATTTGCAGGCTGTTTGCAAAGCTGACCACTTCACCTTTAGTTGGTTCTTTCTGTGTGGTTTCTGGTAGGAGCATGACATTGGTTAGAAGAATTGAATTCTGGGGCCTCTAGTTGTCACTTAGGTTGCCAGATGATTATTTGAAGCAGATGTGTTGACATTGGAATTAATTGCCAGATGAAATTGTTTCTATATAATTAAAATAACTGCTCTATTCTTCATCCATTATAATTAAGAAAGTGAGTATGGTTAATTGTATTCATGTATGTTCTCAAAGAGAATGTAGTGACCTTTTAATATCAGATTTTATCTTTGCTTTACAAATCACCAACTACAGAAGTGTGATGAAATAAGAAGCATACAGATGGGATGCATTTGATCCAGTGGATTTATTATTTTACATTATTATTATTATCATTATCATTATTATTTTTATTTGTGAATACATGATGTATATATGTACATGTAGTAAGGCACAAAAATGGAGTCAATTCTCACCTTCCACCTTTGCATGTATTTCAAGATTTGAACTCAGGTCCTCAGGTTTACATCCTCATGGGGAAAGCATCCTCCCTGAATGAACCATTTTACTGGCTACCCCTTGGATTGATTATTCACAACAGGAAAATGTTGGAAAGCTAAAGGCAATGTTGGTCATTAATTTTTTAATGAATCAACAAGTACATGAAAGCAAACTCTTAGGTATCTCTTTGATAAATTTTAACTATTTTATAGACATGATGATCAGGAAGTAAAGGTTTACTATGACCACTTGACCCTAAATATTTACTACTAAAATTTTCTGACCTAAGTTTTTGCTCAAAAGAAATACTAGGGTCAAAAGTTAAAGTTAACATTTGATCTCATCAGAATGTTTGGTATCATGACCTCTGTGAAGTTTACACAGGAATGAATTAATCATGGAGAAAAAAATTTAATTAAGTAACTGGGAAAGAGTGGGCAACATGGCTCTGCTGGTAAAGGTCCTTATCACAAACTCTAATTAGCTGAGTTTGATCCCCAGAAACCACATGGTGGAAGAAGAGAATGTACACATCTACCTACACCCTATAACCTTCCCCATACACATACACATAAAATAAATGAACAAATTTGAAAAATAAATCTTAAAAAAGGAAATTTTGTACTACTTGGTAGATATCATTGAAATTAAATTGATTTAATTAACAATTACTTTATGGTTCATTGTGAAAATATCTCTTTCTCAATGTGTTTATTACCAATAAATCAAGTGTATTAATAAAGTATGGAAGGGCTGGTTTTTGCTTACATGAAGGGCAGCACTTGGGAGCTCTTGCTATAAACACATCATGATCAAAGAACATGCCACAGAAAGAACATGGTAGATTCTGCCCCACCCAGTCCCACCCTCACTACCCACAGACTAATCTCAGCTCGCTAAGTACACAGTGGCTGCAGCCAGCTTTGTAACAGGTGGGAAAGCTCATGAGTCCCCCATGCTCTCCCAATAACTCATTCTCAGAGAGACCTCCAGCATTCTGACAAAGGAATTTCACTTCTGGAAACTTCTAACCTCAAGCTCATATTGAAAAGAAAGAAGATAAAAATGCATTACAAAATTTTAGAGGTTTTTTTTTTTTTCCTCTCAGAAGAATCAAAATCCCACTTGTCTTACGATTTTCAATTTAGATAAGTTTCATGGAGACCCACAAATCTGTTTCCTATCCATAGGAAAAAAGACAGACACTTAGTTCCTAAGCCAGGAATGCCTTAGCTTCTCTCAAAGAAATAACTAGTTTTTTTTTTTTTCGTTCCAAGATTTATGCTCTGTATGAGTAGAATACTAACTTGCTGGCTTATGTATCTTCAAGAGACTGGGAGTACATAGTGCTAGTTTCCTTTTAGAGCTGAAGAAGGAAACTGCAGCCTGTAATCCTGGGTTTGTAAATACTGCTTTCATGTTGTTTTAGCCTTGAGAATTAAGAAAAGCATGCATGCCTGTTCATGTACCATCTATTGGTGCTCTCAAACACGAAATGATTAAGCTGAAAGTTACAAAACCATACAAAGTATGGTTTGACACATATTCAGTGTCCGATCTTGGTCCCTTTAGTGTTGCTACAGCAGAACACCTGGGGCCTTATAACTCATGAAGAACAGAGAAGTGTTTTATACAGTTCCAGAGGCTGGAATGTCCAAAGAAGAGTCTGCATCCAGCAAAAATCCTGGCTGTGCTGTTCTATGCTGGAAGGTAGAAGGGCTAGAGGACACAGAAAGAGCAGGAGTGAAGGAGAAGGGGAGAGAGGAAGGGACCAGAAAGGAGAGAAGTGAAGAGGAGGAGAGTGAAGTGGGGAACGGAACTCATTCTTTTCTCTGGTACTCACTACCAACACACAGGTAGCTTCCCACTCAAGGGTGGAGTACTCACAGTCTACTCACATTTTGCACCATTGCCTCCGTAATTAAGTTTCTAACATCTGATTGGGGGGTGGGGCGTACATATTCAAACCATAGCAAGTCCATTTCCAGAAACAGGAAACATTTTTGTTGAGCCCTGCTTTAGACAATAGAAAAGTTATCACAGAGAAATTTAGGGTTTTTTTTTTCCTTTCTGTATAACTTTTGTGTGATTAGTTTCTTCACACAGATGGAAAACTATTAGATATAGATAAAGTTGGTGAGGTGGGTCATGGAGGAGAGTGAGGGAGAATTTGCTTCTTGTGTCCCATGCACCACATTCCATGTTTACAAATCTCGGGTCCCTTTCTTTCCTTAGTGTCCTGTTACTGGGAAAAAAAAAAAGCTGATGCAAGACAGTTGCTTTCACCTGTCAGCTTTATTTACGATACATCTTTTCTTGTAGAGAGAAAAAGAACAAATACCAAGTAGTCTGTGCTGAGCCCACCTTTCTCAGAAGTCAGTAACAACCGATGCCAGGATTAGACAGCATGGATATATGATTCAGAGCATGCTGTCACCGTGGTGCTCTGGCTTCTCCCCCTCAGATCCATAGAGCCACCTACCCCCAGCTGCCCTTTGTAATGGGGCCCTACTGTACCTCTGTGATAGGCTAGTCCCACTTCACCACTTGCACCTGAGCTAAATTTATTTCTCCTCTGACCTTTACAAGGGTCTAATCACCTAGAAAAAAAAAAAGAGAATTTTTAGCACACCTTCTACCATGGGAGGAGTGGAGCCTTTAGATATATTTTTTTAATGCAGGGCAATTTTAAACCTTGACTTTTGCAATTTTTAAAAGACAAAAAATTGCCACTGCTGGGAAATAAGATGAGTTACTGGAGGGTCATCATAGGGTCTTGGAAGTGTGAGAAAATTTGTACCAAAAGAAAAAAAAACTTAATAAAAGTCTCCATAGATAAAATTAGTTGACTGAGAGCAGCTGATGCATATACAAGGTTGTCCTCTTCCTGTTGAGGACCAAGTAAGTGGGGAAATCCAATCCCTAACCTACTGTGCTAGACTGGACCAGGGGCTTGGAAGGACTGCTGGATGTCCATGGCATTATAGGGCCCTAAGTGGCCTACATATGGGGAGATGGTACAGGCATCATTTGAGTGGCATACACAAACAAGCCCTCCCACTCATCACTGGGCAGATATCATGGGAAGGAGGTTGGTACTATATCAAGCTGAGGAGGAGAGAGTGAGACATACACTCCAGAATTTTGAAGTATACCAAAAACTTCAGCTATTAATAACCTGTGTGTCATACTTTAATAAAAAATAAACATAAATTTCTCAATTAAAAAAATCAAAATCTTAAATAACAGCAGACCATTGTTTCCTTTAAGCTCAGACATTAATTTGCATTCTTGTGCAATGGGGACAATCAATTCCTTCATTTTCTATTCTTGGTAGCTGTCAAGCTATAATCCTGTAGATGATTTAGGGTTAACAAATAGTTTGGGAACAGCTTGAGCAGTGAAATATTTATTTCCATCATGGTTTAAAATTATTGGGGTATTTTTATTGATAGTTTTGAACTTGGCTGAAAGAGTAGAGTGTTCTATTGATGAATACATTTAGGAAAATGCAAATTACCTCTTTGCTCAGACTCCAAGATAGCCCCAGAGCATTGTGCAATTCTACTATTTAAGAAAATATTCTATCCTTAGCAGGTCAGGTACAAACCATAGATGAAGAAGGTTATTTGAATAGTCTTGTGATATCATGGCAAAGTTAAGTCTAATGGAATACTGGGGGAGGAGGGGTAAAAGATGGGAGTGGCTTCCACACTGTTCTTTAGTCATGCTCCTTGCTTCTCTGGTATGGAAGGAATCTTCTGGCAAGCCAATTCCATCTTCTTTCAAGGCCTAGTCCTCCTCTGCTTCTGTGACCAATGGTGCTTCAGTCCATGAGAAGCTGCCAGGTCAAGCACCTACAGTTACAGTAGCTTCTCAGTCGAGGGAAAGATGTTTGGCCAGAGCCATCAAAAAGGATAGTGAGACAGCTCAGCAGTTAAAATCAGATATTGCTCTTGCAGAAGACCTTAGTTCAGTTCCCAGCATTGACATTAGGAGGCTCACAAAAAAACTGTAACTCTACCCCAATGGACCCAGCACCCTGTTCTCCCTCCAAGGGAGCCTGCACTTACATATGCAGGAAATTAAAAATAAAATAAATCTCAGAGGGAGGAGAGGGAGACAGACAGACAGGCAGACACAGAAAGAGAGAGAATGACAATTGAGCACTACTCAAGTCAAGTTTTATTGAAGAAAGATACGGTGGTTTTTGAATTCCAAACTCACTGTAAATGCAAGTATTAAGTGTGATGACTAATTTGAAAATTTATTACCAGCTCACACCAAATATATGTTTTCAGTGGATTTGACCTCTTTTCTGAATCACTGGCTTCTCCTGTACAGTTCCCTAGGTGAGAGGAGAATAGGACCCTCCACTGCAACCACGAAAAGTCCCCAGAGAGGATTCCCTAAAACTATTTACTGGAAACACACTAACATCCCAGGATATGCACAATGCACTCCATCGGGCACTGAAGAACATGTTAGGATTTTTATGATGGTTTTTAAATCACTTCAAAATACCTGTTTTTAAAGTGTACACCTACAATGGTATATAATATATGTATGTATGTATGTACTTGTATAATTTATAAATAAATATCCATATGGTAGATACACATGCTTAAAGACTTTGGAGTGAAATGATTTTAAAAAGCATGGAGACACAACTAAAATTAAAGAGAGTGTGTCTTCCCTACTGCTGAGCTGCTGCCTGTATGCATGTCTCGTGCATGTTATGGTGCCTTGAAGAGTCAGTATGCACCTTCTTCCTTGCCTAGAATTAACAAACACTCTATTGTGCTGTGCTAGCTTCAGCACCTAGGAAGTCCTTGGGTAGAAAGGAGGTGAGGTTTGGGGTGGACCAAAGGTTATTCTGAGACAAAATATTTTGAGTTACCTATTGGGACTCAATAAGTTTGAAGGAACCCTCACATCTCTCATCCATACTAGACTGTTCTTTCCTGTAGTATACTATATCATTACTGGGGTGCCACATTGATTCCATCAATGCTGAATGAATTCACATCATAAAATTCCTTAGAGGACCTCATATAAAACCATGTGCCAGTACCACCGTGGCCCAGGCAGAGGAAAACAATTCTTTTATAGACAGTCATTTGGTTCTTAAAATGATTTATTGAGGACTCTACAGGCTACAGGAAGTATCTTACGTTTCTCATATAGTCAGTCACTTAATTTTGAGCATGATGCTGAGCCAACAATGTGTCCATTCATTAATATGATAGCACTGGGCTTCAAAGGGAATAAGTGACTTGCCTTGGGTCCTGTAACTCCAGGAAGTGATGTCAATGCAGTTCTGTCAGGGTGCCCAACCTGTGATTACAAAGGCGATAGTTTTCTATGTCCCAGCTGCTTCACTGAACCTCTCGCTATGCAACAACTAACCTGGAGTCTCTGTGTTTATGTGGAGTCTTGGGAGCTGCTGGAATTGTCTCCTTTTACTTTGACTTTTTTACTTCACTATTTGTCTCCTTTTACTATGACACCAACATTAGATAATGGGCAGCAGATTACAATTACTGAACAAGATTGTTATTTACTGGGTTTTATGGAAGCCTTTAAATTCCACAGCTTAACCAATTTTTTCTCCCATCAAGGTAGATAAATCCTTGAGGAAAAAGTGGCATTTTGCCCTTCATAAACATCTCCCTTTACTGTCTGGTATGAGACAAAAACCCTGGTACATAAATGTTCTACCACTGAACTACACACACATGCAGTTTGCCCCTTTCTTGTTTGTTCTTCAGTGTTCCCAGGAAAGGACATTGTGATCATCTTACCCCCAGAAATGCATTTAGCATATACCCCTGTATATTTTTAAGTAAATGAGAACATTTTAAAAGGAAACTTATATAAACACATATATGTGTGCTGTGTTTTTTGATGGTGACTTGGTATTAAGTCATTTGTCATATGGCTTTCAAAGGTTCCCCTGCTGTTCTAGAAATGAGGTCTCTGCCTTCACATCATGTGAATTTCTACAATGGAAACAGACACTGTGTGGGCACTTCAGAATGTATAATTAAGGGCTGGGGGACGGCCCAGTTAGTAAAGTGATTGCTGTGTTAACCGTGGAGATCTGAGCTCAGCCCCTGAAACCCATTTCAAAGCTAAGTGTCTTGGTGTACACCTGTATGTAGCTCTAGTGTTGGTTGGCAGAGTCAGAAGGACCCACAGAGGTCTACATGGTGAGCCCCTGGTCATAGTAAGAGAATTTGTCTCAAAACTCAAGGTAGAAGGCTGCTGAGAAAAGACATCTGAGCTTGACCTCTGGCTTCTAGTATGACATGCAACAGCACACACACATACACACACATGCACGCATGCACACACAACACAACACAAATTATATACTCTGTATCTATAAATAAATAATATATATGCATATAGTGTCAAAAGTGTATAAAATTTAGAATAATAATATTGTCTTATTATTAGGTGAACTAAAATGTATGTGCCCTCCCGCTAGGGATGAGTATTCAGGTTATTTTCAGAATTTTGCTATTAAAACACAAAGCACGGAGTAACATTGTAATGTCACCTTTCCTCTGTAGGCAGATATACTGTTGTGAATGAACTTCATACATATTTAGGAGAGAGGGCATAATTATCTTTAAGAAAGGATCCAACTCCCTGTTTTGTTTGTCTGACTTTGAGATGTAAGGTGCCCTGCCAGAATGTAAGAAGCTGTTATGTTGAAGGCGTCCTGTCTGGAAGGGTGCTAGTCAATGGCTAATTGATGAGTAGGAAGATGGGCTTCAGTGCTGCGTTGCCCAGGCAAGCTTTACCTCTTCCTCAGCCCCAGGAAAACATCTTCACAGGAAGATATTCTTACTGCTTAGCACATTTTCCTGTCTCTCCTGCTCCTCCTCCCTGGTGTCACTAACAACAGCTTGGCTGCAATACAAGCAAATGTCACTCTTACCTCTTTTGGCCCTTGTCATATTTTATTCTGGGCCTGAGGTTTTGCAGATTGTTACCAGCCATCAGCTATAAAAATAGCCTACTTGTAATAAAGTACATAAAAATGCAGAGTGAGTCATGGGTTCTTAGAGATGTCCTGTTAACCTCTGCAGGACTAACAGTGAAGAACTGGCCAAGGCAAGATAAAAACAGAGTGAGGGAAATGGTGCCTCGAAAGAGTACTTGGAGGACAAGGGTTGATGTGTCCATTTCACCCCTTGAAGGGGTAGAAGAGATACCAACTTTATAATTAAGCTCTCATTATGCCCTTCCTTTAGAGAGAAGTAGCATTCAACTCTAAATAGCTGATGAGGGGTTAAAAACATTTCTTCTTTGCCCTGAGTAATCATGGAATCCAAGAAAGGTGGAGTGTTTCCTAAAACTGCCTTCCCATTCAATTGAATAAATGTCAACCCGAAGACCAGAAAGAAAAATGCCTTTAAGAGATCTTCTAAACTACAAAATATTCAAACATCTCACTGTCTCGGGAAGAACTCCTGAAAATGTTGGGTATTTTGTGTCCTGAGTTCAGGGGTGACAGTTTTAAAGTTTTCACAAGACTTGTGCACTGTTTGTTTCAATCAGACACACTTTGTGGGTTTATCGTGATAATGGCTTCATATTATCTATTAATCTGATGGTGTGAAACCCAATCTGGTGCATGAGCAGTTCTCAACATTACTGGAGGAAGACTCACACACAATGTGGATGCTAATTGTTAGCAGGGTGAGCTTCTCTATCATCGAAACAAGAACAAAGGGGATGCACATACTAAACTTGATGTATATCCATCAATGTATCATCTTGGCTTATTTGGGAAAAGAGAAAGAATATGTAAATGATAGATAGATAGATAGATGATAGATAGATAGATAGATAGATAGATAGATAGATAGATAGATAGATAGATGATAGACAGATAGATTGATGAATAACATGTAGATACAAATGCACAGATGCCACACACATATGTATATATGTAAAAACATATATGTATGTATGCTTTTCAAAAATGTTCTTGTATTAGTTAATTTTCTGTCACTATCATAGAGTAGTACCGTGACAGAAGGAAGCTCTGAGGAGAAAATGTTTATTTGTTGTCCATTTCCTGAGATGATACAGGCCATCGTGATGAGGAAGGTGAAGCCGGCATTTACATTTCATCCACACACAGGGTGAAGAGAGCGAACAGAAAGTGGGGGTAACTGTAAAATGTGAAAGCCTGCCTCCTGTCACATACTTCCTATAGCAGGGCCCTAACTCTTAAAGGTTCTGGGACATTCCCAAATGGAACTGCCAGCTGGGGACCAGCTGTCCCAGCTTGTTGCAGGGGACATCTCTCATTCAAACCACAATAGCTCATGGTGCACAACTCAGGCCCCAGCTGTTTTTTCAGAACAGTAGATTCTCACTTAGACTGTTCTCTACAATAGCCACCAAGGCTTGGAATTAACAGAAACCCTCATTTTGCATTTCTATCTATAGTCTCCTAATAGTAACTTTTTTGGTAGGAAAATAAATCAGGATGATATATGCATCTGTGAATTTTCATCATTTTCTCTTTACCATACTCTCCAGCAACAGCATATTTTCAAAGTAGCATGGCTTAATTCTTTCTTATAACAAAACACCTTGCACCCAGGTTTTTCTTTAATACATAGAATTTTAAATAGCAAATTAGTTTCCCCATTCCACGGCATTAATTGGAGTGAAAAGACATTATTAGAGAAAAACCATCCAGCAAGGGTAATCTGGAGGCAGCTCCTAGAATTACAGATATGGATGCGGGTGAGAGTATGGTATAGCACTGCAAAATGGGATTTTAGCCACTTCTCCTGAATCTGTTTTCATGTCCACAGGTTCTTACTGAGTGCAGTCAAAACTCCCAGCGACTGCCCACATGATGTTCATACAAACAGACCTGAGGGGAAAGGGAGACTAACTTCCATGTTAGTGCTTAGGAACTTATTGCCTTTAGAAATGTGTGTGTTGAGTTTCAGTTCTTCCACATTATTTTAGGATGCAAATCACTACTATGACTATGACAGGTCTAGGTCCCCGACTTGCACCCAAAAAATTCCAATCTGGTATATTGTAATTATTTAACCTTTTGTGGCTAGCACAAAATACTCACAAATAAAACTTCACTGAAGGGATGGCTTCCTTTGGCTCGTGGGTCTGTGATGAGTTGGCTCTAACACTCTGGACCTGTAGTGAGGAAGGATACAATGGCACAAGGGTGGGGAGAGCTGCTCACCCCGTGGCTTCTAGAAAAGCACAGAAAAAGCCTTTGATGAGATAGCTCTCTTCAAAGACATGCCCACCATTATCTACTTTCCTCACGCGGGCTCGGCCTCCTCGTAGCCCTGTAGTAACTATAAATTGATTAAAAAGCTAACAACCTCATGATCCAGTTACCTCTCAGCAGCACTACCAGTTAAGGACTAAGTCTCGACACAGATACCTTTGTGTGCAGTGGGATGGATTTCACATTCAGAGAATAATATGTGCTTGCTGGTGCTATGATTTGGAAGATGAAGAAACAGTGTGAAAAACGGAGGTCAGCTGAATGATCTGAGCAGAATTTGAGGCATTGTGCCAGCCTCAGTGGGTGAGCAGGTAATATATATATATATATATGAGAAAATGTTGAAGCTGTAATAGACAAAGATTAGTAACAAAATGCTACGCATTTATTTTTCAACAAATGATTGTTAAGCATGTACTCTGTCCTGTCATATTCTACATTCAGAAATGTGATAACAAACCAAACTGATGACTGTCCTCCATGTAAAACTGAGGCTCCATAAACATATAGCTTATAGTCTAGGGGAGAATGTGTCCAACAGAAAATGTGTGTGTGTGCGCGCGCTTGTGTGTTTTGTGTGTGTGTGTGTGTGTGTGTGTGTGTGTGTTTGTGTGTGTGTGTATGTGTGTGTGTGTCTCCAGATGGAGACAATGATTAGATATAGGGGGTGCAACAATTGAGCTTAATTCCAGAGGTTAAGTTGGCCATGAAACACATTCATCCAGGAACTGTATCTGCTGATATCATGAACTAGCTTTATGTCATCATATCATGTTTTATTTCCTTGTTCAATTGTAAACTGTCTCAGGGTAGGCAGAGAGCTTGAGTAATTTCCACACTTCTCTTTTCACAAAGCTGGAATTTCAGCAAAATTTTTTTTCAGTAGTACCAACATAAACTGGATGTGCTAAATTTCAGTAATGTGGCTCAAGTCACATTTACCAGTACAGTGGAGACATGGCACAGTGGGTACAGGTGATTGCTACCATTCCTGACAGACTGAGATTGATACCTGATACCAGAATGGTAAATGAACAAGAAAATAAACTTTCCCTGAATCATGGTACACACACACACACACACACACACACACACACACACACGTTGGGGTGAGGAGAGACAGACAGGTAGAGTGTAAACAAATAAATAAATAAACAATCCCCAGTATAAACTAATCATTGTCAGAGAGAACATGCTAGTTAACAAGTACAGCATCTTGGGGCCATTTTTAGCATCAAGGTGCAAAGTCAGCACCAACCTCTGTTAAGTGGAGACCTGGAAGCTGGTTCTCTCCTTGACAAGAAGACTCCTCTTAAAAGGAGGCAGAGCACTCCGCTTTGTTTGCACAGTGAAGGTGTCTGTTACATTTTTAATTTGCTCATCCTTATTTTTGCTCTCTGAAGAAATACAAGATCAAACTCTACTGTGTACACTATTCCATCCTGAGTCACTTACTGTATCAGAGAAAAGGGTTTACCTTAAGTATCATCCTATTCCATCAAATTCAGTTCCTGGAAGGTGGTAGCTACTCAAATGTCTTAACTAAATAAATGAATGAGAAATTGAGTGAACGGCTTAGATGTCTAATTTTAGTCGACCTGGTTAAGGAATACTTTCTCCCATTGGTAATACAAGGGAAATTGTACAACAGCTGCGTGTGTTTAACTGCCTTGTAGCATGAACAAACCAAATGACTCAATTAGTTGTGATATGCTTGGGTGTTACTTGATACTTAATTGAGTAATTACTGGTTTGGGCCAATGAGTGTTTTATCTTTTACTTTAATTATTAATATCTTTTTATAGACACATTTAAAAATACTTTTAGTGAGGAAGAGAGCATTTTCCTTATTTCAGAAATAAAAAGTGGCATGCAGTGTTCTCTGTCCAACATACTGAAAGGTTCCGTTGGACGTTGCAGTTTAAAATATGTTTATTTTCAGTGCAAATAGCAGGTAACTGTCTTAAGTAAGGAAATGGATTGTTTGGGAAGTGCTCTGTACAGAGTGCTATTGGATGAAGCTTTAGCTGGGTTTGCTGTGTTACAGAAACAATCCCAGGGGTTTAAAATTAGTATCATTATGATGATGAAAAAGGGATACCTTCCCTTACGTGTAATAGCAACTCTCCAAGCCAGTGGCCCTAAATAGTTTCCCTGAAAAAAATCACAAATAGCTAGGACAGTTAACTCATTAGAAGACATATTTTAGGGAGGAGGTTAATACCTATGACTCGGCAGTCAATCAAGATCAAGTAATTGGTACTGGTATTGATGAAAGAGCAATATGACATTTTCATTCATAAGTGGTATTTGGACAGTGAAAACTGAGTTGGCCCTTTTTTTTGGCTTTTGTTCAACATTATGATCAGACAATTCTTATGCAGAATTACATCCTAGACATCTCCATGCTTCTGTATCTCTCACTGAGGACACTTCCATGTATTGTCATTCACTCTTCTTCACATTTGCTCCCAAACCTTCCCTGTGAAACTAAAATGGTGCCAAGCATCTTACCATACCATTTGTTGCTAACCTCATGGCATTCTTAACTGTGTTGTATATTCATGATCATTGCTAGGTGCATCCTTCAATAGAAGTAGCATCCTCATCTTAACATGGTTGTTTGTAGACAATGGTCCTCAAACTCAAGTATACATCATGATTTCCTGATCAATTGAAGACAGTTCCTAGGTCCCATCTATAGTTGTAGATCTTGGTAGATCTGAAGTTTTAGCTTCATACAACCAGGCATTGTGTCATGACATTTTGGTTAACAGCAGACTGTATCCACAAGAGTGATTCCATAAGATTGTAATTGGGCTAAAAATTAGAATCATCTAGAGGTGTTGTTCAGTTAAGTTTCTCTAGCGATGCTAATGTAAACAACCCCAGGGTGCTGCCAGTCACATGAAAGTATAACATGCAATATTGCACAGAGCACATTTGATAATGGTAATGAGTTATTATGTAACAGGTTTGCATATTTACTATACTGGACTTTTTAATAATTATTTTAGTGTGTACTCAACAACCTTAGGCATGTTCTAGAAAGTGCTGCAACACAGAGATGACAGCTTCATATGGAATATTACCATGAAGATCTAATAGGTCAAAGTGTGGAGAGGAAAGACTATCATGGGTAACCCTGATCTTGTGTAAGCCTAGGCTGAAGTGTGTGCTTGTGGCTCAGCTGTTAACAAAACAAGCAAAAAAGTTGAAATTTAAGTGAAAATATCTTAAAATGGAAGAACCCTGAGAATAAAGGTATGAGATGCTGTTGACGATGTGAGGGACATTGATGTGATTTGAAAGAAAAGAGCTAACAAATGCTTAAGCTGTATTTAGAGTTCTGAATCAGGAGCAGTTAAAAGATAGCTTCTAGAAAAAGAGGTGGTAACATGGAGAAATTTGGGTATAGGATTGTCTCTTTTTGTTTCATTTCTTTACACAACATGTGTTAATCATGAACTAGAGTTAGAGGGTGCACACACCAATGAAACAGAGAAAAAATGCGTGTTTTTGTGATGCCTGTGTTCTGTAAGACAAATGCACAAAACTAAGGTGGCAAACTTGTGTAACCTGTGGTAGAAACAACTGACAAGAAAAGTAAGTACAGGAGTGTTACTGAACTTTTTAAAATTTATTAACTATTATTTATTGGTCACTATATTCACTTATAACAAATATAAACACTTAACTACTAATCCTACAAATGCCTACAACCCCTATGACCTAACCACTAAACCTATTGATAACTATTACAACTATTTTCATAACCTTTTAGAAGGATACAGTTTCTGGGGCAGGTCCTCAATCATCAGGAACACAGTCTCTGTGGTAGACCCTTTAATGCACTTAGCAGTCTTTTTTCTGGAATATCTCAGATGTAGATTCATCAGGGTAAATTGGCTATGGCAGCTTTACCTTAAATAAGGCTTGAGGCTTTCTTCTCTCTGGGAGACCTCAGCTGTCTGTAGGCCAACTTCTTTCCTTTGTATCAGCAACTCTGCCGCTGTGCCTCAGTCTTTAAAGCTGGCCACAGGTTCGTTCAGGCTGCTGTTCAGACAGGTCAAACCCCTCTAGGCAAAAGCTGAGCCACAGGGTTTAGTCCTTGGCCTTTTGCTGTCTTGCTGAGGCTTTCTCTGTTCACCAGCTTCTTTCTGCCTCAGGGAGACCTGGCCATCAGTCCACCAGCACTTTCTCCATCAGATGATACAAACTACTTGTCCTTTCTAGCTTTAGGACTCGCTGGCATCGAAGCTCGATAGCATCAGAGCTCTCTAGCATGGGGCCCTCTAGCATGCAGCTCTCGTGACTCCATCCACTTGTCCTTAAATAGGATCTCTCCTTGTTCCACCTGCTTCAGCTTAATTTGGGCTCTGCCCACTTAGCAGCTGAAAACAATGCCAGGCCATAAAGTCTTTACTTGTTTCACCTGGCTTCAACCTTGTCCATTGAGACTCCCCTTGCTTCATGTTACTTCATCCTTGTTTTTAGCACATAAGCTGATAAGCTAATTGCTCACAGACAAGTTGATCTTCATGCCCAAGATTAAGAGACTGTATCAGAAACCCCTAGATATTTACTAAATCTAATTTATATTAATCTAACTCCCTACAGAGAAGGTTTGGGTAAATGAAGAGGAACATGCTTAGCTCATAGACAGGCTTTCTTTATAACTTAAATAGCACTCTATTCTCTGTGTGTGAGCCCTCTATCTTTTAAATATTACATCTTATCTGTCTGTCTATGTATGTATGTATGTATGTATGTATGTATGTATGTATGTATGTATCTATCTATCTAACTACCTATCTATCTACCTATCTATCATCATTTTGTTGGAGGCCACAATAGTAGAGGTCAGAAGACAGCTTGAAGGAATCTGTTGTCTCCTTTCACCATGTTGGTTCTGTAGATCAAACTTAAGTTTCAGACTTGATAGCACCTTTACTTGATGTGCCATCTTGCCAGGCCCCTTGTTTGTTTCTTTGCTCTTTGTTTGAGACAAAGTTTTTCACTAGTTTAGAACAAGTACCTGATAAGCTAGTCTATCAGGTCAGCAAGCCCTGGGGATCCACCTGTCTCTTTTCCAGCACTGGCATGCTGTACTAGGATACAAGTGCATGCTGCTGTTCTCTGCTTTGATCGTGTGTGTATGTGCTGTGTGGTAACACTTGTCCTGGGGAGATGCAACATACATGTCTATTCATACCAGACAGAGATCCCACAATAGACCAAAGTATGTATACTACCAATCCCAACTTGATGAACCAATGAGTTTTTCTGGGGTTTCTTATAGAAGTATGGATGAGGGGTTACCTACAGGAGCAGAAATGACTCAAAGACAGCTGCACCATCAAAGCTTACCCCAGCATTATTGACAACCAACAAAAATAGAGATCCTGAAGTACATTGCACTGCATGTGGTGGCTCAACAGGTTGGACACTGTCCTCTCTAAATGACTCAGTTGGTCTAAATTTCTTCTAGGCAGTTCATATGACTTTTGCTTCTTCCAGGCAGCTGGTCTGCTCTCAGTTTTCTTTTTAGCATCTTGACTTGTCTGAGAGATTCTTTAGTAGCTCTTTTCCTGTTGCTTACTCTGGCAGGGGAAGGCCTAGAGAATCTGATCAGTTTCAGGAAGTTCAGGAAGCTATTTTGAATTGCTTACCTTTCTGCTTAAAGGAACTTCCCTGCAGGATGCTATGCTTCAATATGGAAAAAAAAAAACTTACACAACTGTATGTGGAGGGTGGTCTAAGGATCATATTGACATTTTTCCTCCTCAGCAGAACTAGACTAGTGCTCAGGAGGTGACTTACTGAAGAAATGTGTCATTAATGAAATGATCTTTAAAATCTCACTAAGAAATCATGATTTGCAGGAGGCAAAACATATAGAAATGTAGCTAGAGGCATGATAGTTCCCTTTCTTATTCGCTATCACAGAATGCTCAGAGAACAACTAAAGGAAGGAAAGGTTTATATTGGCTGATGGTCCAAAGCAGGGGTGTCCAACCTGTTGGCTCTTTGTGCACAGTGGACAATGAGTCATCATGAATCACAGATTAAATACACAAACACTAATGAAAACTGATTAAAAAAAAGTTTGTGATTTTCATTATGTCTTCCACCACATATAAGCCAAAATATCCTTAAATAATGATTCTAATTTGGGGATACCCCATTGGAGCATCTTCTGAAATTCTTGAGAAGTTTCAAGTTTGTGATCCAATTCAACATGGGGATGAGGCAAGACAGAGTTTTGAGGTTGCTGGTCACCTTGTGTCCACAACTGAGAAGCATAGAGAAGAATGCTACTGCTCAGCTGGCTAAACCCCTTTCCCTGTTCCTTCAGTCCAAATCCCCCAGTGTGTGGGATAATGCTGTCAACATTCAAACTGAGTCTTCTCACCTCAGTTAAATTTCCCTAGCAACCCTAGCTCTATCCTCTGTTTGATTACAAATTCATTGAGGTTAACCATAAATATTAACCATCACAAGAGGGCTAAAAAGGAGAGAAACACTAAAGAGATGAAACAAAAGGAGATTATGAATATTGAAATCTGTGTGGGAGAAACGAAATAAAGAGCCAACAAAATGTCGGGAAGGAAGTGATGGAGGTGGTAGGTCTTGATAACATGGGTTTGGCTCAGGATTGTGGATTGTCCTAAGTCAGTAGCTTTAAACATGTTAGTTTCTTTAAAATGTAGCTCCATATCTGGAAAAGGAAAATATTCATGACATATAAATACTGTGCTCTATGTACATATACATTTTATACTTGTATATATGCATGCATACATGTATATGCACATATGTGTATAAATCCCAATTTATCATAGAATTCGATGCTGGTAAACCCATTATAAACTGAGAACGTAGGTAAACACACTTGAATTACTGAACATTGCAGCTTATTCGGCATTGCTTAAATAAGTGCAGAACATTTTCCTCTGCACACAGTTAAGCAAATTTATGTACCATAAAGCCTGTATGTGATAAAGTGCTTATATTTCATATAACATGCTGAATACTGAATGCAAAAAAAGTCAATAGATACACAGATAGACAGACAGACAGGCAGGCAGGCAGACAGAGCGAGCTCCTTGAGTTACAAAGATTTGTCTTTTGGCTTTTCTACTCTATCCTGGTAGGAAAAGACATCATATACAACAAAGGATACACAGAGACATACTGTAACTGTGTCTTTGTGCTCCTGTAACAGAATACCTAAGCAAAGGAAATTTGTACTTAGAAAAAATGTGTCTGCTTTTAGTTCTAGATGGTAAGAACTCAAACATCAGGAATAGCACTGTGGCCAGATACATCTTCCTGAATCAACAAGTGATGGGAAATTAAAGAGAAGAAAGGAAGATAGTGATGTGGAACCACACTCAACACATACTTATGGTCCATCGCTACTTGTGACCATGGAGACTTCATGTCTCATCACCACTTGGAACATTTTACCTCTTAGCAGTTTTCATTGGTGATTAAGTTTCAACATGCTTTGGGGAGGACATGAATTTGTCTTCACACACACACACACACACACACACACACACACACACACACACACAC
>CAJQZJ010034321.1:1198014-1283502 GCA_907164525.1 Lophiomys imhausi
ACACACACACACACACACACACACACACACACACACACACACACACAGTGCATTTCCTCCACTGGTATTGTTTTACAGAAGGAAAACATGTGCAAAACACTGCCCCTAGACCATGTAGAATGGTGATGGTTGTCTTTATTTGTATGCCTATATTGAACTGCAATAAATTCTCAAAGTATTATATGAGAACCCAAAGCACAAAAGCGGTACAGCAGGATATTGGAACCTTGTTTTGTGTTTCTTTGCAAGTTATTTTTTGTCAACTTGACACAAAACTAGATATATCTGGGAAGAGAAAATCTTAACTCAAGAATTATTTACACTAGGTTGGACTGTGGGCAAATGTGTGGCATTTCCTTGATTGATGATTAATGTGAGAGGGCTCAGACTACTGTGGGTATTGCCTGGACAGATGGTCTTGGGTTGTATGAAAAAGCAAACAGTAAGCCATGGGGAACAAGCATTCCTCCATGCCCTCTATTTCTGTTCCTACTTCTAAGTTTCTGCTTTAGTTTCTGCACTGACTTCCCTAATGCTGGATAGTAAGCTGGAAGATGAAGTAAGTCTTTTTCTGCCCAAGATGCTTTAGTTGTGGTCTTCAGCACAGCAACTGAAGGAAAACTACAACAGCTACAGAACACCTTTTAGGTATAGAGGTATACAGAAAAGTTACATTAGCTGAAACTAGTTTGAAAATGTTTGGGTGTAACTCCTACTACTAGATTCCTTTTTGTTTGTTTGTTTGTTTATGTGAACAGTTGTCAAAAACCCATGGAAGCCAAAAGTCTCTGAGTCTGTCACTTGACACAAAAAAACTTCAATCAGCAGGTCTGAGAGTGTGGCTGCATTTCACATGTCCTTCCTTTGCTCTTTTCTGTTCCCAACTGGATCTTACAAAGGACAAAACAATTCTTAGCCTGACTGAATTGAACTTAATTTGGCAGCCTTTCTGGTCTCTGTTATGTATTTTGCCTGTTTGTATTTTATAAGCAGTATTAGGCAGTACCCTTAAGAACATTATTATCTCCAGGGTTTATCCAAATGGAAAACACAAGACTTTTTATTCTTGAGGCTGTACTGAACTGCCAGCTCAGCTCACATATCTTCGTGGGCCTGACCATCAAAATTAGCATTCCCAGTTCTTCTCCAGAAAAGAGTCCAAGGTAAGTTTAGACTTTTTAAACAAAATAATGTCTATAGCCCACTTTTTCCCTGACTTTACCAGACATTCAACATTTGCCTCAAGAAATTTACTTAGTGCTTCAGTTTTGACTATAGAAATCTTACCCCCTGTTTTGTAGGCTATCCTTTTCAGTCCCTTTACATCAGTGTTTATACTGTAGAAATAATAAAATGTAAAAATAAACATTTTCTTCCATGGTCTTCTAGAGAAGAAGTAACCACATTACTGTTAAGAAGCACACTAGTTGATCAAGTTACAATGATCAAAACAAGAGTTCTTATTAGCTCTCTTTGTTTCTTCCCTAGTGGGATTTTCTAAAAATATGTTCTGTACTGTGGTGTTGCCTCCTGGGGCAGTAGAACTCAGTGTGGAGAGCTTCAGAAGTTTGATAATAGTAAAAGGTTTCTGAATGTAGAATGGCCAGAAAATAATTCAAAATCAAATGGATAATGAATCCAATGTATTTCTGGCAGTGTTTGCCCACGTGGCATTGTGTGACTCACTGCAGGTTTGTTCTGAGCATTCAACCTGTGCACATTGTAACATCACATCTACAGACCAATGAGCACTGCCTGACACACCTCAGCTCAGAGTCAAGAGTTTTGTTTATTATGAACTTGTGTTTCACTGTACATGGGACGTTTTCTGCTTTATAGAATTTTGATATTTTAATTACAGAAAACACTTGTAATACTTTCCTGTTATGATTCCTCAGCATGTAACTGTCAAATTAGTGTTTTGGGGTTGTTGCAGATCTGTCTCAGCATACAAAATTGCTTTTAGCTTTAATAAGTGACAAATTATATGTATAACAAAGAATTTTTTAAAGCAACTTATTTATGATTTATTGTAAGTAAATGTTTTTATTTGTTTACCTATTTTCCATGCCTACGTGACTGGCATGATGTAAAAAATGTCTCATGCCAAAGGGAATTGCAAGTGGGAAAAGTTTAAGAAGCTTTTCTATAAAACATTAGTCATGAAGAATATTCTGTTAGTGGTAATACTCCTGGGCATATACCTAAAGGACTCCATATCTTGATGATAAGATATGATGATAAAACATTTCCATGTTTTTTTGTTGCTCTGTTCATGATAACAAGGAAATGAAACCAGCCTAAGTATCTATCAGCTGATGCATGGATAAGGAAAACATTATACACATACATGATGGGGTTTTATTATGAGGTAAAGAAAAATGAAATTTGCATAAAAATGGATGGATGGGTGATACAATATTTAGCAAGATGACACAAACTTAAAATGATAAAACCACGTTCTCATTCATATGTGGTTCTCAGCCTGTATGGGTATAAATGTGGGTAAAGCCTGAAAAACCAAGGGAGGGCATAAATAAGGAATGAGGGAGGAAGGAGGGTGGGGGCAAAGGGACACATCAAAGAAGAAAAGAGACTGAAAGGAGTGGAGAAAAGAAAATTACAAGAGTTCTTTAGAGGTAACCGGAGGAGAAGGAAAAAGAGGAAAAAGGATATTTACTAAAACACACACCGTTGAAAATGTCATTATCATATTTAATACTTTATATCCTACTTAAGTAAAAATTCTTAGAAATATTCTGCTCCTGGAAGCTCATGTATCAGTGTGTCTCTAAGATAACACCAATGCGTCACTACAGCTTGCCCCTGTGATGTTTGATATGCCATAGCCACTGCCTGCCCAATCTGGAGGCATCCCTCAGCCTGGCAACCCCTAATTCTCTTACAAGCTCTCAATGTAAGAGAAATCCTGCAGTGGCTCTACTTGGAGTCTGACTTGTTTCACTTAACACAGTGTTTTCTGGGTTCCATCATCTCCATTAAGTACACATCTAAAGGATGTTGTGCCCATTCATGTTGTGTAACCATCACCATCTACCTCTCTTCATCTTGTGTATCTCAAAATCTGCATCCATTAACTAATGACTCTCCTACTTCCTCTGGTCCTGACAACAACCTTTCTAATATATGTGTTTTGATGGTTTTGACTTTGTAGTATCTCATATAACCATATGTATTCGTGAGTGCCTCATTTCAATTATTCAAATGTCCTACAGTTCTCCCATAGTGAAGCCTATTTCTTTATTTCTGTGGAACATTTACTACATTTTATACCCATTTACTTTTTGATAGACACTGATTGCTTCCACATTTTTGTTATTGTAAATAACACTGTGAACATTAGCATATAGTCATCTGTTTTCACTTATACATTTAACCACATACCCTGAAAAGAAATTGCTGGGCCAAGTCATCATTCTTTGTTTTAATTTTAAAGGAACTGACATACTTTCTTTTGCAGTGGATTCACTATTTTGTATTCCCATCAGCAGAGCACAAAGAATACAAATTAAGTTTTAATAATACCTCCTCACCAATACTTGTCTCTTATAATCACCCTCCTAGATGCTGAGGTGACTTCTCATTGTCATTTTGATTTGAATTTCTCTAATCATTACTGATGCTTAGCAGCTTTTTAAACTTAATCACTGGCCATTTGTGTATCTTCATTGGAGGTGTGTTTATTTGAATCATTGCACCTTAAAAAATTATCCTTTTTGATGTTATTGAGTTTTAGGTGTTCTGTATGCATTCTGTATGTTCAAGAGTTTTGCAGTCTTGGTTCTTACATTTGTACCACTAACATGTTTGGGATTAACTTTTCCTTATAGTATTCAGTACAAAGAGGTCCATTTCATTCTTCTACATGTGGATGCCCAGGTTTCCTAGAGCCATCTGTTGGAAAGTTGTCTTTTCCACTTGAAAATCATTTGACTACATTCAAGGGGTTATTTTTGTACTCTCCCCAATCCATTTTTTACATGTCCTTATTTCTGAAAGTACAATACTGTTTCCACTATTTTAGTTTGGCTGTGATTCTTAAAATTAGGAGACATGAGGTTTCAATATCATTATTTGTTATGATGCTTTTGTCTCTTCAAGATCCAATGAGATTCCCTACGAATTATGAATGGCTTTTCCTATCTAATTAAAAATAAGACTTTGGAACTTTGTTAGAGATTGTATTAAATCTATAGTGGAGACCAACCCCCAATAGAACATGATTTTGGGGATGCAAACCTTATTCAAGACATAGCTTATGTTATTCAAGTCCCGTATTTCCTTGCTTGTAAATAGTCCTGATTCTGTTTACTATTTACAGTGTCTTATTTACAATTCTCTCAGCTCTGTCAATTTTTGTCTTTTCATATTTTCAACAGCTAGCTTTGCTACATATATTACTGTTGTTGAAAATCTTTCCTATATCAAAACTTTTATTAATTTATAATGCCATTTACCTAATGTATTTTTTTAACTAAAATCCATTTTTGATGTTACTATAACCTTGCTCTTTATTGGGATCTATTATATGGAATCTTATTTTAAGATTATTTTAGATGTATTTATTTTATTTTATGTGTATGAATGTTTTGTCTGCATGTATGTATGTATGCTATGTGTATTCGTGGTCCTCAAGGATGTCAGAATACGGTATTAGATCCCTTAGAACTGAAGTTACAGATGGTTGTAAGCCACAATGTAGACTCTGGGAGTGAACCTGCCTCCTCTCCAAGAGCAAATGTGCTCTTAAGTATTGAGCCATCTCTCCATCCT
Source organism: Lophiomys imhausi (assembly GCA_907164525.1). Classification (NCBI taxonomy): domain Eukaryota; kingdom Metazoa; phylum Chordata; class Mammalia; order Rodentia; family Muridae; genus Lophiomys; species Lophiomys imhausi. The sequence goes on from CAJQZJ010034321.1 coordinate 1,202,809, forward strand.
GGGACCTTATTTTAAATTATTTTACTTTAAATATGTTCGTGTTTTTCAATATAGAGCGATTCTTTTATACATATTATCACCAGGTCTTGGTTTCTAAATTTATTCAACCTCCATCTTTTTAAAAATATGTTTATTTATTTATTCACTTTAAATCCAGCTCATAACCCCCTATAGCTTGTCTCAGTGATGCCATACCCCCATTTTCCTTCTCTCTCCCAGGGCTTTCACCTCCCATCCCTATCTCCCACATCTGAACTCCACCCTCCTTTTTCTCCTCTCTCCCTCTCTACCCAGTTCCCCCTCTCCATTCTCTTCTGTTGTATATTCTTTTTCCCCTTCTGAGAGAGGCATTATCACTTGGACCCTCCTAGGTACTTAGCTCTTTTGGGTAGGTGGATTGTAATGTGGTTATCCTGTACTATATGGATAATATCTGCTTATAAGTTAGTACATACCATTGTTAGTTAGTGTAACTATATAACTGTGTTAGTTTCACTGTTTACATCTTAACCCAACTATCATCTAAATAATTGAGAATCTTTATATTATTTGTTAAACAAGCTTCACAACTCAAAAACTGAGCAATTACTCTATTCTTAACCCACTAAACTAATCTGGTTTTCCCCCATTGTAAATCTCAGAGACACTTGCACATGGTGATTTCCTGCTTCAGCTAATCACCTGCCTCTGCCTCTTCTCTTCTGAAATCATCCTTCTTCCTCTCCTTAACTCCTCCTCCTCTGGGAGGGCAGGAAGTCCAGCTCTATTCTCTCCCCCTGCTCAGTAAGTGGCTTTAAACTGCATTATTGGCATATCAGGGGACAATTGAGGAGCAGTGTTTATATAACTTTGAGACATGAGCTCTTCAGAACAAGGACTGGAACCAGATATGGGGGATACAGAAATCAGCATTTGAATTACAATAACCTTATGCCTACATACCATGTGTGTCTTTCTAGGCCTGGATTACCTCACTCAGGATGATACCTTCTAGTTCTATCCATTTACCTACAAAATTCATGATTTTCATGTTTTAGTTGCTGAGTAGTATTTCATTGTATAAATGTACCACATTTTCTTTATCCACTTCTCTGTTGAGGGACATCTAGGTTGTTTCCAGTTTCTGACTATATGAATAAAACTTCTATGAATATAGTTGAGCAAATATCCTTGGGTTATGGTGGGGCATCTTTTGAGTATATGCCCAGCAGTGTTATAGCTGGGTCTTGAGGAAGAACTCTTTCCAATTTTCTGAGAAACTGCCAGATTGATTTCCAAAATGGTTGTACATGTTTCCACTCCCACCAGCAATGGAGGAGTGTTCCCCTCTCTCAACATCCTCAACAGCATTTGCTGTTTTTTGATCTTAGCCATATTGATGAGTGTGAGATGGAATCTCAGAGTCATTTTGATTTGCATTTCCCTAGTGTCTAATGACGGTGAGCATTTTTTAAGTGCTTCTTATTCATTTGAGATTCTTCTATTGAAAATTCTGTTTAGCTCTGTAACCTGTGTTTTAATTGGATTATTTGTTTTTTTTTCTTTTTGTGTTTTCAGTATTAGCCATTCTGATGGCCATAAGATGGAATCTCAGATTCCATTTGATTTGCATTTCCCTGACAAATAAGGACATTGAACATTTCTTTAAGTGATTCTCAGCCATTAGAGATTCCTCTGTTGAGATTTTTTGGTTTAGCTCTGTATACCATTTTTTAAAGTGGATAATTTGGTTTGTTGGTGTTACTTTCTTGAGTTCTTTATATATATTGGATACGAATATTTTATTAGATGTAGAGTTGGTGAAGATCTTTTCCCAACCTACAGGCTGTTGTTTTGTTCTGTTGAAGGTGTTCATTGCCTTACAGAAGCTTTTTAGATTTATGAGGCTCTATTTATTAATTGTTGATCTTAGAGTTTTAGCTATTGATGTTCTGTTCAAGAAACTTGTCTGCTGTGCCAATGAGTTCAAGGCTATTCTCCCACTTTCTCTTCTAATATATTTAGTGTATGTGGTTTTATGTTGAGATCTTTGATCCATTTGGACTTAAGTTTTGTGAAGAATGATAAATATTTGCATTTTTATATATGCAGAGATCCAGTTAGACCAGTACCATTTGTTGAAGATGATTTCTTTTTTTTTTTTTTCCATTGTATGGTTTTGGCTTCATTGTCAAAAAACAAGTGTCCATAGGTGTGTGGGTTTATTTCTGGGTCTTGGATTCAACTCCATTGGTCAGCCAATCTGTTTCTATGCCAATAACATGCAGTTTTTATTACTATTGCTCTGTAGTACAACTTGAAATCAGGAATGGTGATGCCTCCAAAAGTTCTTTTATTGTGCAGGATTATGTTTGCTATTCTTGGTGTTTTATCTCTCCATATGAAGTTGAGAATTGTTCTTTCCAGGTCTGTAAAGAGTTGTGTTGGAATTGTGATGGAAATTGGATTGAATCTGTAGATTGCTTTAAGAAGAGGGCCATTTTTACTATGTTAATCCTACTGATCCATGAGCATGGGAGATTTTTCCATCTTCTGATATCTTCTTCAATTACTTTTTTCAGAAACTTGAAGTTCTTGTTATACAGGTCTTTCACTTGCTTAATTAGTTACACAAAGATATCTTATATTGTTCTTGTCTATTGTGAAGGGTGTTGTTTCCCTAATTTCTTTCTCAGCCTGTTTTTGTTTATATACATGAGGGCTACTGATTTTTGTTTTTTAGTTAAATTTTTATCTGAAGGGATTTATCAACTGGAGGAGTTCTCTGGTGGAATTTTGGTGGTCACTTATGTATACTATCATGTCATCTGCGAATAGGAATACTTTGACTTCTTCCTTTCAAATTTGTATCCCCTTGATCTCCTTTAGGTTTCTTATTGCTCTTGCTAGGAATTCAAGTACTATATTCAAGAGATACAGAGAGAGTGAGCAGCCTTGTCCCTGATTTCAGTGGAATTGCTTTAAGTTTTTCTCCATTTAATTTTATATTGGCTATAGGCTTGCTGTGTATTGTCTTTATTGTATATGCGTAAGTTCCTTGAATCTCTACTCTCTCCAAGACTTTTAACATGAAAAGGTGTTGGATTTTGTCAAATGCTTTCTCGCCACTTAATGAGATGATTATGTGTTTATTTTTCTTTCAGCTTGTTTATATGGTGAATTACATTGATAGCTTTTCTTATGTTGAACTACCCCTGCATCGCTAGGATGAAGTTTACTTAATCATGGTGGATGATATTTTTTATGTGTTCTTGAATTTGGTTTGCAAGTATTTTATTGAGTATTTTTGTGTCAATGTTCATGAGGGAAATTGGTCTGAAATTCTTTCTGTGTTGGGTCTTTGTGTGGTTAGGTATCAGGATGACTGTGTTCTCATAGAATAAATGTGCCAATGTTCCTTTTGTTTCTATTTTGTGGAATAGTTTGAGGAGTATTGGTATTGGCTCTTCTTTGAAACCCTAGTAGAATTCTGCTCTGAAACCATCTGGCCCTGCACTTTTTTGGTTGGAAGACTTTTAATGACTGCTCTATTTTCTTAGGGGATATAGGATTATTAAACTCATTTACCTGTTCTTGGTTTAATTTTGGTAAATGGTATCTATCAAGAAAATCATCCATTTTAATTAAATTGTCCAATTTTGTGGAGTACATGCTTTTGAAGTAAGACCTAATGATTCTTTGGATCTCCTCAGTGTCTGTTGTTATTTCCCCCTTTGTTGATTTGGATATTGTCTCTCTGCCTTTTAGTTAGTTTGGCTAAGGGTTTGTCAATCTGTTGATTTTCTCAAAGAACCAACTCTTGGTTTCATTGATTTTTTTTGTATTGTTCTCTTTGTTTCTGATTTATTGATTTCAGCTGTGAATTTGATTATTTCCTGCTGTCTACTCCTCTTGGGTGTGTTTGTTTCTTTTTTTTTCCAGAGCTTTCAGGTGTGCTGTTAAGTGTCTAGTATGAAATCTCTCCAATTTCTTTATGAAACCATTTAGTATTATGAGCTTTCCTCTTAACACTGCTTTCATTGTGTCCTGTAAGTTCTGATATTTTTTGCCTTCTTTTCATTGAATTTTATGAAATGTTTGATTTCTTTCTTTATTTGTTCCCTGACCCAGTGGTCATTGAGTAAAGAGTTGTTTTGTTATTAGTCTATAAGTGTGTAGACTTTTTGTTATTTCTGTTATAGTTGAAGTCCAGCTTTAATCCATGATGAGCTGATAATTACAAGGGGTTATTTCAGTTTTGTTGTATCAGTTGAAGGCTTGCTTTGTGACCCATATATGATCAGTTTTGGAGAAGGTTCCATGAGCTGCTGAGAAGAAGGTATATTCTTTTGTGTTTGGGTGAAAAGTTCTATAGATATCTATTAGGTCCATTTGATTCATAACATCTGTTAGTTTCACTATTTCTCTGTTTAGTTTCTGACTCAATGACCTGTCTATTGGTGAGATTGGGGTGTTGAAGTCAACCCCTATTAATGTGTGGGGATCAATGTGTGATTTAAGCTTTAGTAATGTTTCTTTTTCAAATGTGGGTGGCCTTGTGTTTGAGGAATAGATATTCAGAATTGAGATGTCATCTTGGTGGATTTTTCCTTTGATGGATATGAAATGTCCTTCCCTATCTCTCTTAATAAATTTTGGTTAAAAGTCTACTTTACTAGATATTTGGATGGATATTGCAGCTTTCTTCTTGGGTCTGTTTGCTTGGAAAACCTTTTCCAGCCCTTTACTCTGAGGTAAAATCTATCTTTGTTGCTGAGGTATATTTCTTGTATGCAGAATAATGATGGATCATGTTTACATATCCATTCTGATAGCCTGTTCCTTTTTATTGGGGAATTGAGTCCATTGATGTTGAGAGATATTATTGACAAATGACTGTTAGTTCCTTTTATTTTGATGTTGGTAGTGTTAGTGTGTGAGTATGCTTCTCTTCTTTTGGTTTTGCTGCAGTGGAGTTATTTCTTTCTTGTGTTTTGGGTGTAGGTAATGTTCTTCATCTGGAGTTTTCCTTCTAGTGTTTTCTGTAGAGGAATTTTGTATAGATATTGTTTAAATTTAGTTTTGTCACACAATATCTTGTTTTCTCCATCGATGGTGATTCAATGTTTTGCTGGGTATAGTAGTCCAGACTGATATCTGTGGTCTCTTCGGGTCTCCAAGATCTACGTCAGCCCTTCTGGCTTTTAGAGTCTCTGATGAAAACTCAGGTGTAATTCCTATAGGTGTGCCTTTATATATTCCTTGGCCCTTTTCCCTTACAGTTTTTAATAGTCTTTCTTTATTCTGTACATTTAGTGTTTTGATTATTATGTGGTGGGAGGAATTTCTCTTCTGGTCTCATCTATTTGGTGTTCTGTGAGCCTCTTGTATGTGTATAGGCATCTTTTTCTTTAGTTTTGGGAAATTTTCTTGTATGATGTTGTTAAAAATGGTTTTTGGTCCTTGGAGCTGGGAGTCTTCTCTTTCTTCTAATCCTATTATTATTAGATTTTGTCTTTTCAAAGTGTCTTTGATTTCTTGGATGTTTTGTGTCAGGAATATAGGGAGTTTGATTAATATAAATTAGATTTAGTAAATATCTAGGGGTTTCTGATACAGTCTCTTAATTTGGGGCATGAAGATCAACTTGGTTGTGACCAATTAGCTTATCAGCTTGTGGACTAAAAACAAGGAAACAGGAAAGACTTAATGGACTAAAAATCAAGGTTGAAGCCAGTAAAAACAGGAAAGACTTGATGGACTAAAAACAAGGTATTTGGCCTGGCATTGTTTTCAGCTGCTAAGTGGGCAGAGCCCAAATTAAGCTGAAATGGGTGGAACAAGGAGAGATCCCATTTAAGGACAAGTGGGTGGACCCAAGGGGGCCCGATGCTACAGAGCTCAGATGCTAGCGATTCCTCATACTAGAAAGAACAACAAGTAGTTTGTATTGTCTGATGGAGAAAGTGCTGTTGAACTAATGGCTGGTTCTCCCTGAGGCAGAAAGAAGCTGGTGAACAGAGAAAGCCTCAGCAAGACAGCAAAAGGCCAAGGACTAAACCCTGTGGCTCAACTTTTGCCTAGAGGGGTTTGACCTGTCCGAACAGTGGCCTGAACAAACCTGTGGCCAGCTTTAAAGACTGAGGCAGAGCGGCAGAGTTGCTGATACAAAGGAAAGAAGTTGGCCTACAGACGCTGAGGTCTCTCAGAGAGAAGAAAGCCTCAAGCCTTATTTAAGGTGAAGTCCCCATAGCCAATTTACCCTGACAAATCTACATCTGAGATATTCCAGAAGAAAGACTGCTAATTGCATTAAAGGGTCTACCACAGAGACTGTGTTCCTGACAACTGAGGACCTGCCCCAGAGACTGTATCCTTCTAAAAGGTTATAAAAATAGTTGTAATAGTTATCAATAGGTTTAGTGGCTAGGTCAAAGGGGTTGTAGGAATTTGTAGGGCTAGTAGTTAAGAAAGTGTTTATATTTATTATAAGTAAATATAGTTACTATTAAATAAGTATTAAATAACTTAAAATTTTTGGTTACACAGGAATTTTTAGATTTCACATTTTCTTTGACAGATGTATCTATTTCTTCAATGGTATCTTCTATGCCTTAGATTCTCTCTTCCATCTCTTGTATTCTGTTAGTGATGCTTATGTCTGTAGTTCCTTTTCTTTTTCCTAGGTTTACCATCTCCAGGATTGTTAACTTGTGCTTCAGCTACATTAGGATGTCCAGGGCTCACTGCCCTGGGATAGCTGAGTTCTGGTGGTGCCATGTTGCCCTGGCTTCTGTTGATTGTATTCTTATGCTGGCCTTTAGCCATCTGGTTGTCCTTGACATTGGCTGGTTGTTCATTGTGCCCTCTGGACTTGGTACCAAGGGAAGAGTCCTGGACCAGAGACTGGATATTCCTGCAGTCCAGCAGCCCTCCTTGGGATGATGGGTAGGGCTATGAGCTGGAGACTGGATTTCACTGAGTAGCCCACAGCTCTCTTATGCTGACTGTGTCCCAATTGGACTCACAGGCAGGGGTTTAGGGTGGGGGTATCCAACCTGTATGATCCTGAGACATGACAGGTCTCCTCAGGAAGGCATGAAGGGCTGGAGGGTGGGGCAGAGGCTGAAACTGTGTGATCCTGGAACCCGGAGGCCCTCCTCATATAAGAGAAACAAACAAAGTTGTTTCATATTCTTTAGCATGGCCACTCACTCACTCCACAGTCAACACTGAGATCCTGCTACCTAGACATAGTGCACACTGGGCACTGCCATCTGGTTCAGTGATGTAAATTCCATCCCAAGAGACCTGATTTCTGAGTGCAGAAATAAAGAGCCAACCTCCACCTTTTCATTGGAGAAGTTAACCCATTTATATTTAAAATAATTTCTTGGAAAGAATGAATTACTTTAGTTTTTTTTCCTGATTGTTTTCCATATGTTTTATTGCCTCTTTGTCTTTTGTTTTTGCATGATTATGCCCTTTTGATATTAGTTGGTATTTTGTGTTGAAGTGCTTTAGTTTCTCCCTTATTTCCTTTCATAGATATTCCTTACATGCTTATTTGTGGTTATCTTGATTGTATTTGTAATCTCAAGTTATGGCTTTCAAACTTGGAGTCATCTGAGGTACCTTCACAAACACACAGCTCTAATCTTTCCAGAGACCTGTCCACCTATTGTACTTGTTGAAGTCACAAAATGATGCTTTTACATCATATGTCAGAATACATTAAGTTGATATTTTTGTTGTGTTCATCTCCTCAGTTATATAGAAAACAAGATGTAGAGTAGAAAACAGAAAATGTATGACTTTCTATGCATTTAGCCTTACTAGATTGAGATTCTTTCACGTTCTTTTTATGTTATTCTTCAGTGCCCTGTCTTTTCAATCATTGTCCTCCCTTTCTTTTGTGTAGGGAGGATAATCCATTGTCAATGAAGTTTTCAATTTCTATTTGTCTTGAAATGATTTATTTTCTGATACTTTACAAATTAATCTACAAAACACTGGACTCTTACTTGGCACTTTTTGGAATTTTCTCTCTTTTTTGTATTTTTTTAAATTTATTTTTTATTGCTTCAAGTTACATCTCCATCACAATCCCCTCCCTATTCCCCCCTCCAGGGCCACCCTCCCACCCTCCTCCCCCTCAACCCACCCATCCCCTTCCTTTTTTTTTTTTTAGTTTAAGGTATATCTTTTCCCCCAACAGCTCCCCTTTCAGTCCAACAAATGGTTCTTTCTCTTATAACAATAAACACAATACAAAAGAATGGAAATAAAGGCCACAATTATGAGAGTTATATCGCTTAGCATACATTCCCAATGTCCAGTCCATATGTATTTGGCACCTGACATTAACATTCTACTATCTAACCATCTTTAAACTATAGTTTAAAGTTCTATATCTAACTCAGCTTTCATACTAACTTGCATCACAATTTTAAAAACATCTTCTTAGATCCAGAGCACCCTCTTGATTCCTAAACAACTCAAAATTTAACTATGAGAATCTAGCTATCTAGTCTTCCACCACCTCAGAGACCTGAGAGGGATAAATATATCTGGTTCTACAGGAAGTTTCTTAGTTGAGAATGCTTAGACTTTTAGCTTCTTATTCTTTGTGGTTCAAAATAAATAATATAAAAACAAAGAAATCTTGATACTGGATGCAGTGTGTAAGCTCCTGCTCTTTGGCATCTGAAGTTTTGCTGATTAATCTTGTGGTGATTTCACTAATGATTCCTGTATCCTGGGTCTGTGGCACTTCACCTTTGCATAACTGCCTGAGACTATTTTTTTCTTTCTCCACTTTGGCCACAGTGTGTCTCCACGTGTGTCTTGTGAATTATCCGGGAATTTGTTTCACTTTTGGATGTTCATATTCCAGATTTTCATTAAAATTGTAAAGGAGTTAGCTGCTATTGTTTTCAGGTGACCTTTCTGTCTTGTCCTTTTTGTGCTTTTCTTCAGGGGCTTGTACAGTGAATGTACTGATCTGATTGTTGCTGTTTCCAAGAGTCCCTTACCCTCTTTCTGCTTTTCTCTAGTCTTTTCTTCTTCTTCCCTGACTCTTAAACTTGATACTTTCTATTATTGTGTTTTCAAATTATGTTTACCCTTTCTTCTGCCTGCTCAAATCTGCCACTGAATCCCTCAAATGAATGTTTCATTTCAACTCTTACATTTTTTTTCAGTTCCACAATTTCATTTTAGTTTATTTTAATATGTGTGGATGATGTTCTTTTTCACCTATATTTTGCTAACCTTGTCTGTGTCTGTTTTAAATCCCCTCCCCCATTTTTTATTCAGATCTAATAGAACTCTTGTGAGGTATTTGTTAGCAATATTCCTGTTGGCTGACTTATTCTTTGGAATGGGCTATTATTCCCTGTTTGATTGTGTATCTTATAATTATTTTGCTGAAAACTTTATGTTAGAATCACATGTAACTCTGAAAATTGGTTGCTCCTGTTCCTAGAGTGTAAGAAAATTGTCATTATATAGTTGTTGTTTTAGTTTATTGTTTTGTTTTATACTGGGATATTTCTGAACCAAGGACTAGCCTCAAGTAACCCCCAGCTCCCATTGCACTTGTATAGTGACTTTCTTTTCCTCTAGTTTCTACAGTTAATATTTTTTTATTTTTATTTTTATTTTTTTATATAAATACTTTATTTTTTTTCTTCAAGTTACATCTCAGTCACAACCCCTCCCTATTCCCCCTTCCTATCCCACCCTTCCACCCTCTTCCCCCCAGAAGTTTCCCCTTTCAGTCCAACAGATGGTTCCTTCTCTTATAACAGTAAGTATTATACAAAACAATGGATATAAATATGCCACATTTATGAGAGTTAAATGGCCCAGTATACCTTCCCAATGTCCAGTTTATACATATTTGGCCCCTGACTTTAACATTCTACTATCTAACCAACTCCATGAGTTTAAAGGTCTATATGTGATGTACAGTTAATATTTAATGCTATAGTCTTCAATTCCTATATCTTAAAATAGGGGTCAAAAATTAAGGAGAAAACACAGTGCCCTACAAGTCCCTTAGAAGTGACTTCACTCAGAGGTGGGGCTTGCAACATTGGAGCAGGTGCAGCAACTGCTGCTTTCTATCTGAGATCAGAAGCAGTCAGAACAGAGGTTCCTTCACATCTGAAAGTCAGGGACCCCTTTCATCATCTCTGGTCCCTACAAGTTGGTACAAAAACACATACACATCTTCCTACCAAGGTGACAGAGGTTTGTAGGATGCGTATCTGCTATTATATGATGAACTGAAACTGACTGAACTTAACAATGGTTTATTATTTTAGCTCTTCTCTTGGTAGTTCCAAGGGTTTTTTTTTAAAGCATTTATTTATTAATTCAACTTATATCGCCATCACAGTCCCCTCCCTCTATCCCAGTCCCACCTTCTTACTCTCCCACCCTCTACCCCCCTCTCCCGCCTATCCTATTTCTCCAGTGTGGGGCGCCACCCTCAGTTCATCAGTCGCATGATGGCTAATAGCTTCCTCTTGCACTCAGGGCCAACATTTGCAGTTCCACTAGAGTGAAGTGTCCCACTAACAGGTAACAAAGTTCATGTTCCTGTTCCTTTGGATCTGTTGATTGTAGGATAGTTATCCTGTACTATATGGCTAAAATCCAGTTAAGAGTGAATACATGCCATGTGTATCTTTCTGGGTCTGAGTTTGCTCACTCAGTATGAGCTTTTCTACTTCCATCCATTTGGTTGCAAATTGCATGATTTCCTCAAAGAAAGAGAATTTCAGACCAATTTCTCTCATGAACATAGACACAAAAGTACTTAATAAAATACTTGTAAACCAATCCAAGAACACATCAAAACTATCATACACCATGATCAAGTAGACTTCATCCCAGGAATGCAGGGGTGGTCCAACATATGAAAATCCATTAATGTAACTCACAATATAAAAGGCTGAAAGAAAAAAATCACATTATCATCTCTCTAGATGCTGAAAAAGAATTTGACAAAATCTAGCACCACTTCATGCTAAAAGTCTTGGAGGGAGCTAGCATACAAGGACCATACCTAGAAATGATAAAGACAGTATACAGCAGGCTGGTAGCCAACATCAAATTAAATGGAGATAAACTTAAAGCATTTCCCCTAAAATCAGGGAAAAGGCAAGGATGTCCATTCTCCCCATATCTCTTCAACATAGTACTTGAAGTTCTAGCTAGAGCAATAAAACAATTAAAGGATATCAAGGGAATACAAATTGGAAAGGAAGAAGTCAATGTATCCCCAATTGCAGATGATATCCATAAGTGACCCCAAAAATTCCACCAGAGAACTCCTACAGCTGATAAACTCTTTCAGCAAGGTAGCTGGATACAAAATTAATTTTAAAAGTTCCAAGCTTTTAATAAATGTAAAATATTTATATCAGACAAATTCTGTCAGTAAAACCACTGGTTAGCTGGGAAGAATGTTTTCTAGTGTTTCCTACTCCATCATCTTTTCAGGTGGTTTTCTGTAGTTATTCATTAAAAATTGTGGATGGATGAATAAATTTTGTGAAAGCATATGTTCCAAACACTATGCAATCCAGCATTAAAATGGGAGAGTGACAATGTTGCAGCTTTCTGAAAATTCTCTTTCAAAGCAAGTGACCCAAACACAATATATTCACGGGACATTAATCACTTGAAATTCTATGTGCATTTAATGAATATGTTTTTTATTTTATGTGTATAAGTGTTTGTCTGCATGCATATCTGTGTACCACATACACACCTGGTGCCTGTGGAGGCCAGATCAAAGCATTTGATGCCCCTGAAACTTGAGTTACATATGAGAACCAGTGCTGGGTCAGAACGCAAGTCTTCTTTAAGAACCATGGTTGCTTTAAACTATGGTACTGTCTCTGCATCCCCTGAATTAAGGGGCTCTTAGAGGCAAACAAGGAGACAAAATACGTAAGTGGCCAAAGAAGAAACTTCCAAGAGAAAAGTCACATTGTGATTTCCAGGTAAGATGGAGCAGAAAAAGGATCTTAGGAACTCCTGTTAGGGAACATAATTTGCAAAACCCTACATAGCTTTTGAAGTGAATGTGGTAGATAAACATGGGGTTGTGTTAAAGGTTAGACTTAGGATGAGACAGTGTCTTAAGTTCCTGACACTGTACTAACTATAAAGTGATTTTTTTCTAAAGTATTTTCCTTTCTCTGGAGCTCTGACACCTTCTACCTTAACCTTCCTGCAGCTCTCTTCCTGCTTGAGGCTAGCTTCCCTGTGGTGTTAAAGTCTGACACTTCATATGAGTTTTCTCAAGGCTAGATCTATAAACGACACCATGAAAGACTTGCTGTCACTGTATGGCAGTGTGGTTGTTGAACACAAGCAAAGGGTGGTTTAATTAATTATTAACTAGGACCCTGTATTTTTCTCCATATGTCTAACTTTTTGCTGTATTTTGTGGAAAAGATATCCAATTGTTTCCTTAAAAATGAGGTAAATATGTAGGAGTAAATCTTTTCTAAATGATCATTAAATGGAAATAAATTTTCCTTATAATCACAGATTATAGTACTTTAGAACAGAAAATTCTAGGGTGACCTGAAGAGATGACCCAGTTGGATGTGTTTTTTGATGACAGATAGATTAGATGATAGATAGCAGATAGAGTATACATAGATGACAGAATGATGATAAATAGATAGATGATTGGCATATTAGATAGATAGATGATAGATAGATGATTTATATAAAGAAGGAGTCATATAAATATAGAATGGTAGGCAAGATAGAAAGAGGTAATATAGATTAAAAGATAGATAGAAGTTGATAGAAGGAGAAATAGATATAGTTAGACAATATAGACAGATATGATAGATAGAATATAGGTTGATAGAAGAACAGATAGATACAGTCAGACAATACAGACTGATATAGATAGATAGATAGATAGATAGATACATACATACATACATACATACATACATACATACATACATACATAGAAATAGTCAGGCATACAGACAGGCAGGCAGACAGACATACAGACAGGCAGACAGACAAACAGATAAATGGTAGATAGCTGCATAGAAGAGAGAAACTGTGTAGACATGTTCATTATGCAAGACAATGCGCTCTACTACTCTACACAGCAGACATCTCTTTTATCCTGTTTTGATATGTGAGTTGATGGACTTAACCATAAGTCATTGATTTTACTTTCACAAAATGTTTGAAAAACATTATTTTTAACTGGAGCCAGCTCTTACCTTTAAGAACTGACTGAAGTATATCTCTTCCTGACTCCATGTTTGGTGATATTGCTGTGATTACTTGAAATTAGCAAATGATACACATAGGAGTTCTGATGGCCAAACTTGGTTGTCAACCTGACACAACTGGGAAGAAGGTACTTCAAATGGGAAATTTCTTCTATCATATTTACCTGTGGACACATGGTGGGAAGTGACATTTTCATGATGACTGGCTGATGTTGGAGGGTCCTGCTCACTGTGCACCTGGGATATAGAAGAAAGTTAGAGGGATGTTAATCTGGGAGCAAGCCTGCAAGCATGCCCCTGAGTGGTTTCTGCTTCAAGCTTCTGCCTTGACTTTCTTCCTTGGCTTCACTCAACTCTAGACTGCAACCTGTAAGATAAAATTAACCCTTTCATCCCCAAGTTTCTCTTCCTCATGGAGCTTATTATAGCAACAGCAAGGGTTTTAATTGCTTTATGTCTGTAGAGACAGCTAATCATCCTGATTTTCTCTGGATGTGAAGAGAGTCCAGATCCTCCCTTGACTTTCAGGGCTGCTCCTGAGATGTGTAGCATTTTCCTAGAATAGCATTCATGCTTTTGTACATATAGGTTGACTGATTGTATGTTGACCAAGGATCTGAGAAGTTAGAATTCTGACCCCATTTTTCAGTTGTTGACATGGAAGTTAAAAAGGGATTGCTTGTCCCCAATATATTTGTATAATGAATGGTCCATGCTCCTAGATACATAGATAGAGGTGGCATTGGCAGTTCATCTCCAATGAATCATTTAACTTGTTTGAATATGAATGTCTTTGTTTCATACACCTACAGAAAGACTAAATGCCATTTGGGGATGTTAAAACTGAAGTGAAACATTGCCTGTGAAAATGCATTTTATAGATTATAAAGTACTATTAAAATTCCATTAGGCCATTACTTATATAAAATATTAAATCATGACACCACTCTACTCCAATTTTATATTCATTAATAGGAATGAGAAGCTGACTCACATAGCAATTAAAGATACAGATTGTGTTATCAGCTAGCCCTAAGCTGAATAGACACCTTGTCTCTTATCCACTATTCCAATATGTGATTTGGGCTATTGGTTTAACCTCTCTATAACTCAGTTTCCTTGTATATAAACAGACAGAGGCCCAATGCTTAAATTATAGGACTTTTCTAAAGATTATATGACACAAGAATAATACTTAACATGATGGGAGGTAAAGAGTTAGCTGAAGAAAGTTAATTGGAATTATTATCACTGTCTTATTCATCTTCACTAAGCAAAACACCCCAGTAGGAGAATTGTGTAGTTCCATTTTCCTCACAGACTCTGCTGGAATAACTTAAGGATTTTATGCATGTAAAATATATTGGATTTTCTCTCTTACAGTTTTGGACATGTATAAATTTCATTCTGGTTCCTGTGACTGACCCCCACACACAATGTGAGTCTACCTTTCACCCTTTGTGCCCATACCCTACAAGTTCCTTTCACACATTCATGTTTTTTCCCTTTCTAAAACACTCTGAGTATCTAACCAAGATTATTCCTGCTTGTGATAATGGCTTCTAACTCTCCATTCAAACCTGGTGAGTGCATCAGTGGGTATACAACTGTAGAAAATGACTGCCCCCTCCTCCAGAATCTATCTGCACATAATACTTTTTATGTTTATTTATTATTTAAGTTATATCTCCATCACAGTCCCCACTCCTCCCGGTCACAACCTTCCACCTTCTCCCACCTATCTTACACCTCTGGAATGGGTTGCCCCTACATATCAGCTCCCCTCAGTTCAACAATCATATCTTCCTCTTGCACTGGGGAACTATATGGCAACTCCGTTAAGACAAAGCATCCCACTAACAGGTAACAAGGTCTATATTCATGTTCCCTTTGGTGTGTTGGTTGTAGTATAATTATCCTATACTATATAGCTAAAATCCAATTATAAGTGAATAGATGTCATGTGCATCTTTATGAGTCTGGGTTAGCTCACTCAGGATGAGCTTCTCTAGTTCCATCCATTTGGTTGCAAATTGCATAATTTCCTTTTTTCTGATAGCTGAGTAGTATTCCATTGTGCAGATTTACCACATTTTTTACACATACTTTGGTTGAAGGACATCTGTGTTGTTTCCAGTTTCTAGCTATTACAAATATAGCTGATATGAACATAGATGAGGAAATGTCCTTGTGATTTGGTGAGGAGTCATTTGGATGAATACCCAGAAGTGGTATGGCTGGGTCCCAAGGTAGAGCTATTCCAAGCTTTCTAAGATATCACCAGACTGATTTCGATAGTAGTTGTACAAGCTTGCATTCCCACCAGCCATGGAGGAGGGTTCCCCTTTCTCTACAACCTTGCCAGCATGTGCTGTCATTTGAGTTTTTGATCTTAGCCATTCTGACAGGTGTGAGATGGAATCTCAGAGTCATCTTGAGTTGCATTTCTCTGATGATTAAGGATTCTGAGCATTTCTTCAAGTATCTCTCAGCCATTAGGGATTCCTCCTTTGTGAATTCTTTGTATAGCTCTGTTCCCCATTTTTTGATTGGATTATTTTGTTTCTTGGCATTTAATTTCTTGAGTTCTTTCTAAATTTTGGATATTAGCCCTCTGTCAGATGTGGGGTTGGTGAAGATCTTTTCCCAATCTGTAGTTTGCCGTTTTGTTCAAGTGACAGTGTCTTTTGCCTTACAGAAGCTTTTCAGTTTCATGAAGTCTCATTTATCAATTGTTGGTCTTAGAGCCTGAGCTGTTGGTGTTCTGTTCAGGAAGTTGTCACCTGTGCCAATGATTTCGAGGTTTTCCCCACTTTCTCTTCCAACAGATTTAGTGTGTTGGGCTTATGTTAAGGTCTTTGACCCACTAGGACTTTGGTCTTGTGCAAGGTGATAAGTATGAGTCAATTTGCTCTCTTTTCCAAGTCGACATCTAGTTAGACCAGCACCGTTTGTTGAAGATGCTGTCCTTTTTCCATTGTACAGTTTTGGCTTCTCCATCAAAAATTAAGTGACCATAGGTATGTGGGTTTATAATATTTTTTATCAAGAAGGGGTGAGACCATGTGAGGCCCTCCAGGATCCATCATTGATTGTTGACAGGCCCACTGTGAGGTGATAATTGCATGGGCTGTGCCATAACCAGGAGAGAGCTGTTCACCACCCTTTTCCTTATCTCCCAGATCTTATGTTTTTTTCCTCCCATTTTCCATAATGATTCATGAGCTGTAGGGAGTTAGATAAATTAAATTAGATTTAGAAAATATATAGGGGTTTCTGATACAGTCTCTTAATTCAATTCGGGGCATGAAGATCAACTTGGCTGTGACCAACTAGCTTATCAGCCTGCGGAAAAACAAGGTTGAAGTCAGGAAAAACAGGAAAGACTTAATGGACTTAAGAAACAGTATTTGTCCTGACATTGTTTTCAGCTGCTAAATGGGCGGAGCCCAAATTAAGCTGAAACAGAGTTCCTACTATTTAGGGACAGTGCATGGAGCCCCATAAAAAAGAGAGGCCCCCCATGCTAGAGAGCTCTGAGAGTCCTGCTGAAAAAAGTGCTGACCATCATTTGATGTCCAGATCTCCCTGAGGCAGAAAGAAGCTGGTGAACAAATAAAGCCTCAACAAGACAGCAAAAGGCCAAGGACTAAACCCCGTGGCTCAACTTTTGCCTAGAGGGGTTTGACCTGTCCGAACAGTGGCCTAAAGGAAACTGTGCTTGGCTTTAAGGACTCCGAGGCAGAGCAGCAGAGTTGCTGATGCAAAGGGGCTGGGGTCTCCCAGAGAGAAGAAAGCCTTAAGCCTTATTTAAGGAAAGACTGTGATAGCCAACTTACCCTGACGAACCTGCACCTGAGATATTCCAGAAAAAGGACTGCTAATGCGTTAAAGAATCTACAACAAAGACTGTGTTCCTGACGATTGAGGACCTGCCCCAGAGACTGTATCCTTCTAAAAGGTTAGGAAAATAATTATCAATAGGATTAGTGGTTAGGTTAAAGGGATTGTAGGAATTTATAGGGTTAATAGTTAAGAAATTGATGGCATTTGTTATAAGTGAATACTGTTAGTTAATAAATAAATAATTAATAATTTTAAAAAGTTTGGTAACAATGAGCCTTAGGGGGGACACTACAAATGTCTTGTTTAGGGTTAGTACTGAATGGTCACTAACCAATACCCTGAGCATCCGTAAGTTTTTAACTGAAGCAATTTGATTTGACTACAAAGCCCTGAAGAAATATTATCATCTGTCATGAATTTATTTTGATTTTTCTGATATTGTCCCCCACTCATCTCCTCTGAGCAGTGTGTTCTCCATCTATGTATAGTAGCTTACCTTATCTTCTGGATGACATGCCAGAAAGCATGGATAATACTGAACTCTCTTAACACTGTGCTCTTTCCTATTTAGACATACCCATGATAAAGCATTCTCTACAAATAAGAACAGCAAAATGTTCACAATAACAAAATACAATGAATAATATACTGAAATAAACCAGAATGCTATAAAATATCACCCTACTATTCAGAACCACTTGCAACATATGACCTGTGAACTGCTTATTTCTAGAACTTTTCATTTAATATTTTTGTATTTAGTTGACCATGAGAAAAGGAAATTACCAGAAGCAAAACCAATGATGGTGAGGGCAGGGTTCTGCTTTACATATAACCTTGACATTTTTCTCTTTCTTTTCCTCTTCTCTCTCCTTGTATAACTGAAGGTTTGTTGACTAGCCTTATATCTACTTAATAAGTAATGTCTGGTAACTTTTTCATGATATTTGAAGTTTCACATTTGATAAAATGTGAAATGTGTCTTGATTCTTTGGCAGCATCTTTCTAACATTGCAGACGAACCAATGGTAAGAAAATATGTATAATCCTTTCTTTGAGAAATTCATAATGCTTAGAGTATATGCAACTCATACTTACTTCTTCCCCTTTAACTCCTTCCATATATCCCCATGTGTCCCTTCCAACTTCACATCATTTTAAAAATTAACAAATAAGTTCAAGTAATGTCATATATACACATGTAGATGTAGGGCCATCCCCTGGAATATGATCCACCTACCAGGGACCACAGTTTTAGAGAAAACTAACTTCCCTTGCTCTAGCAGTTGTCAGCTATAGCTTTCAGTACTCATCAAAGAAGCATCTTTGGGAAATGGATAGCTGTTAATACAGAGAATCACAACAGGTCAAATTTTAGATATTGACTGTAGAATACTCAGCCATAAATAAGAAATTTTTATCATATTCCTTCTTCTCAAGGGCCAGAGAACATTGTAGAAGTAGTGTCAATAGATTTGAGAGAGAGAGTTTGGGGAGGACTGGTTGAAACGCTCTTCTATGACAGGGTCAAGGAACTCATTGACTCACAGCTCTGGCTACCTGCACAAGACTTGTGCAAGAGCAAGCCAGTCAATGTTCAAGCATGGAGGAAGGAGAGCTTGTAAACTTCCATCTCTCACTATAAGAAAATACTGAAAGGTACCTCAATCTGTTAATCTTTTCCACATCACTTCATTCTTCCCACTTTTATTTTCTAGAAATGGTTGGCTTCAGTAGTCTTGGTAAGTTTTTAACAACAAAAAAATGCTATAATCATAAAAAGCTGTTTACTTACTTTAGAGTATATTAGTGACATTAAGAAAGCTTGCATATTTTCACTTTTAAAATCAATGAGTAAAATATAAGCATAATTTATTAGTTTTGATTTGCTAAAACTACTTCTCTCCCAAATGAGATAAAACCCACGCTGAAACAATAGTCTGTCATTGAAGTCACTGTTAAATAAGGAAGAAACATACCAGCTGGGCATATGTCAGGAGTTGAATTTAGCTAGGAGGATTATACCCTTTGCACTGGCTATAAATCATGACATACAGGAAGGCACATTTGCCCAAAGCAGGGGTGAAGACTCAAAGTAGCTGACTCCACTCCTAGTTTCTGACTGGTAACCTAGACCCTTTCAGTTTCAGTTCTCTGTATCAAATATTTTGATGGCTTAGGACCTGAAAAATTAGTGTCCACAGACAAAATCCAGCTTTCCATCTATTTTTGGTCAGGCTCAGGGTCTAAGAATAGGGCTGTAGAAATGACTGAGTGGTTTGTTAGCAGAACCTTGTGTTAGGTTACTGACACCCATGCACATTGGGTGACTCACAACCTCCTGTAACTTCAGTTCCAGGGCATCCTAACCTCTCTTCAGGATCTGTGGTTACCTGGATGTATATGTACACACATAAGGAGATATACATATAAATTTAAAAATGTGGGAGAGCTTAGAAGTAAAAAAGGGAATACAGAAATGATATAATTATATTGTAATCAGCAACATTTGCTTATCTAAATATAAGAGATAGATAGGGGGTCTTCAAAACCTCAAGAGATCTGCAGAATATGGCATTCAAAGATGTTTTCTTAACTTAAGAATTTTTTGATATCGAGACATGACAGCACCCCCTATTCTACTCCAAGTAGAAGATGAGCATCAAAGAATCTCCAGTGGGAGATGGTTGAATTAGTGGCAAGCCTATCTCTTGACAAGAAAAACCCCTTGCTTCAACTGTAGACAGAATGCTGTCCAAAAAGGACAAAACTTGGAAGCAGGTTAGTCGACAGCCTAGCTCTGCCAAGACAGGGTAGGCAAGTCCTTCATAATTTCTGCTTTACAATTAATGTCTGTTAGAGAAACAGGGCCAAATGGCTGAAGATTGATGCTGTAATGTATGGAGAGAAAATGGGAACTGTCCAGGCAGCCACTGGTATGTCATTTCTTAGTTTTGGAAGCTGCAGGCCCTGCACTTCCTATATAATCAGATATATTTACCCCTCTCAGGTCTCTGAGGTGGTTGAAGACTAGATAGCTAGAGTCTCATAGTTAAATTTTGAGTTGTTTAGGAATCAAGAGGGTGTTCTGGATCTAAGAAGATGTTTTTAAAATTGTGAGGCAAGTTAGTATGAAAGCTGAGTTAGATATAGAACTTTAAACTATAGTTTAAAGATGGTTAGATAGTATAATGTTAAAGTCAGGTGCCAAATACATATGGACTGGACATTGGGAATGTATGCTAAGCCATATAACTCTCATAATTGTGGCCTATTTATTTCTGTTGTTTTGTATTATATTTATTGTTATAAGAGAAAGAACCATTTGTTGGACTGAAAGGGAGAGCTGTTGGGGGGAAAAAGAAATACCTTGAACTAAAAAAAAAAAAAAAAAAGGAAAAGGGTGGGGGGTTGAGGGGGAGGAGGTTGGGAGGGTGGGACTGGAGGGGGGAGTAGGGAGGGGATTGTGATTGAGATGTAACTTGAAGAAATAAAAAATAAATTTAAAAAAATTAAAAAAACAAAAAATTATATTGTAATCTCAAAATCAAAAGAAAAAATTAAAAGTAAATAAAATCCTAAAAAGAATGGCTTTTATACACTTTAATAATTGAAACAAATAACCAGAATCATATTTTATGACATGAAATATATGAAATTCAAATGTGGACATCTAGAGATACAGTTCCCTCAGAACAGGGAATGGCTGTTTATGTTTCCTTTCCAGTTGCTTAAATGCTGTTATAATTGAATGTGGTGATTATAAGAGAGACTGCACAGCCTGGAAGCCTAACACATTCATTATCCGGTTTGTACAGAAAAACGTGCCAACCCTTGAGTTGGCCCCTTATGGGACTTTGCAGAACCACATGATATAATTAACATACCTAACACACACTAAGCATTGACTAACCATTGGCTGCTGTGGTTATGTGTAAATATTATATTGATGAAGAAAGGCTCCATGTCTCCGATTTTAGTTACAAATTATAAGATCTAGTAAAGCCAAATTTTCTGAAAAAAAAAAAAAGAGAGAGAGTCTGGGAATGATTGTGAGAAATGAGATTTGCAAGGTTATATGCTCAGACTATTCAGGGCTACAGATGTACTTTCCTTTCATGGCTGGGATGATGCATCTTGCTCCCAGATACTAAGGCTGTGGTTTGTTAACCTGGCTGCTACAATGTCACTAGTGTCCCTCATTAAATAAAAACTCCAATGATAGTTTTACTCTTTATATTAACAATATAAACTCCAAGTTTACCATTAGAATAGCCCTCTAATGTAAATCATCTTGTCTTTGGCACATACTGTTTTTTTTGGTGTCTGTGAAAATGTATATAAAATGCAACTAAGACCATGGCAACCTGATTTTCTCCTACTGAGCACTGAAGCATCGTTTCTTTCCTTTTGGGAACTTTGGTTCACGGTTAACTTAAATCCCAAGGAATTGCACCTGTACAGTCATTGACCCAGTGGGGAGGTATTTGAAGTGCCCTAGAGTTACATGCCACAGAGCCCTTGGGGACAAAGCAGGTTTAGTCAACAATATAAAAGGAATCAAACTGAAGCTAGTGCTTAGTCTGGATGAAGGTCACTGGGTTGTTGAGCTTCAAAGAGTCAATATTCAAGGTATCAAGGCTGTAGTAATTAAAAAGGTGGTTTGAACGTTTTCTAACTTCTGAGATTTAATCAACAAAGCCAAGATATTAGAGTTAGATGTGTGTTACAGTGGTTGATAAAGATATCATTAGTCAGACCATAATGCAAATAAAATAAAACAAAGTAAGTAAAAATTTAAGAGTAACTTGTTTGGATTAAAATGAAGTACTCTGTAAACGTGCTTTTGTATTAAACTCTGCATGCAGTTCACCAGAACTGTCACTAAAGACAGCACTTCTGTGGGTAAATTCTAGCTCTCAATTTTCTTTTTCTATCATGTAACAATTACTATAGTGTTCACTCTGCTGCTTTGACAAAGACAAGGTAATTAAGGTAAAATCGGGAAAGATTTGTCTGCTCAGTTTTTGTGATTTATTTTCTTGTTTTCAAAGACAGTGTCTTGCTGCATTGCCTAGTCTTCTAGTGAATTCATGGGCTCAAACAATCCCCTTGCTTCATCTTTTAAAGTGCTGTGGCTGCAGATGTGCACTACCACACCTGGTTTGGCCCACAGTTTTAGAGGTCTTAGTCCATTATTCAATGACCCCCATACTAAAAGTCTATAGTGAGGAAGTGTATCATCGTGGGAGTCCAGAGTAAAGGATGAGCTGCTTACCTCAAGGCGGCCAGCAAGCAAAAGGGAGGCAGAGACAGAGAAAGGAAGAAGCTGCCATCCCAGAATCCCCTTCAAGGCCATCAAATGGCCTAACTTCCTAGGCCCTACATCTTAAAGAGTCTACCACCATTAGATGGCACTGTGGGATGGAGATCAAAACTAACTCAGTTTTGGAGTTTTTCAGTGACATTTATTCAAAAATGTCTTATTTGTCTATTCATTCATGTATTGACAGATACTGGGCTCTCATATCTGGTCTGTAGTGAATGATGTTTTGAAGAACGTGAGTGTTCAAGCATCCTGACTTGATTTTCATTAGATGTATACACAAACCTGGGAGTATTGGATCTTGTGCCATTCCTTTTGCTATCTTACATAACTATATCACTTCACATCCCCACCAGGAATGCACAGGTCTCCCTTGGTACCCCAGTCTTTGTTATTCTTTGTCTTTTTACAAACTATCTTTCTAGCAGGTGGGAAGTAGAATCTCACTGTGATTTTCAGTTGCTCTTCCCTGGGGGTTAGTGATGTAAAGGTGTTTTAGTGTATCTGTTAGTCATTTGTTTGTCTAATTTAGACACACCTCTATTTGAGTCCTTCACTTATTTTTATTTTGAATTTTGGGGAGAAATTATTATCAACAGTATAAATTCCCTAAATATTTTGTCTTTTAGCTCCTTGTTGGGTATAAAGTTCCTATTTAGGGTGTTTATGAAAATAGAAGTGTCCAAATCAGAAAAGAAGAAATTTATCTTTGTGGATGTAGTGGTTGTATAAATAGAAAATACCAAAGGCACCTTCAAGAAACTAGTACAACTAATGAACATATTCATTAACATTTCAGAATACAAAATCAACATAAAAATCAGTTGCAGTTTTACAAACAAGTTATGAGCTGCCTAAAAATTAAGAAGGGGGGACTGAAAGAAAAAAGGAAATTCCCATCTCTAATTGTATCAAAAAGAACAGAATCTTAGGAATCAATAAACAGAAACACAGATATACAAGGTCTATTCATTGAAAACTGTAAGACACTGATTTAAACAAGGAGAAGACAACACAAACAAAAGAACCTGTAAGTCCCTTTTGGAGACAGGGACTAGAAGAATTAGCACTGCTAAAATATCCCTATTCTAAAATCCCCATCAAAACTACTATGGCCTTTTTCATAGAAATAGGAAAGATAATCTTAAATTTTGTTTTAAACCAGCAAAGATGACAAATAATTAGTACAGTTCTCTTTTCTCCCCTTTCCCTCTCCCTTTCCCTGTCTCTGTCCCTCTCCCTTCCCTCCCCCCTCCCCACCCCCTCTCTATGTATCTCTCTGTGTTTGCACATGTGTTCATGCATGTGTCCACATGGAAGCCAGATACTGACATTAGCTGTCTTTCTTCATTTTTTGAGGCAGTTTCTCATTCATCTCAGATCTCTCCAAATAAGTGAGGCTGACTGGCCAGCAAGCCCTGGGGAATTTTCCTGTATCTGCCTACAGCACTGGAACTCCATGTGTGTACCCTGACAGGGGCGTGCTGGAAACTGAACTCAGGTCCTCATGTTTGGATGCAGGCACTTAACCCACTGAGGCATCTTTGTAGCTCCCATTACACAGTCCTCAGCAAGAGGGACAAAGCTGAGGACATCAAATGCACTGACTTTAAATTATATTGCAAAGTTATTGTAATGAAAATAGGATAGTACTAGAGTTGAAGACAGACCCATAGACCATGTAACAGAATAGAGAGCCAGAAATAAATTTACAAGGAAGACAATCAGCTAACAAAGGTGTCATGTTTTCATTATAGGGAAAGGATAGCCCATTCAATACAATTGTTGGGAAAGTCATACTATTCAAAGAGAAATGAGAAAATTTGAACAGTTCATAGAATGATGCCAACTTTGAGTAAAGAGCCAATCCTCAAAAAACCTACTCCTGGGCCAGAGAGATGGCTGAGTGGGTAAAATGCTTGCTGAGTAAAAGTGTCTAGAGACAAAGAGACAGGAAGTGATGCAAATCACAGATGAGTGATTCTGGCCATCTGGATCCAATTAACTTTAAGGAAGGACTCTTCAAAGTGGCACTGAATATCTTATGAAAGAAGTAAGCTGCATTGCATACTTTTAAATAATATAATGAATTCAAGCTTATCAATGTAACCTCTGAAATAAATCATATGATTAAATTGTAATATTTAAGCCCATGGGAAATTAAGAGTAGATGTTAGCTCCGTTTGAATATAGACTCTTGCTATCAAAGCATACTTATAATCTAAACACATGTAAATACCAGCTAATGAGATAGCTTAAAACAGACAATTCAGCATTCAAGTATTTGCTGTGTAAGAAGAAAATAAGCTCTCAGTATGGGTCAACTACTGCTATCGACGTAACACCCATTTTTGTTGAGGTTATTTTGTTAAACCATATTATAATGAGTCCACTTCGCTGATGATGAGTCAGGATGAGAGTATATAAGTTACAGACATTTCTTGTTAAGAAGGTAGTGGCCTCCACTTCTGTACACATGCCTACAAATGATATAATCCTGGTCTCTTCAGTGACTGAATAAAGGCCATTGTGTATACCTGCCACATTTTCCTTGTCTGTTCAGCCACTGATGGATTCTATTGTGAATGACACTGCAGCAAGCATGGTCATCCAGGTAAATATTTTTTGTATTTTATAGAAGGTAGTAATCAAGGTTTGTTCAAGTTTCAAACCCAAGCAAAGTAATCTTGCAGTCAGCTCCCTGTGAGATTTTATTTTATTTTTTAAAGTTCCTTTCTTTTCAAATACACTGTGAAATGGTGCAGAGCATCTTCATTTCTAGTTTTGTGCAATGTCAGGGAAGTAGCAGACATCTGTGCAACAACCATTTCACCTCAGATTCCTGTGAGTCATGAGTTTGTCCTGGGTGGTGTCTGTCAGTATCTAGGGACCATGAAATGGACAGTGATGTTTGCCTTTCTGGCTCTGGGTTACCTCGTTCAGTATAGCATTTTATAGTTCTACCCATTTACTTAACAGATTTCACGATTTTATTTTTCTTTACAACTGAACAGAATTCCATTGTGCATTTGGAATGTAGCTTCATTACCCATTCACCAGCTGAAGGGCTAGCTGGCATGGTCAGCACCCACCCCTGGATGAAGAGCTGCAGGGAATAAGAAGCTTCTGGGGGAGAATAATCAGTGTTCTGTAGGGCTCAGTAACTTGAAAGATTATCCAATCCCAAGCAATCAGCCTTAAACACAAACACATATACACATATGCACACCAGCACATGGACTCAGCATGTTGTATTTATATATACACATAAACACACACACACACACGTGCGTGCGTGTGTGCATGTGTGTGTGTGTGTGCATGTGTGTGTGTGTGTGTGCATGTGTGTGTGTCTATAACTAGTAATTTTAAAAGAAGAGTTCATGACTTTGGAAGGAAGTTAGTGGAACATGGGAGAAGTTGGTGAAGGAGAGAGAGGAATAAAAATGATGTAGATACAGCACTCATGTATGAAATTCTAAAAAGAAAGAGGAAATTCAAAAAGTGATATACAAGTGAGTGATAAATTTCCTATCTTTGATATTTTTAATTCACAATTGCTGTGTTTTGGGATGCGGGGTGTGGGGGGGGTGCAATTGCGAATGCATAGGCCAGATGTTAATGTTGGGATGACTTCCTCCATCACTTTCTATTTTTTGACTTACGGTCTCTCACTGAACCTTACGAACTCAACATTTCACCTAGATGCCCCCAGGATCCAGCTGTCTCTGCCTGCCTCTCCCACTCCTCCTAAGCACTGAAGTTATGGGCATACACAAACATGACCTGGTTTTACATGGGTGGTGGGATCTGAACTCAGGTCCTCATACTTGCTTAGCAAGTATTTTTCTTACTGAGCCGTTTCCCAGATCCAGGAAGTAAGTCTCTGAGGTCCGGCCTTTAGTTTAATGCTGTTGTTATTCATAGGATTTATAATTCACTTGAAATTTCTGCACTCAACAGTTGGGGTTTGTTCCAAAGCAATACTGATATTATAAAAATAGAGACAAGTGATGTTATGGATTTTTCAAGCACACCTCTTTCTCATTTCTGGCTCTCATAGAGTCTGGGCCATTTTTACTGACCTATAAATTTTATTTCCAAATAAAAATGTAGTATTTCAAGAGTTTACCTTCAGTAAGCTATAACATTAGGAGAAATTATGGACCACAAAGAAATTTCAAAGAATTGACCAATGTTTTATAGTAAAAATGGAAAAAAAAAAAACCCTATGGAGCTGACTGTTCAACTCTACCAGCATTTTCTCCATGCTGTTAAATTAATTGCCTTTAAATTAATTTTAAACCTAATTTTAGACTGTATGTCAAAAAATAGAAAGTGATGTAAGTTTTCAGTGAGTTTTATTCAGCTATTCACCTGTATACCAATTCCTTCTCAAGGTAATGACTGTACTTGAGAGGCCTTCCCTGGGTACCATTTGGAGACCTGAATTGTCAAAACTGTAGGTGACTTCAGCTTAGACAGTATGACTTGCCAATAAAGATTCCCACAGTGTGTGTGTGTGTGTGTGTGTGTGTGTGTGTGTGTGTGTGTGTGTGTCATTTGTTTGCCATCGAGCCATAAGTAGACTCTAATTCTTGCACAAAAATGTGTCTTCGAAGACAACTAATTGCTTTTCGTTTGGCCATTAGAATGTGGCCCTATCTATTCTGAAGATCCAAACAGGGTGTGCCTTCTCACTGGTTTCTGTTTGGCAAATGAACCCTCAAAGGAAAGGGGGCATCAGGTTGCCCTCTTAGCAATCTGCTACTCACTAATAAGTTGAATTCAACTGTTTTGGCTTAAGCACCATAAATTGTTTTTCCATCTTTTGACTAAATATTGCCTCATACTTTTCCAAGAGGGCTTCCCATGGAAAAGATGTTGGTGTATATTCTCTTAGCACTTTTGTATATGGGTTGTCACTTTATGTTGTAATCTTTCTATTTTATTTGTGGTGTGCATGTGTGGTGAAGTGTATGGGTGTAAATGCTGCAGGAGAATGTTATTCACTGTCCTGCTCTGACATTGTCCATTACTCCTTTGAGACAGGCTCTCTACCTGAACTTAAAGCTAGCTGCCAGCAAGACCCAGAAATCACCCTACCCAACTCCAAGCACTAGGGTAACAGGCATACTGGGGATCATGCCTGACTTTTTACATGGGCTGTAGGGATTTGAACTCAGGGCCCCATGCTTCCACAGGAAGAGCACTTACCCACTAACCCATCCCCCACCCCAGATCTTGCCTAGCACTTTAGTGTACCTTCTACATTTTCTCCCTCCCTTGATAATTCTACTCACCTTGTGTGGCACAGATGGAGCTGACTCCTTTTCCTTAGCCCTCCAGTGTATCATGTGAGACAAATATGACCAGTATGATAACCCCATCCATGTGGTGAGACATGTGTTTGGCAGTGATCATGTGGATCAAGGTAGACCCCTTAGAGTAGAGCCCTTTTTTGGCAAAGATCTTGACTTTTTCTCAGTGAGAGTGAAGCAGCTGGGAATGTTTCACTGCCCAGTTGGGTGAACAAAGATGACATTGCCACCAAGAGAAGCCAAGGGAAGTCTCCACAGCATCCTCCTTGCTGTCGGGATGCTTCCAGAACTGTATGCGGGCTACAGTTGTTGATTTAGTACATCGTCCCTCTTTTTCCTTTGGCTAATTTGAATGACTTCTCTCTGCTGCAATCAAGGCAATTCAAGTACTGACTAATGAGGATGAGAAGTTGTGGAGAAGGAATTTGAGAAGTGAGCTCTACAATCCGTTGCAAACAGAACACTGTAGTATTAAACACAAGCTGCACTTAGGTAATTTGAACATTTACTGGGTGCCATACTGGGCACCCTCACTCTGTGTTGTCTTACACAATACTCAACACATAAAAATTAAGAAAATAAAACTTAGTGAGTTTATTTTTCTCAGTGAGTTGCCCTGTCTTTAATAATGTAAATGTTTGTAAACTACTCAAAATTAAGAACTGCTTGAATTTCATCTTTTGTTTTCTTGGAGGAAGCTGAACAGAGCCTCTTTAAGCACTGAGTGCCACTGTGGCTAAGACAAAGGCAGTAGAAACCCACAAATACATGTCCAATTCTTTAGGATTTGTAGCAGCTGTTTTCTCTGAGGGATTTCTCTTTCAGTGTGGGGATCTCCCTGGTGCTGCTGGTTCTGGGGCCTGGAGCTTTTCCTGAACATGGGCATTGCAACTGTCAACGACCTTCTCTTTGTAGAACTACTCTGAGCTCTTAGTGCTGAGGGGAAGTCTAATTCTCTGAATGGCACTTGGCTCAGCCTCGTGTGACTCACTGTGGATTTGATTCTACTGTTTGTCTTTTCTTTTCTTTTCTTTTCTTTTCTTTTTTTTTTTTTTTGGTTTTTTGAGACAGGGTTTCTCTGTTTAACAGCTCTGGCTGTCCTGGACTCGCTTTGTAGACCAGGCTGGCCTCGAACTCGCAAAGATCCGCCTGCCTCTGCCTCCCAAGTGCTGGGATTAAAGGCGTGCGCCACCACTGCCCGGCTTCTGTTTGTCTTTTCTAAGGGTTAACCTTAGAAAAAGACTTTAGTGTTCTGTTTGGGAATAAATGAAGAATAGCCATATGGCTGACTTATTGTTCCATCTAAGCTTTGGGGAAGTTTCCTGTGTCTGAGTTGATATGCCTTTATTAGACAGCAGAAGATATTTAGGGACACAATTCTGATAAAAGAAAGGATCTATGTGTTGCTCCACCAAAACAACAATGAAACTTAAATGACGTATGGGTTGCAAACGCATCACACGTATTACCTCAACAAATCAGTGACTATTACTATAAAGTCGATCCAATTATGAATTTCAATTCACAGTTGAAGAAACCAAAACCCAGAGAGGTTAGACAAGTTGTCCAGAGCCTACAGCTGGGACAGCTAGCTAGAAGAGGTGGAAGGTTCTTCTCAGAACTAACTGAAGGCTGCTCACCTGAAAACTGGGTGATATCACCTTCCCAGAATATACTATCGTAGGAAGAACACACAGAGCAGGGCCAGAGTGGCTTTGCCAGCATCTGCTTTGGCATTAGGCGTCTTTGCAACTCCAGATGAATCATCTCAGCTCCCTAGGCTTGGGTTTCTCTGTGTAAGATGAAGGTTGAAAGCTATTTGGATTGGACAGTCTCTGAGTCCCT
Organism: Lophiomys imhausi; assembly: GCA_907164525.1. NCBI lineage: Eukaryota > Metazoa > Chordata > Mammalia > Rodentia > Muridae > Lophiomys > Lophiomys imhausi. The sequence goes on from CAJQZJ010034321.1 coordinate 1,232,415, forward strand.
AGCTGCACAATTATTGCACCATGACCTCAGCTGTATGGGTGTGTCTCACCACATATGACTGACCATGCAAACACAGGGATGTGTGGTTTGTCTCACCACATACGACTGACCATGCAAACACAGGGATGTGTGGTTGTGCCCATGCATGCTCATTGCCCTTGGCTGTGCTGAAAGAATCCACCAGAGTTTGATGCTGAGCCCTAGACCGACCTTAGGAATCAGTCCTAACAGTTACAGCAGCCCCTATAGAACATAAAATCAGTTTTAAAATCTGGCAAGAAAACGGGAAGACTGAAACAAAGAAAGAAAGGAGGGGGAAAGGAGAAAAGGAAAGAGAGGGAAAATAAGAAAACAATGTTGGTAATGCATGCGATTTAATTGTTAATGCCAAAAAGAAAAAACAAATGAGCAAACAACAAAAAACCCGAAAAGCAAAACAAAACAAAATACCCACCTCACACCAAATGTTCCTTTTTAATCTGTTTTCTGGAACATTTGCTTGAAAACATTGCTTTGGCTTATTAGATATAGGTGAAGCTTGTGTGTTTTGAGATTTTTCTCCTGTTTCATGATAGGAAAAAGAAAATGCCAAAGGTAGACCACAAAACCCAGCAGCAGGTACCCAGAACATCTTGAGGGAATGCCACCTAGGGAAGAAATATTACAGCTGCACAGATGTAAGATGCATTCTGGTCCCAGGTTCCTCCCTTTTGTCACCTTACCACGGTTGCCACAGCATGTAAAATGTTACAGTCAGTACCATGTTACCTGCGCAGCTCTAGAGCAAAAAGTATCCGAAGTGTCTGAGGAAAAATAATTGCATTATTTTTAGTTGCTGCAGATAGCTGCTCCACAAATCAGGTGAAGAGGATAACTTGGAAGAACGGAACTGGAAATGCTAAAAATATTGCTTCCCCAGCAACTGAAATTTTAAGTAAAAATTTAGTAAGGACTAGAGAGGGAGATGGAGTTCGAATTTATATCTCTCAGCTGTAGTTTGTTACCCAGACCAGGAAGAGCAGAGCAGGGGTGCTAACCTTGGGCAGTGGGGGAATTCCACGTGGAACAGTCGAGGTACAAAAACTGGGAGGGGAAAAATGACTTGTCCATTTCATCTAGTACCCAGAGCAAAGCCTATATGGAGAGTGGCTGGGAAATCTAAGTCGTTTTTAGAAGCAGCCTTCTTTCTGTGAGTGTGAGCCCAGCAGACGCCATGAGCGCTGTTGCAAGATAGCAAGGCTGTGTTTGACACACGTGTTTCCCATTGATATCTGGAGACAGCCCAGTAGCTGGGAGTCAGCTTGACAAAACCGGATCGAAGTAGAGGCAGAGTAGGATTTCAAAGCAGGCAGTGAAAGGATGGGAATGCTGTTCAGGAAATTCTTCAGGCATGGGCAGGGACTTGGCTGCAGTTGTGCGGCTGGAAAATCTGACTGGGGCAGCTTCTGAGCGCAGGCAGGGCCTGCTCACAGGGGCGGGCTGAGTGGCCGTCTCCATCAGAGCCTCTCAGCTTTCCCCAGGACCACGGGGGACTCTCATCCGCCACTCTATGAAGCAGACAAGAGAGGTAGGGGACCTTGCGGTTCTAGCCTTCCCAGCCTAGTTTCCTGAGCCCCACCTGCTGTTGGTTCACAAACACTGAGGGGTCCGGAGTGGGGAGAGGCCGCGTGCGCGCGTGTGTGTGTGTGTGTGTGTGTGTGTGTGTGTGTGTGTGTGTGTGTGTACGTGTTAATTAAAACATTTCAGTCTGGGGAGAGGCCGCGTGTGTGTGTGTGTGTGTGTATATACGTGTTAATTAAAACATTTCAATCCCATCACCTCTGCAGAGGGAGGGGGTGGTTCTCATCATTGTTTGCTGAGATCTCCTGAGATCTGAGTTTTAGCAGCGCAAGCACAGGCACTTTTGAAAGTTAGTACTCCATAGCTAACAGCACTTGGGGAAGGCAAAGTGTGAAGATTCCTGCGTTGTCACTCAGTTTCAGCAGTCTGGAAGTTCCCCTTTCTGCTTCACGGGACACTTCTTTGACTGCAAAGATAATTTCTGATGAAAATGTTCCCATTCTTAATGCTTCAAGGGTTTTAAGAGGGGGTATTCCAAGCAGGAAGCAGTTCTCTGTTTTTTGGAGGGAATCAGAGCTTGAAGTTTTTATTTTGGAATACACTTTTTTTAATTTTCTTTTTTTCTTTCTTTTTTTTTAATATAGGAACAGATGTGTGTGTGTGTGTGTGTGTGTGTGTGTGTGTGTGTGTGTGTGCGAAAGAGAGAGAGAGGGGGTTCTTGGTGCTTATTTTTCAAATGTGACTTTAACTTTCTTATGTGAGATTTGAATAGCAGTCATTTGTATTTGTCTAGAAATATGCTGGGTTGTTATTCTGCTTTGGTAAGCAATTCTCCTTTTACTCAGTGGAAGAAATAACCTGTAGTTTAACAAATATTTTTGTATTTTTATGACAGATAATAGAGCCATAGTAGAAAACAGTAATTTATTTTTTTAAAATCATTGTTAAAAGTAGAGACACCTGGTATGAATGTCTTACCAGCCACTCCATTTTATTTTCAGCTAACTAATAGTAGCGCATTAAAAATATTGAATACTTTTTTAGCAGAAGAGAATCTTGGCTTTCCTCTTCAATTTTAGTTCTTTCTCATATTTATACACTGTATTGCAACACATATAATAGCCTTCCTAGGACTGCTATGTTACTCCTTTCTGTGTTTATATTTAGAAGACAAGCTACACGGTGCCACTGTCTTTAAGAGCTTGGCTTGCCTCATATAAGTTTGAACTGAAGCTCATCCATCCTTCTGTTGGGCTACTTGCTGATTAGTCCATGCCAACAGAGCTGCTTTCCAGAGGGGACTTGGGCAAAAACTTGCCTGGGAGAAACTAATGAAAGGCTGGAGTCCTTGAATGCTAGATCGTTAGCAAACAGCCACTGGATCTTGTGAGTGCTTCTCTTAGAAAGCAAGGTGAATTGAAGTCAGAGTCCTGAACCTCTCTAACAGGCCACTTGTTAGTACTGGATAAGGAGGGGGGGGCTAAATGAAGAGTAGATGCTGGGATGTCTCGAGTTTCCCAGTCCTGAACCTAAGATGAGTAGGCAGAAGTCCATGCTGTTGGTAGAACTTTCAGATTGGCATCTGGTACTTACTTTCCCCATACTTTCTTTGTTGGAGCATGGTGCATATCTGGCAGCTGGATTTCTCAATTTTGAGCCATGGCTCACACGTTTTCCTTATTAACCTCATCCTTCTGTCAGGAGGGGTAGAATTGAGTAGGGTGGGGCAGCTTAAAGAATTTCAGGACTCCCTACAGGCAAGAAAGGGCAGTTAGAAGTCAAGATGGACCAGGGATCTCTTTTCTAATGCCTAGGCATTAGAACCGCAGCTAAGCACCCACTGCCATAACAGAGGCAGAGAGTGATCTGGAATGTCACCCCCTCTAAATTTAGTAGGTGTCAAGTTTTCTGCAGAAAGAGACATGACATAGCAACTCAAGGTTGCAAGACTGTGCAGAGCAGTGCCCAAACTTGGAAGAAACTCCTTAGTTTCTCTTTTCAAAAGAGGGAAACTCAAGCTCTCATGCCATTTGAATTGGGTGTGGGGAAGAAGAGGGCAAAGAAAAAATCTGATGCAGAGGTGGATCCAATAAGGACCGAGTTGGGCAAAATGAGCATGGGACACAGAGGGAGGAGATCTCTGCACAGGAAATTAGCACACTTATTAGAATCTACCAGACACTGTTCTGCTGGGCTTCACATGAAGGCACATCATGGCCTCAGTGCATTAGGGTGTTTTACCTTCCTCACGAGGAGAGACATTATGGTTAGCCTGCCCTGCAGTGCCTTCTGGAAGTAATCAGAAAGCACATTTTGCAAGAATAGCATTACCCAGAGGGCTCAGATTTCCTAAGCAGGAGAGAACAGGCTCTTGGGGCCTTATTTTAGCCTGTATTTGTTCCTTGCTGAGCTATTCCTGCAGGAACATTGAGTGAAAGGACCAGGTGGACATGAGCAATTCACTACTGGGATGAAGCTATTCCAGGCTTTGCTAGACCTACTTTATTAAAACAAAGTTTTGAAAGAGAAGACTACTCTATGTATGCTTTTTTAGAGCAGAAAAACAAATGTTCTTTTTTTTCTGCAGAGATACAGGACTGATAGAAGACTGTAATAGATATAAGAGATATAGATAAAGGGTAGATAGAAGACAGGTGTCAGAGACAGAGACACAGAGTGATGTGGAGAGAAAAAAATAGAAAATAAATTATAAGATAGATAGATAGATGAATGGTAGATAGAAACACAGAAACATGATAAGTAGATATGTAGATTGCTATAGGAAGACACAGAGATGGAGAGAGTGCATAGATGATTGATAGAATAGAATCCTGATAGATGTAAAAATAAATAAAAGATGAATAGATAGAATGGATAGGTAAAAGAAGATAGAATGTATACATAGATGATCAACAGACACACAAGAGGGAGGGTAGAGAGATAACAGATGAGTAGGTTGGTAGGTAGATTCAGAGACAGAAAGTTTTGGAGAGAGAGATGATAAGTAGATGGTATAAAAGATAGATTTGTAGAAGGTATAATTAAGGCGATAGGTAGTTAGAATTGACAGATAATTGATGACAGATAGGAAGATGGACAGATAGATGATGGATAATAGACAGATAGATTAATTATGGAAATTAGCTCACAACACTATGAAAGCCAAGGACTAACATGACATTAGTCAATGTGCTGCTGGGGTGGTATTGTTCAAAGAGGAAATTTCAAAGGCAGATGTGGCTTACAGTATGAGACCTAGGGCTTCTTGAAATAGAAGAGGAGTTCCAATAGGGGCAGTCCTTTTCTAAGCTTGAGAATCCACGGGCCCAAAGTCAGGGAACTCTGTGTTTGCCTGCAGAAGATACTCCTCAGAGATGATGTTTCTAACAGGTCTGACTTTATAGAACCTGAAGGCAACTGGAAAGGAATGACTTTGGAACACTCTATTCTGGTGAAGCCCAGGTGCATGAATTTATTCTATATGTTGGGATTTTGCAGGAGTTTTAACTGGAAACGAATTTTGAAACCCGTGTCAATGAAGATTGCATCTACTCATCAGTTCTTGAAGCCCTGCTTGTAGTAATCTAAGCATTAAAGAGATTGTTTACACAACACAGTTTTAGGTCAGACTCATGAAGCCAGGACTATGGTGGAGAGCACTGCTTCCTTTGGTAGGAGTTTAGTAAAACCAATGGTGAGAATTTTTTTGTTTAATCCTAGGTGTGCTGCTTAAGACACAGGCATAAAGTATTAATGGTCTCCCGAGCTAGCAGAGGTGTGGCTTAACCAGCTGAGGAGGTTTAACTCTGAGGACTTGGGAGAGAGGAATAAAAGGCCAGAACCCTGAGGAGAAGGGGACTCTACAAAGGAGGAGAAAAAAGGCCAGAGCCCCAAGGAGAAGGGGGCTCTACAAAAGAGGAGAAAAAAAAAAGCCAGAGCACTGAGGAGAAGGGGGCTCTATAAGGGAGGGGAAGAAATCCAGAGCCCTGAGGAGAAGGGGGCTACAAAGAGAGAAGGAGCTCCACAATGAAGTAAAAGAGAATGGGCTCTACAAAGAAGTAAGAGAAAAGGCTCTACAAAAAAAGCAGAAGAAAGTTCTACAAAGAAGAGAAAGGGCTACAAGGTAGAAAGCAGTTGCTGGTCTCCTAATTGCTGGTGTTCCCCAAACTGCTGCTTGTTCTTCCTGCTGCTGTCTCCTGGTTTGCTGGTTTCCTGGTTCGCTGGCTTGCTGGTTTGCTGGATTTCTAATGACACCGGGATTACCCCCAAAGTATCCAATGACCCTAATCAGCAGGAAGTAGCCTACAGAGAACTATGTCCTCTTTCACTTTTAACCTTCTTTCTCTCCTACATAGTGTTGAGGGGTTGGAAGGAACAAGGGATGGAAGGGAAATAGTGGAATTAAATATAGTAAAGTAAATTAGAGTAGATAATATAAAAAATTAATAATAAAAACCACTCGATACAACTTCTACTACTTTCTCATGGGCTCCTCTTTTCATCTCTGTGTGTCTTGCACAAGCCAGGGAAGCAGTAATAGGAAGAAAGGAGGAAAAATGGAGAATTATTTTTCCTCCTAACTCCTTTAATCAGGAGGAAATGCCCTTTGTTATAGTCTTGCCCTGGTGTCTCAAAGCACATGGGCAGAACTGGGTCAAAAGCTCACTGGTCAGGCACTGGCCCCATGGAGTAATGCTGCAAGGGCTGTCTTTAGCAAATTGTTCACTCTCTGAGACTGGAGTAGAAACCATAAACTCTGAGGTGAAGTGGTTTTGACTGATGTTGTGCATCCGAGTATCATTATAACCTAAAAATAGGGAGAAAGTCTAGATGAGTTGGGTCACAGATAGTATTGGACATAGTTCTTGGCATTCAAACGAAAAAAATAATAATTTGAACTCTTCACCCAAATGAACCATGTCTTCCATTATAAAGATATAGACTCTAAGACTAGAGATCACTTACTTAAAAATCACAGGCAATCTTGCACAGAGACAGTGCTTCTGAGTATCTGATACCAAGTGTGAGTTGAGTGTGCTTTAAGTGTTCTGGCTCAGTAATGATGCTTAGCTACACTTTAGAAGATTTATTATACAGGGGAACATTATAATGGGGTCTTAGTAAGAGAAGAGCCCTCAGAAATCACCATTGTCCAGAGTTCTCAAAAAAGCCAAATCTGAAGTGGAAGTTGGAGAATTCTCAGTTCTAAAAGTTCTGACCCTCAGATTCTGTCCAAGCCCAAGTCAAACTATGGGTCAAGTACAGGGCTTGTGAAATACTATTTTGACTGTTGCCTAATGCAGGAATCTTAATATATATAGTACTGGTGGAAAATGCCAGGAAGATGTGGCACAATGTTTTAAGTGACAGCTTCATTTGCTCTACCATGAGTCAGTTTGGGTGCTGTTTCCTCTTTCAAACATGGTCCAGATTACCCAATGAGCGCCTGTGCCCTGCAGATCCAACTACGTTCCTCTTAGCCTCTGAACCCACACATGAAGGTGAAGGTGGTACTTGGCATAGAATTGGGCTTTGAAAGTGAAGCAAATAGTGGTGGTAGAAATCTTTAGAAGGTCTTGGCTCTACTGTTCTCTGGATCTTGGGTTTAAAAGGCTTTGTAGGTTCCTCGAGCACCTCAAAATCTATGATTTCTGCAATTCCAAGGCTCCTCCCTTTCAAGACTATCTCTTCCTCTGGTTTCCCAAGTCTGGGATCTTAAAACATTCTATCTACCCCTCCATCCATCCTTGCCATACTCTTGTCTTTATTCTCCTCTGTACTACCATCCATCCTTGCCATACTCTTGTCTTTATTCTCCTCTGTACTACTCTAGTTAGCTTCTATTTGACAAAAATATAGCCAAGAAAGCAAATGGATGCCAGGGAGAAGAAGCACAGCCAATAAATAGAAGTAGATGAAATGACCATGTCGTAACAAAAGAGCAGTAAAGCTAAGAATGGGGCCCAGGCTCCATGAGGATCCCAATTCTGTGACCTTAGGAAGCTTTCATCATCAGCTGGGGCTCCAATGTCCTAGTCCTTAAATGGACCAAGATAATATCTGCCTTGTGATGTGTTTTGAATACTGTGTGTGGAGTACACATAACATTAAGCCCTATGCAGGGTAAACATTTACAGATTCAGGCATATGCACAGTTAACATTAACTATTGTGGCATCAGGTAAACTGAGAAAGAATTAAATAACCAGATCATGATAAAGACTCAAGACAATCAGGAGAAGAGACAAGGCTTTGTGTTGAGTTGTTCAGCTTCCTTTCTGTGTGCATTATCTCTGAATTTCTCTGCAGATTCACTGTCCCCATTACTTCACCTTTGCTGCCACATGAAAAGGTTACTATCTTCATTATTGCTTCAGATTCCTCTTGCCAAGTGTGAGCCACCTCCTTTCAAGGAAAACTTGTAAGCTCTGTCCCCTGACCTGACTCTCAGCTGGGCCTATGGAACTCAGAGAGGACCGTGTCATCATGGTTCACGGTTCACTTCATGTATAAATCCTGTGAGGTTGGTTTGGTCGCAACTCTTTGCTGATGGCTCTACTAATGCTGGGGGTGTGTAGGTGGCTGTGAATACAATTGCTTTATTCTTCTTGTTTTAACCTATAAAGCAATGGGCCTATTAAAACAAGCACAATTCTCCTGATAAAGACAATACTGCCTCTCTGTACAAAACACATTTCCAATTCCTCCAATAGGATAAGACTCACTTGTGAAAACCGTGACTTACACAACATGTGTTTTGAATGCCTGAAGGCCCTGCCATTGCTTGCCAAGGTAGGTTGAAGTGGTTAGCTACTAATTCTGCTTTCACTGAGCTCCGAGTTAATGAGCAACAGGGTGAGCTTCATTCTTCAAGCAGATCCTTTGACAGGATCAGGATCCTGCTGTAATAATTCTGATGAAGTTTGTGATCTGGGCATGATCTATTTCATGAAAGAAGATTGCTGAAAGACCGAGTCATCTGGGAGCAGAGCTTGTTCCTTTGCAGCATGTCCCTGTGGCTGTCTTCTCTTCTTCTCTTTTGCTAAGGTCTTCCTGGCTCTTTGCCTTTGTTTCTGTATTCAGTGTGAGGCCATCACAGTCCTAGAGAGTATCTGTTTGTCACTGTCACCATCTGCTTTGCGCTAGCATTCAGAGTGCAGGCAAGAGGTGAGTCTGGCTGGACAGCATAAAGTTGACAAAGTCACGACAGACATTAGTTCCAAAGTGGCCTGCACACTTTAAAGAGGACTGTGGCCTCACTGTATGAGAAAGCTGCCCACGATACAGTGCACACTGAGGATCCAAAGAGTAGACGTCAAACCAATAACCCATGTGCTGCGTGTGCTGCTCTATAAATTCATTTTTGCTCACAACATGCTTTTGTTTCTATTTGCTTTGTTGAGACTGGGTCTTAACTCTGTAATTGAGATGGACCTCAAACTCCTTATTGTCTGCACAGGCTCCAGAGCGCTCCAGAGCGCTGGGATCGTGGCTGTGTATAGCCGTGCTGGGTTTTTTTGTTTTGTTTTGTTTTGTTTTTTCCCCCTTTTCTATTCATTTACTTAGCTACATCGTAACATAACGTGAAAATCTGAGTGTCTAGATGACTCATTAAAATGAATGATATGCATCCATGATCTCCCTTGTCATAGCACCATGGCAGATGGGGTCTGGGCAGCTCTTTTCCTTTTTAGTGGCACAGGCCCCCTTCTTTACTCATTTATGCTACCAGTGGGCAAGCATTTTTCTTGCTCTATTCTGTTTGCCTCGGCATAATTTCTCAATGGAACTTTGGAACGAAGTGATTCTAAGGACCTTTTCTCAGCTCTCCTGAAGTGGAATTCTTTACATGAAAATCAAGGCATCCCTTGCTCCAACTGTAGACAGAATGCTGTCCAAAAAGGACAAAACTTGGAAGCAGGTAAGTCGACAGCCTAGCTCTGCCAAGACAGGGTAGGTACATCCTTCATAACCCCTGCTCTACAATCAATGTCTGTCAGAGAAACGGGGCCAAATGACTGAAGATCGATGCTGTAGCGTGTGGAGAGAAAATGGGAACTGTCCAGGCAGCCACTGGTATGTCATTTCTTAGTTTTGGAAGCTGCAGGCCCTGTACTTCCTATAAAATCAGATATATTTATTCCTCTCAGGTCTCTGAGGTGGTTGAAGAACAGATAGCTAGAGCCTCATAATTAAATTTTGAGTTGTTTAGGAGTCAAGAGAGTGTTATAGATCTAAGAAGATGCTTTTAAAATTGTGTTGCAAGTTCGTATGAATGTTGAATTAGATATAGAACTTTAAACTCATGGAGATGGCTAGATAGTAGAATGTTAAAGTCAGGTGCCAAATACATATGGACCTGGACATTGGGAATGTACGCTAAGCCATATAATCCTCATAACCGTGGCCTAATTACCTCTGTTGCTTTGTATTGTATCTATTATTATAAGAGAAAGAGCCATTTGTTGGACTGAAAGGGGAAACTGTAGGGGGAAATAAGATATACCTTAAACTTAAAAAAAAAAGGGAAGAGGATGGGGGGTTGAGGGTGGGAGGGTGGGACTGGAGGGGGAATAGGGAGGGGACTGTGATTGAGATGTAACTTGAAGAAATAAAAAATAAAGGAAAAAAAAAAGAAGTGTGTGCGTTTGTGCATTTTAATCACAGCCCTATGACACCCTGATGAGACTGTTTGAGAAATGACATGAATTTAACACATGCAAATATGAAGGTAAATCAGCCATGATGTGGGAACCTTGGGGTAAAAGGGAACATCTCTTAAAAAAAAAAAAAAAATCAAGGCATCAAGTTGCGACTTAATTCTCCACAAGAACACCATTGAAGTGGGCTGAGTATCTTATTGAAGAGAGGGGCAAAACCTACTATGGTGGCTAGAAGTAGAAGGCTAACAGTGAGATGTTCATGAAACCTATCATTGCTGGAGTTAAAAGCTATAAATATGGGAGAAACCAGGTGAATTACTGTATCTGGGGTGGGGGTTATTTAAGAAAGGAAATGAAGGGCTGAAGAGGTGGCTAAGTAGTTAAGAGAATGCACAGTTTTTGCAGAGGACCCAACTTTGGTTCCCAACACTCATGTTGGGTAGCTTATAACCACCTGTAACTCTAGCTCCAGATGACCCAACACCCTCTTCTGATTACTGCGAGCATTTATACTCACATGTACATAGCCTGACATAGATATACATACAAACTCACATAATTTAAAGAAAATAAATCTTTTTTAAAAGGAGGGCATGAGAGGAATTTTGAGAGTGATAGAAACATGTCCTGTGTTATTTACAAATAAAGTGTGGATATCTAAATTGACATCCATTGATCTCTATAGCTACTAGCTACATATATTCACTGGGTGCAAATTGTACCTTGACAAATGTAGACACATTTGGACATATGCACACCAGCTCACAGCAAGGATTCAGAGTGCTTCATGAAAAGCATAATATTTTTAAGTGTTTATTTTATTATATATGAATGGATGTATACCACCTTCAATGAAAATATTCACAGAAACTAGAGCAGGATATCAGATCCCCTGGGACTGAGGTTGGAAGGAGTATGAGCTCCCGGATGTGAGAATGTTGGGAACAGAGTGTGCTTGTCTGTACGAGCAGCAGCGCTCTCGGCCACTGAGGCATCTCTCCTGCCCTATCTTGTAATTCTTATTACCATGCTTGAACCTTTATATGAAAGGCTCCACCTTTTATACAAAATGAAATGGTTGAAAATGACATAAACATCTCCTTTTGGACTGCAGACTTCATTTCCCACATCCAGAATCACAGGCCATAGCTGAAGATCTTTGCCAGCCAGTTGTCAAGAGAGAAGCCCCCTAGTCAATGGTAATTTTATGGAACCACCAAGTCACTACAGAAGGATGCATCCATTTGCTGGAGCTGTTTTTCACGATGTTATAACAATGTATGGGTTTGAGAGGGTTTCCTTCCCCGGAGAAAAATATCTATTCTTAGAGTAACATGTACTCTGACTGAATTACATATGGTACTTAATCAAATATTATTTTTGAGTCAAACTTAATAATATCCATGTTTACAAATTCTAACAGAGATGATTTTAAATTGTGTTCTTAATTAGCAGTCATGCTGGTCTGGAGAAGTATTTGTCTATTTCTGGGAGCATTTTAACAAGGAAGGGAGAACAGATTTTTTTCAGCCAGGGATTCATTATTGTCTTAGCAGGCTGAGTGACTGTGGGAACATCACTAACCCTCCCAGTTTCTCAGTTGCCTTGCATGTCTAACTCGGATACTAATAAATGTATGCTGTAAGGCTTAAATCAGCTCAGCAAAACATTTAAAGCCAGGCATGGTGACACGAGGCAAGAGGATTGCCATGAGTGTGAATTCAGGCTGGATTACACTAGAAGACACCAGGAGAGGAGGGCCCTCAGAATCAACTAAGCAGGCCTTATGGGTACTCACAAAGACTGAAGTGGCGATAACATGGCCTGCATGGATCTGTTCTAGGTCTTCTGCATATGTTATGTGTGGGCTTGGGATTTTGGGGTGGAAGAGGCTTGGTCTTTTATGGGGGACTCCTTAAAGTGGGAGTAGAGGTGTCTCTGACTCTTTTGCCTGCCCTCTGGATGCTTTTCCTCCTACCCGGTTGCCTTACCCGACCTTGAGGTGAGGATTTGTACCTGGTCTTATAGTGTCTTGTAGTGCTATGTGTGGTTGATGTCTCTCGAAGGCCTGTTCTTTTCCAGGGAGAGGGGGATTCTTAGGGAGAGCTGAAGAAGGGAGACTGGAAGTAGTAGAGGGAGGGGAAGCTGAAGTCAAGTTATATTGCATGAGAGAAAAAACAGATAAATTAAAAAAAAAAAACTAAGTAAAAAGTTTAGAAGGCCCTATAGTGTGTCGAAGTACATGCAAGCGTTTGCTGTAATTTATACATGTTTTACATTAGGAAGCTGGAGGATTTGTCCTGATGCATTCTTGAATATCAGAAGATGTGTGTGCAATGCTTAAGGACAGGGAAATTAAACAAGCGTTCAAATGGGAAAGACTGAGGCTTGAAATTTCTGGGAAACTTACTGTCCCTCTATTTAGTTTTATTAGTAAATACTCTATGTCCATGGTTAAGTACCTGCAAACCTTTGCACCTACTTTTCTCATCTGTTAGGGAAGGGTGGGGACTTTGGGTTGTCCACAAACTCTTCAACCTTTGGGTCTCACTCTCTGATCTGAAGTGTGTGAGCCTTGCATACTTGGTGCAGCCTGGTCCCTCAGTCACAGAAAAGCTGTGGGAGCTTAGCTGTGAATGTCCTCATCTGGCTTTTGTCAGAAACATCCTTAGGGATTTAAAAAGCACTGGCCTGTGTAGCAATGGGAGCCTGGTGATCTGAAAAGATCCCCAGACAGTAGCCATGATAGATGGACGTAGCTTCTCTTGCTTATACAGATGACAGAATTAAGCCTGCAGTCAGGCCTTTGATGACTTCTGTTCCTCACACATTTATCTCTGGTCCTCAACTTGCAGCATCAAGTACCACATTTAGATGAAGTCTGATTTCTTTATAAAACCAAATCCCCAGCAATCCTTGGGATGCTTTAAAGTCTGCTCCAATAAGGCACTCACGAGGCCACCCTGTCCCTTGATCTCCAAATTGTTAGTCTCCTATCATAAATAAAATATACTTGTGTTCTTATGTTGGATATATATCTCCTCCATCACTATTTCTTCCTTGCCATGAGACCAGGGAGGGGGTTCATTGATATAGTTCTAATGCCCAGAAGACTGCCACAGGAGGGCCTGAAGGAAGACTTGAACTTGACAGGTGAGGCAGTGCTTTTGAACATTTAAATGCATTTCACACACCTCGGTGGTAACTCTAAATGCTTTGTTTTGTCTTTAGGGAAAATTAGGTCTTTGCCTCACTCTGTGTGTAATATGAAGAAAAGATGGTTTGAGTCCCAAACCTAACTAAATTCTACATGGGGAATCTTAAGAACATCCCTGCATTCCTTGTGCCCATTATTTCTTCATAGATGAAATGGTTTTATGACTGTTAACCTCCCAGCAATTGTCAGGAATGGAGACATTCATATGTCTGATACTGATTAGTATGAATGTGCACACATGTATCGTAGAAACCTTTCTGTCTAAAGCAACTTTGGTGGTACTGTACACTTTGACTCTCTAGAATGATGAGAATTGTTGTTTACAATAATAATGAACCACCTTCTGGTTCATTAGAAGAAAGCACTTTACACTTACGTCAAGTTATCTGCTCTTACCACATAATATTTATATGCTAGAAACTTGGCATATAACTGTTTGTGTATCTGGACTCAGTCTCCTGTGTAAATTCCAGAGCTGTTTCCAAGTGCCTCCAAATACACCGGTATGTTGGAGACCATGTTTGTTTCCACGTTTATGTACTGCTTACTCCTCTTTCCCTGTATATGGCATGTACCTCCTACCCTTGACCCTCTGCTTCGTCATTCTTCTCCTCTGGGAAATGGCGTTCTCATTCCCCTTGCTGCTTTGCCAGAACTTTTACCTGCTCTTGGACTCAAGTTTCTCAGGCCCTGTCCCAGGCATCAGAGGGGTCTGTTAGCTGTGCTTTCCCAATAGTCTCCACATCCAGCAGTTCTTGTCCCTCCCTCCTACATCCTTACAGGTCAGGACCCTGTCACCTCTCTCCAGAGGATATCAGTAGTCATGGGGCTGATTCCAAACTTCCATTCTCATCTGTGACAGCCCCTTGCCTAGAGCGATGGAGTCATCTCCTCCTTGCATCTTGGTTGGTTCTGCAGTGGTGACTTACTGCTGCAATCAGTATCAGAGATGGGGTCTGACAATAGCTTGTATGCGCTCTTAGCACAGCCTCTTAGTGGCACATATCCACACTTGTTTTTAATTTCTCCCTGCCCTACAGTGATCGAGAAAATAACCTTCACCCATGCCAAGTGGACTACCATCCCAAGGCCTTGTTCCACAGCTACCAGCTCTCTTCTCTCCATGGGTGCTTCCCTCATATCCATATGCTCATTCACTTGATCATTTTCCCTTCCGATCTATCCATTATGGAGCGCTTTCCCTGGAGGAGCCCCTCCAACTTAAACTGAGCCACAAACATCATCCTTCTGCTGCTGCTGATTCACTTTTTTCTTCATAACATTGATTGAAAAGGGCTATGCACAAGAAGTTGCATGTTTAGTTGCATATTAGACTTTCTGTCACAGTGTTGGACTTTCTGACATACAAACAGCAAAGATTTATTTGGGCTCAAGATTTCAGAATTTTCTGTCATGATGGCAGGAGAGTGACAAAGGAGAACAGCATGAAAACTGGGAAGCAGAGAGAATACCTGTCACCCTGTCTCCAGTGGATAAAAAGGTACTGCTCACACTGAGGGTGGGGCTTCAACCCTTACTAAACCCTTTCTGGGAAAGAGCTTCCACCAATACACGCCACCGAGCTGTGTGTTTACTCATCTGCTAAGGGTTTTCAATTGAATCAAATTGTTTATCAGTATTAACCACTACTGTTTCCTTTGTTTTCTGCACTAATACACAAGTTCTAGGGGAGTTACAGAGTCAGCCTTGTTGCCTGGTGTCTGCACAGTAGAGAAACTGTCAAGTACTGATTTAAATACAGAAGGGACAAAAGCCACACAAAATAGCCTCAGATTTCACATATAAGGCACTGAACATGTATTTATGTGGCCATACAATTTTAAATGACATGGCTGTTTAAAGGAAAAAAATTTTTAAATAAAATAAATCTTGTGATTGTATATGTAATTGCACTTCTTAGGAGGTGGAGACAGAGGAATCAGGATATCAAGACCAGCAGAAGGATAACTAGGCTACCTGAAAAATCTGTCTCAAAAATCTTAAATAAATAAATCAATTCTTGAATGTTTTCTGTTGCTTAGTTAATTAAATAGGACAAGTTAAATTTAGAAGAGTCTGTTAAATTAGTTCTTATTAGTATAAAAAGAAAAATTAAATGTGTGCTTTGAGCATATATATTGAACATGGCCTGTATATGTATTGATCATTTTTGGAATGATTTTTTGAAGTCTAGTAAAGTGATTGACACAAGGGAGAGAGGCTAAAAGTGATGTGAGATTTTTCTTATATTTCTGTTCTTTAAAACATACACAACGCTAATTTAAAAAAAATGTTGTTTAGTATTTATTTTTTTATTTTTATTTATTTATTTATTGCTCAGGTTACAGCTCCATCATAGTGCCCTCTTTCCACCCCTCCCAGTCCTGCCCTCCCACCCTCAACCCCCTAACCTTTCCATCCCACTCCTCTGGAGTGGAGTGTCCCTACATATCAGTCCCCTGCCCCAGTTCAGAAGTCATATGACGGCCAAGAGCCTCCTCATACACTAGGGACCTACAAGGCAGCACCATTAGGGAAAACTGTCTCATTGACAGGGAGAAAAAGAAAAACATGTTCATGTTTCCTTTGGTGCATTGGTTGTGGTATAGATATCATGTACTATATAGCTAAAATCCGACTATAAGTGAATAGATGCCTTGTGCATCCTTCTGAGTCCTGCTTAGCTCACTCAGGATGAGCTTCTCTAGTTCCATCCATTTGGCTGCAAATTGCATAATTTCATTGTTTTTGATAGCTGAGTAATATTCCATTGTGTAGATGTGCCACAGTTTTTTAATCCATTCTTTGGTTGAGGGACATCTGGGTTGTTTCCAGTTTCTAGCTATTACAAATAAAGGTACTATGAACATAGATGAAGAAACTTCCTTGTGATTCAGTGAGGAATCATTTGGATGTATACCCAGAAGTGGTATGGCTGGGTCCCAAGAGCTATTCCAAGTTTTCTAAGATATCACCAAGTTTTCTAAGATATCTCCATAGTGGTTGCACAAGCCTGCAGTCCCACCAGCAATGGAGGAGGGTTCCCCTTTCTCCACACCCTCGCCAGCATGTGCTGTCATTTGAGCTTTTGATCTTAGCCATTCTGACAGGTGTGAGATGGAATCTTAGAGTTGTCTTGAGTTGCATTTCTCTGATGGTTAAGGATGAGGAATTCCTCCTTTTTGAATTCTCTGTTTAGCTCTTTTCCCCATTTTTTGATTGGATTATTTGTTTTCTTGGCATTTTATTTCTTGAGTTCTTTGTAAATTTTGGATATTAGCCCTCTGTCAGATGTGAGGTTGGTGAAGATTTTTTCCCAATCTGTAGGCAGCCGTTTTGTTTGAATGACAGTGTCTTTTGCCTTGCAGAAGCTTTTCAGTTTCTTGAGGTCCCATTTATTGATTTTTGGTCTTAGGTCTTGAGCTGTTGGTGTTCTTTTCAGAAGCCTTTCTCTATACAACAAATAAATGGGCTAAGAAAGAAATCAAGGAAACAACTCCCTTCACAATAGCCACAAACAATATAAAATACCTGGGGGTAACTCTAACCAAGCAAGTAAAGGACCTGTACAACAAGAACTTCAAGCTCTTGAAGAAGAAATTGAAGAGGCCATCAGAAGATGGAAAGATCTCCAATGCTCATGGATAGGTAGGATCAACATAATAAAAATGGACATCCTACCAAAAGTAATATACAGATTCAATGCAATGGCTATCAAAATACCAACACAATTCTTTTTAGACCTGGAAAAAGCTATTCTTAATTTTATATGGAACAACAAAAAATAGCTAAATCAATCTTGTACAATAAAAAAAAAAAACATCTGGGAGTATCACCATCCCAGATTTCAAGCTGTACTACAGAGCAATAGTAATAAAAACAGCATGGTAGTGGTATAGAAACAGACCAGTGGATCAGTGGAATCGAATTGAAGACCTAGAAATGAACCCACATACCCATGGGCACCTAATTTTTAACAAAGAAGCCAAAACCGCACAATGGAAAAATGACAGCATCTTCAACAAATGGTGCTGGTCCAACTGGATGGTAAAAGAATGAAATTAAACCCATACTTATCACCTTGTACAAAACTTAAGTCCAAGTGAATCGAAGACCTTAGCATAAGGCCAGACACATTAAATCTACTAGAAGAGAAAGTCGGAAAAACCCTTGAACTCATTGGCACAGGTGACAACTTCCTGAACAGAACACCAACAGCTCAGGACCTAAGACCAACAATCAATAAATGGGGCCTCATGAAACTGTTTAGGATTTATGTATTCTAACTCTCAAGAAACTAAAATGTAGTATTCCTGACATTTAAATTAACCCAAATAGTCACTTTAAAAGAAAATGCCATTTTTAGGCTGCAGTCATTGACTTTCCTAGATAAATTTTATGAGAAAAAAAATTATCACATCAAATCTCAGTGACAAGTTTTTTGCAATCTTCCAAAGTTGTGCCAGATATTAATAATCTAAGTTGTTTATATGGCTGAATGAAAACAACACTTAACAACAGGAAATGGTTTTAAATCAGAAAGTTTAAAATTATCACGGCTAATAGAAGGCTGTGTGTGTGCCAAGATAACCCAAAATGGTTCACATGCTACAATCAGCTTTGAAAACTATAATGAACCCATAGAGGAACTCCTGCCTGCTATTTATAAAAACTCATTAGGAGTTATGCAATTATGTAATTTGGGTTTGCTTTTTCATTTTCCCAGAAATGTTAACATGTGGCATCACCCAAACATCCCTCTCTTGATTTGTATCATGCTCATTTCCAAATGAGATAACACAATGATTTGTCTTTCTGCATTTGTCCAGAGCTCTGTCATGGATGTGCAGTGCATGTGCTGGCATCCAACCCTTTTCTACAGACTCAGTGTTCTCTCTTTTGTGAGCTCACTCACAGCCATGCCATGAGCATGCTGTTCAGCAACGTGAAGATTGCTGTGGCCTTTTTGGAAACCTAATTCTTTCCTGTTCTCACCTTAGTTGTCACCTTGCTAGAGTGGCCTTTTGTGACCAGAGTGGGTTGGTTGTCTCTGTTCTCTGTGATGGGATTCTTTGTCCTTTCTTCCTGGCAGCTAATTCTAATTCTTATAGTTTCAACTGGTTAAATGTTTGCTGCTGCCTTTCTCATTAAATTAGGGTGTTGATGGAAGCACAGATAGGAGCACTGTTAGCCTTGTGAGACCTCTGCATTCCAGAATCTACCTATGGCGATTGGGTATAGTGGGGGTGGGTAGAAGTTCAGTTTGCTTTTAGCTTTGGGTTGTTTCTTTCTATGGAAAAGACAGAAGCAGAGAAATCCTTGAAGGCAAGCTCTGTGTTTTGCATCAAGTTTTTCAATGCATATCATATAACTAAACAGATAGCTGTACTCATTTTGTAGTTTATCTTTTTTTGTTTTTGCATTTTGATCCTTTAACTCTTTGTTTATTACTTCAGTTACATCTCCATCACAGTGCCCTCTTTCCACCCCTCCTGGTCCCACCTTCCCATCCTCTCCCTCCTCTACCTTCTATCCTACTCCTCCAGAGTGGGGTGTCCCTACATATCAGCCCCCCTCAGTTCAGCAGTCATATGAGGGCTAAGAGCTTCCTCTTGTACTGGAGGCCTACAAAGCAGCACCACTAGGGCAAAGTGTCCCACTAACAGGTATCAAAGTCTATGTTCCTGTTCCTTTTGATGTGTTGATTGTAGGATAGTTATCCTGTACTATATGGCTAAATTCAAAATCCTGTGGGTGTAGATCAGTAATAGAGTACTTACCTCACATGTATGATCCCCTAGATTCAATCTCCAGTACTGCCAAAAAAGGATCAAATCCAAGTATATATTGAATTTTGATAATATTCCCCCACATACATCTATACTCTCCCTTATAGAACAAGGGAGTTCTATATGTGAATTATAATGGTCAGCAGAGTCAAACACCATTAACAAATAAACTGCCAGTCAATGCCATTGTTTTGAACCATCCCTGATTAGTAGAGCTGAGACCCATCACATATTTTACATGACTACAAAAAAAAAAAAGAAAGAAAAAGAAAAGAAAAGAAAGAAAAAGAAAAGAACCTTTATCAGCAACTATGCATGTATAAAGGTTCCATTGGGTCATGACCTCACAAGAATTTGTTGCTATTTGTTTGCAGTGATAACCATTCTGACTAGGATGAAGTGGAATCTCAATGTAGTGTTTTGTTTTGTTTTTTTTTCCCTGATGTCTAAAGCAGTTGAAAACAATTTTACATATTTAATGGTCATTTGAACTTCATTTATGAGAAACTTCAGTTTATTTCATTTGCCTATTTGTTAATTTGGGTTGTTTGCTTGTATTTAAATTTAACCTTTTCAGTTCTTCATATATTCAGTCACCTAGTCTGAAATTATGGATGGTTATGACATTAACCACTGATCATCAATGGTCATTCATGCCCATCTAATGGTAAGACAATATAGAGTTTGCTATATTCACCTCCTGAAAAATATAACCCTATTACTTTACACATGAGAACTAGATTATATTTAAGTCAGCTGTATTTGTTGTTAAGCAGATGAATACTAAAAATACCCTTGTGAAAGTATAGAGTAATGCTGTGGATCTAAGCTTCATGGCACCTGTATGATTGTGCTTTGGATAGCCAAAGGTTACGCATGTTTTCATCCCTTGTACTCTGAGAGCTGCTTGTTGGCTTATAGTTACAGAGTATGCTCTACTTAACATTGCTGGAATTTCCTGTCTTCATTTATTGAAAAGGCCTGCCATATGACACATTTGCAATGCTATTGGAATTCAAGAGAGTTTTAAATACCAAGAAGAGGTGAGCCTATATTTAGATATATGCATAATGTTAAAACATTCCACAAAACAGCATAAAGGAGTTTTGTAAATACTGATGGAAATTACTACTGCCTTGTGATTCTTTTTTTAATATCATATTCATTGAGAATTTTATACATATAATATATTCTGATTATATTTAATCCACATTTCCCTCCTAACTCCTCCAAGATCCACTCTCATACACCACCTCCCAACTTTACTCCCCTCTATTTAATAACCTACTGAGCTCAGTTTGTGCTGCCCATATATGTGTGTTTGTGGGGCCGGCCATGGCCATATGGTTTACCTACAAGCTACACCCTTGAAGAAAACTGATGCTCTGAGCCAGTCAATGGTAGCTTTAATCCCAACACCCAGGAAGCAGAAGCAGGTGTATCTCTGTGAGTTTGAGACCACTCTAGTATACACAGGGAGTTCCAGGACAGCTAAGACTATGCAGAGAATCCCTGTCTCAAACAACAAAAACAAAAACAAAAAAAACAAACAAGCAAACCAAGAAACAAAAACAAATCAAAAACCAACCACTCTCAAAGAAACAAAAGAAAAGGAAATTGATTACCTCTTCTAGCCATGAACTGTCAACATCTCCCCAGCCAGGGTTAGGGGCTCATGAACCCCTCCACTTCCACACTGGAATGTCCATTGTACCAGTCTGTGGAGCCTTCTGCAGATAGCCACAACTGCTCTGAGTTCATGAGTGCAATGACCCTGTCACATCTAGAAGACCCAGTTATTTGAAGAGACTTCGACTTAAAATTTTCCCCATATATGTAAGAAAATGTCCTAACTAAGCATATTTAGCTGGATAAGATTTGTTTGCCTGAACTATTCACATCCACGCACTTAATGAATGGGATTATTATAAGAGAGAAAAGGTTGTTAATCCTTTACAACAAGTATCTTTTTTATCACTATTATGGTCTGGATACTGCTATATGCTTTGCAGGATTATGGGTTGGATTTTGATTTCATGTGCTGCTCTGGTGTTTCATTAGTTTTTTCAATAGCCCCCAAAGCTTCTCATTAGCGTCTCCAAGGCCCAGGATCCTCAGACTTTGGCCATTCTTTGAACCCCATCTCAAGTCCATTTCTGCTTTAATTGTCTAAAACTAAACCTGTGGCTGCTTGTGCATCAGAATATTGTCTATGCCTTCCCTCCAACTGCCTAGGATGCTTTTTAGTCCTACCTGTACATTTCCCTCTTATTATCCTTTCAGTCCCATCTTAGAAATTACATCTTGATAGAGTTCTTTCATGAGCAGTCACTACAAAATGGTTTTTTAAACCTTCCTAGCTAAATAGGTACTTAATATTATCTCTTTTGTGTCTTTACACATCTACAATGCCCCTCCACCAACCAGACTGTAAGCTTCATGAAGGCAGAGTGGTTTCTGTTCCTGATCACATCTTTATAATACAGTAGAGTTTATGAAATTTGATCAACACTCTAGAATTAGCTGATAAGTGCACAAATAGATGAACAATATTTACATAGATACACTTGATGCAGTAAATGGAGTTAGAATATAAAGCTGGATTTTATCATCATAGAGGTAGAAAATGAATGGAAGACATCAGGTGCTCAGGGAAACAGAGCATTGAGTCAGAGATCTAGGAAAAACCATAGTCAGGGACTAAGAGAGTAAACTCTGAGCCCACAATCTTGGGAACACAAAAGAAAAAAAAAAAACCAAAACAACTAAACAAAAAAAAAAAAAAACAGGCATGAATGCCAGGCAGGAAAGGAAGTTGGTAAGCCACAAAACTACAGAAGGCCCAATGAAGATGAGCAATAAGAAAAGTCCAATGCAATTTGAAGATGGATGTTTCTAATAGACCATTTCAGTAGATGAAATTGTCACAACTAGTGAAAGATATGAAAAGTCTGGGCAGTAATGAGAATAGGAAAACAAATAGAAAACACCAGAGACTATGAAGAACTTATTATTAAATTTACTGCTGTTCAGACTCTATTGCTTGGTTCTATTAACTTTATTGCTTGTTTCTATTCTATCTGTTAAATAATAACTTCTAATAATAATGGTATACTGCTAGGTTTTTATTTGTATGAAGAAAATGTATAGGAAATGACCTAGTGAGTAGTTGGGCCCCAGTGAAGCTGTTATAAAGTTAATTGTTGCTTTAATAGTAAATTAATTGTAGATGGCAATGAAATAGCTACATTCCTTTAAAAATACATTTTAAGACTAAATAAAATTTTGGAATAGGGTGCTGGAAAGAAAAGCTCCATGGAAAGAATGCCTCAAAATCATACAGCATTGTGAAAGTCAGGAGAAGAAGATGGTGGCCCAGAGGGAGGCAGCAGAGACAACAGGTGCTTGGATTACATTTCTATGCCCAGTCTTGATATATGTTTCAGAACATGCTCTCTGTGGTTCATGTGTCACTGTCAGTTTAAGGCTTTCTAAAAATAAGAATTCATGAGATACCCCAGAATTCCTAAATTAGACTATCTTGATGTGAGGCCAAATAATCTGTCTTTAAACCATTTCTCAGGCTGGTTCTTAGTCTTCCTCAAGCATAGAAACCTCATCGAGTCAGACATTTATACTGTTTCTCCCCTGGACCCAATGGGGACAGTTTATCTGTGACATTGCTTCAGCCTCTGTCATGTGTGTGGTTCTTTATGGATGAATCTGTGGAAGGGCCTTAGATTTGTGAGTGTAGAAGTGTAAATAACAGTTTAGGTGATCATTAAAAAAAACCTTTAAACTTTGAACAAACTTAGGTTAAAAACATTAATATGTATCTAGAATAAGAATGGAAAAATAAATCATTAGTTTTTAAAAAGTGATATTTTAAAAGCTAGAATAATATTAATATTCAACTGTCTCATGTCAACACTTTGGGGTCACATGGCTTTCAATTGCCTTTGTTTCTGACAACTGTTTACCACTGTAATTTTGTGGACAGACAGTAGGAAGATAATTGTCTCCCATGAGTGTTGACATAAAATTTTAATTATTGATGGTTATCATTTGTACATCTTACAATTCTGCACAAGAATACATCTATTGTATATAACCTATAGACACAAGTACTCTAATTAGTTCTATTTTCTGTGATTTCCATACAAAACAAAAAGTAAGTAATTATATATGATGAACTGAGTATTTCCCTGAGAACAGAGAATTTCTGTTTTGACTAGGTGACCATGAAAACCGAACTGTAGATTTAAATTTTTACACATGCAAAACGTCCTGTTCCTTCTGGTACCCCTTCTTTTCTGTACAAGTATTTATGGTGCTGCCCAGTGTGGGTCACACTTAACCCACAGTGTGTTCTTTTGGTTCAGTACTGTTACATCCCCATGTTAAGTGAGTGGATGCCATGGGTTGAAAGAAGCATTCCCGAAACACATTCCAACAGCACGAGAGCGATCAGCAATGTTCCTGTATGGATGTTGTACCTGTATGGATGCTGCAAGACAAGTAGATGTAGTCTACACCATCCCAGCTATATGAATTCTTGGTTCAGTTACCTCTTAATTGACTTTCCAAGGTACCTGTAAGTGACCCAAAACCCCAATGTGAAGGGAAAATAGGAGAAAAAGAGGGTTAAGGGAGTCCAGTGACAACATCTTTTATAGTCAGCTCCATAGGAATATTTGGCTCTGGTCTCACCTTGCTGGGCTTTCTTCCAGGTTGTTCATTTAGGCCTCTCCTAGTAAGAGCTTAAAACTTTAACTTCACTCATTGGACAGTAATTGTTTTTTAAAGAAGGAACCAGAAGGAGGACAGATTCAAGATTGTCTTCCCTAATTGTTTTTAGCAATTCAACATATTGGGATAGTTAATGAGAGGACATAACATCTTCAGCCCGTATGAGTACCCTACCTGTGATAGGGTTACTGATATCAGTTGAAGTGCTTCCTTACATTTGCCTGGTAAAGCCTTCCATTGTAACCACTCCCAGGAAATCCCTTCCTGCCTTTTCTGCTCTTGATTCATTTTACAGACTTGGAAACTGAAGAACTGGGAGTACGATGGGAATACAGGCCCAGTGACACTGAGAGAAAGCCATTAAGCTATGCAGCAAAGGATTTGAATTCAAACCTTATGATTTGACAGGGCTTTGAAATGCCTGGCAAGTCACTAATGGTGTTAGACAAAAATCACTGCTTCCTGGGACCCCAAGGGTTCCTTGGAGATGTTTCAAGGAACTCTGCTTTCTTGGTATTTAACATGATAGTTACAAGATTTTATCTGAAAATAGTTTTACTATAAAAAGAAATTTTAAAGGGGAAGCTGTGTTTTTAGATGCTCCCCAATGTTTAGAATCCCCTGGGCAGCTTTTCCCATATGGTATCTTTGAGCCCCAACTTTTATCACTGGAGATCAGTAGTTATAATTTTTAGGTTTCCTTTGGATTTTGATACTTAGTTGAGGTTGAACGATGGCATTCCAAACTAATAAAATTCAGGCTTCTCTTTCGATAGGCTAATGGGGGTAGACAATGCTGTTACTAGTTACCGTGTGCGATATCTGTGATTGTTACTTAATGAAACAGATTGCAGGTACCTGTAGAAATGACCCAGCTGAGTATGATGTGTACACCCATAAGTAAGAGTTCCTCTTGAAAGTAACCACTGAATTCTGTCAACTATGTATTAAAAATGTTAATATCTGTATCTCCACCCTCTTGTGTTTATGGAGCATATCTTTCCAACAAATAATCATTTCATACCTAAATAAGTAGTGATACTCTTAGTTGTGATGACTCCCAGGGAAAGAATCTAAGTGAGATGGCACCATCATGAGTTTCTCTACACTTGCCTACCAAGTCTCAACTGGTCAGAATTGTAAGATTTATATGCCAAGATTCTTATGTTATTCATCTCCTTGCTTACCAGAAGTCTTATAGTCAAGCTCAGACTTCTCTAATCGTCACTCAGATCTTTCAAAAAGTTAGCAGATGGAAATCAAAGGGCTTTACATATATGACTCCAAGATCTGTGGTCATTTTCATATTTCACAGAATGATTAAATGAAAATAAATTTAATAAACTAATAAATTAAATTAAAAGGTCTTATTTCCTTCAGACTTCCAGGACATTCTTTCTACTTCTGACTGATCTTTATGCATAAAAATGCCGCTGAGTGTTGACGCTGTTGTGTCCCTATCCTCTACAATACATCTGTAATATATTGGAGAGTTATTGGGAGCTGAATGATAGAACTGAGATCATTATATAATGTAGAATTAGTCCTTGGCTGGCAATTCAAGTGCAGTGGAAATTAATACACAGTAGAGAAGGGTATAGTCACTATGCTTGGTGCGGGTTCAGCAGTCAGCTGAAGTTGTGTCCACAAGAGTAATTCTAATTCTATAGGGAGAAAAGGTCCAAGTGGCAGCTATTGAAGGCAAAATCGGTGCATTGTGACTTTTTGTTTTTAACTCTCAAAGTAAATTGGTAGCCCTCTGAATATCTTCTTCAGAACACAATTAGGATTCTAAGACTTCCTTTAGAAAATGGATTTCCATCAAAGATATGCGTGGGTGTCTTTACACACATCAAGAAACAAGATTGTGTCAAATAAATGGACTGAAGTGAGCATCAGGGAGAGCCAGTTTTGTCCAGAGAAAACAGACTTTTAAGAGTTGTCAGAAAGGTGGGAATGTACAGTCAGCAGGCAGCCATATCTCTTCGTCAGTTGCCTTGACCATGTTTTTCCTGCCTCTTCCAGAGGTTTAATGTGAGCGCTTCTCTGTACCTGCTTCATTTCAGATGCCTCAGGAGCAGTACTCACACCACAGGGGCACCATGCCCAGCTCTGAGGGGCCACACATATACAAAGTGGGGATTTACGGCTGGAGGAAAAGATGCCTGTATTTCTTTGTCCTGCTCCTCATGATTTTAATACTGGTGAACTTGGCCATGACCATCTGGATTCTCAAAGTCATGAACTTCACAATTGTAAGTAAAACCTCATGAATGTGTTAGCTCTCATGGGGGAAAGGGCAGCGCCAGACCAAGACAGCAAAGGAATGTGGGGAAGCAGTGTCCCGTGACCTGACATTTGAGTTCAAGTCGAATATGAATACCGAATTCTGTCTAATCTCACCTCTTCCTCAGGCCGAGAATCCAAATTTAGGGTCATTTCCATCTCTTAGGGTATATTTTAGGTCTTTTCTCCAACATTCTAATGTTTCTGTGTCCTATAGTCTTTGACTAGTTTGAGTGAATAATACAGAGAGAAATGAAGGACAAAGTGAAAGTATTTGTTTTCATCAATTTTAGTAGCAATGATGAGTCACATTATCAGACAAGACTTGAAGGGAATGAGTAGAGTTGAGCTTCAAGAATCATCTAAGAATATGTTAGCAGTCAATTACATCAGCCTGTCCATCAATGTGGTTCTATCCCAACCTCCAGTTTGAGGAAGGAAATCTTTTCTGCTCTTATATGGGTAAGATGGAACTGAGAGGAAGCAAGCTGTATTTCCTTGTTTTGTTAGTTCATAAGGGATATGTGTTTGGACAAAACTCTTGCTTCTGGTGCTCAGGTGTTATTTAGATCAGTCGTTGACTTGATGGACTCAAGTGAAGACAACACTGTTGCAAAACAATATGTTGTATTCTAATGTCTTGAATTTAGTGATCTGAGTCTGTAGAATCAATATAATTAACTTACTAATGAGAAGGTCACAGATGCTATTCTGTGGCCCAGGGAATACATTTTCTCATTCTGATGTCAAAAGTTAATGGATAGGCAGTAGAACAGCTCCTTATTGATAAAGAATGAAGTCATAACAAAGTAAACACTGAGGTTTTGCTGTGAAAATCCCAAATGGGAACATGGATACTTGTGGTGTTCTGAATCACAAAATTCGTTTTGGTGCTTGACTTACTCAGACTGTATCTGCTGGCTGGTCTGGCTTCTTTTCCTCCATCTTTCCTACCTGAAAATGATGCACCTTGCTGCTCTATGGCTTCCTGCCTTTATGCATCTCATGTTTTAAGGATTTTTCCAGAGGACAAGGGCTTGCATATGTTTCCCAAGCAAGGTGGGGGGTTTTTCTGTGCACAGTTTCTCTGCGTGCCTTTGTCCATCACTCATGGTGGGGCTCACTGACCCTTGGGTTAAATATGATGTCTATAAACCAAGTTACAGAAACAGCTTCAGGCTTCAGAATGGGTCATTCTTTAATAACTTTAAAGTTCAGAAATATATAATAGAAAGTAGCCCTAATGTTTCATAACTCTGTCTTGAAAATGTTTCAGTTACTTTACAGAATACAAAATAGCTTTCTGTATTCCATCATCAACTTTGGAAGGCAGCATTAATCAATTTCCATGTGGCTGCGGTGAGTCCCAGGGAATCTATTCTAGAGTGTTAGAACACATTATGATCTGTTCGTAGATGGCACTCAATACATAAATTTTAGATTTTGGTGTTCATTATGAACATGGAAGGTTTAGAGAAATATTTAAGTAAAGAAAGGGGTACAACCAGATTTTGTTTAGTGATTGCAAGTGAGGATATAATGGAATGGAGAAAGTTTCTAACCATTTATGTGTAAGAGATGATCTTTACCCTATTAGGTTTTAAGTTTAGGTGATTAAAATTGACCTTTATTTATGTGAATATTCCATGGAATTCTTAAATTTAACTTTTCAAAAATGTATAAACTGAAATAGCTTCTACAGTACATTATTAAACATGAGAAAGCAAGAACTTAGGCAGAACATAGAGAGTAATAGCTCAAAAACATTTAAAGTGTAGTATTCATAAACCTTTCCTGTTAGTTGGTATGTCAGGGCTGAGGGGTAAAAAGACAATTTGAAAGAATTTCTGTTTGCTGCTAATGGGAGAGAGTTATATGGTTGAATTTTAAAGCATGACAGAGTTTGTGACTTCCACAGTGGAACTCAGCTAAGGACCTGAGTCCCTCCTCTGAGGTAGGAAGCAAACATCTCTAGTCCCCTATGTGTGTGTGTGTGTGTGTGTGTGTGTGTGTGTGTGATTTTTAAAAATATGGTCTGATGTCCAACTCTAAAATGGGAGAGATTTAGGGACTAGGTGAAAAGAGCTCAAACTTCGTTTTTTAGTGTTTTTTTCTTTTGTCAAATGTGAAAATATTTGATTAAAATTAGGAAAACTTCAATACTAAGCAAACATAACTTGTAGAATATGCTTCATCTGACAAAATTCATGAAGTAAATACAAATGTATATAAAATATATGTGTATATATATTTATTTATATATATTTACCGTAAGTAGATGTGAGCTTGGAGGGCAATATGACATTAAGGTAATAATCTATATGAAATCAACTATTTCCTGTAGTTGACTAAATTGAGTGCCAGACTTCAGTGTCCTTAAAACTTTACCACACCAAGCAATTACTGTGGTGAGCATAATGCCACTATTCATCCTAATTGGTGCTTTATAGCAGTAATGCATTTGAGCAAATAGAACTCAAGAATTAAAAAATTGGTCTTGCCCTGCAAGTTAAAAGGCATATTTTATCCATCAGTCACATCATAAAACATATTCTCTTAGAATTATAATTTTATGGCACAAATATTGGTTTAGTTGCAATGAAGATCTTGCAATAATAGAACAAGGTATTAATCAATGTTCTACTGGAGAATATGAAATGAGAGAGCAGAGAGGATCAATGAGGTGATAGTGCATTATTTTATGCAGCACTTTTAAACATATTATCAATCGAAAAGAGTGGTTATTTTATATGCTTGAATTGTTCAAAAATTGTAGGTTTGGGAAAGTTTACATTATAATCAACTCTCCAGAATACAGCAAACTAAGAAGCTGATGTCATTTTTGAACACTTGGCAATTTATCCAATGCCGAACACTATGGATGTTTGCTTTGGTGTCAGAGTTGTGTTGTGTTTTGTTCTCTCCCTAAGGATGCAAAGTCTGTGGAAGAGCTGTTGCTATAACAACATGGATTTACAAATGACTTTTCCTTGTTTAGAAGTAAATCTAAAGAGAAATAATTTTACTCTCCTCTACTTGTTGCAAAATATCTTAGTGTTGATGGCTGATCAAAAGAGTCTGGCTACATTTTTGTTTCCTCTTCATTGGAAAGTACATGATTTTCTATTATTAATACACCCAGACATCAGTCTGTCTTCATTGAGCACATTGTACAGCATAAGAAAACTAATATTTCTGGTGTCTACTATGTGCTAGACACTGTTCAAAGCACTTAAACTATTTCATTAAATTTTCAAAACGCTTGTATAAATGAAATTGTTTTAACCCTTTGTAATAAAAGAAAACTCAAGCTTTAGAGAAGTTAAGTGAGTCTGTGAAAGATGTATAGTGAGTGACTCCAAAGGGGTATGTGGCCTCAAAGCCCGCCATATACTACCTATTCTCTGTAATGGTTTTGTCATAAGGATCTTCATTAAGATTCTGAAGCAGCTGAACTGGCTCTTTAATCTTTCTTTGCTCTCTGGTGTCATACGGTATCATGTACCATTTTCTATTTACAATTGTTCCCTGGTAGTTGGAAAAGCTTATTCCTTACTCCACTTGATTGACACAGTCAGTGAATGACCTTCTCGGGGCACTGCCCTCACCTTTTCTTGTTTTGGGCTAAAATGACCATCTAGTGTGCCATATGCTAATTGAAGGTCCTTTCCTCATGAGCAACAGCATTGACACAAGGGAAGGGTCAATGCTGACAACAGAATGTCACAAGAAACTCCACACAATAGTGTAGTTGTTGAGGTTTCAGACTCTGCAGACAAACATTCTAATTATAGTTCTTGCTTCCACCACTTACCATGTGACCTTTCCCAAGTTCCATAACATCTCTGTGCTGCCGTTTCCCAGAGGTCACATCAGGACATACCCCACACAATTGTTGTGACTCTTAGAGGAGGTGGTAGAGGTGGTGTTTAGGATACAACTTGACTGACAAGTGCTTTATGTATATATATGTATATATGTTTGATGCTATCATCATAGGGTTTTGCAGGCTCCATCTAATCCATGGTACTACTGCCACTGGCAAATAAAATCTAACTTCTAGCCTATAACCGATCCAAGTTAGACTGTCTTAGGTTTTTTTGTTTGTTTGTTTGTTTGTCTGTATTTTTTTTTTTTTTGGTCAATTTGGCACAAGTTAGGATCATCTGAGATGAAGGATGAACAAGCCATTGAGAGAAAATCACTAAACAGTGTTCCTCTGTGACCTTTTCTAGAGTTTCTGCTTGAGGTCCTGTCCTGACTTATCCCACTGATGAACTGTGAGGTGGAAGTATAAACAAAAACAAACCAAACCAAAACCAAAAACACAAACAAATGAACACCTTTCCCAAGTTGCTTTTGATAATGGTTTTTATCACAGCAATAGACAGCAAATTAGAACATCAGCAATTACAAACTTTAAAAACAGAGAGATGCAATAATTTGGATTGAGATGGCAGACGAGATTTGAACCCAAATTAATTGACTGTTCCTGGTCTGTTAAGCGTTTGATATACTGGGGAGCAATGGAGAAAGCCCCAGCTTGGTGTCAGAGACTGAAGACTGGTCATGATCTGTATAACCTTCCTCTTCAGACTCAGGGCAGAGCTGAGGGTGTTAGCCCCTGTGTCTTCCACGGCAGGTTCCTGCTTGAACATTTCAACTTCGTATGTTGCCCTTTCCCTTGCCATTCGAACTGCCACTCTACAGAAGACTCTTACTTTGGCCAACACATTTTAGAAGCCAATTCCTAAGATCGTAGCCTTGAAGACCTTCCAAATAGTACAGTATTGATCATCTTTTCTACATTGTCACTGAGCACGGTGCTCATTAAGTAGCAAAACTGAAAAGGTGTAGGAGTCATTGATAGCCAGCGTGATCTCTTGCCCCAGTAAATGTAAAACTAGATGAAAAGGAAACCATGGGAGTCTCTTAGTTAGACACCCTCATTTGACAGATCATACACTCAAGGTGGGTCACGAAGCCCTCTCACCTGACTCCAGATCTCCGTTTGCCCTGGAAACTTCTCTGGCACAAAGATTGTATTCTATTCAATCCTTAGCTTCATCCTGGTGGTTTATAGAGAGCCAGCTTTCAGTGTGTGTGCAGTAATTATAAATTTCTTTCTTGTTCATGCACAGAAAAAAAACACCAAAGCTAAGTACCCAGTCAAGTGTTATAATTGTAATCTATGACTCTCCTTTGTGTTTCTTCATTGACCAGAAATAACAGACCAGAGACTATAGGTTTTGGTGGTCCTGTAATACAAGAATGACAATTTATTTAATTTAAAAAATTGTATATAAATTACTTCATAATTTTCTGATAATGTTCATAAAAATTCTAAGAGGCAGGTACCCATATTATCCATGTGTAATAGATGACAAAGTAGAAGCTTGAAGCGCAGTCGCTAGGCTAAGGTCACACAGTCTGGTGAATGACAAAGCTAGGATGGGCTTCCACGGAGTCTGGCTCAGAGGACAGTCTTAATCTGTACACAATGCTGCCCATTTTCCATGGGCTATTTTTCATGAAGACAAATTGAATTTGTTCAATGTGATGTCTCAAACGTGATTTATTTACCCTCAAGTGAGATAAAGATCCACTGAGGGTCAGAGGAAAGCATTCTTATACTTGTAAATTGGATTCATTGTAAAACAGTGAAAGCCAGGGAGAATGACCAGTGCCTTCTATAACTCAGGCCAGTGACACCTCATCTGTTTCGGGAGGGCTCATAGAAGTGTGACCTAGTCAAACTAACTCAAGCAGAGGGGAGTGAGGTTACACATCAGCAGGAAGGAGAGGGGGACCTATCTCCTGGGGATGCAGGATGCCAGTCAGAAGTTGGGCAAGCCTCCTGTCAGAGGGACCTTGGCTTCTTCAGAAGCCAAAGTCATCAGACTTGCCTTGGGGACTAATGTCAGGCATGATTTTCTCCACTCTCTCTGTGCTACTGGTGAATTCTATGTCTGCCCACATTTTCTGTATGCTTGTGACTTCAGTTTGAATATGCCTTGAAATGGCCCTAGAGAAACCATTCCCCTTTAGTCCTCGTCTCTGCCTACCAAAGTCTCCCATGATTACTCAAGTGACATCCAAAAAAAAGGGCACTGTTTCAACAAGCCTTAGATGTCACAATGAGCTTGGCTTTCATGCCCCCAGAAGCAGTCTCATGGCTCAGCTACTGTGACTTGGGAAGCCGAACTCACCTGCTTGTAGAGACCTGAGCAGCAAGTCGTGGACACCCTTCTACTTAGTACTTATCAAGGCCATATTTTGAAATCTTAACTACATTTGACCTTCTATCCATGGGTGTGCTGTGTGTTTGTGTGTGTATGTGTGTGTTATGCCAAATTCTCCCTTTTTTCTCATTCTTTCTCTGAAGTTCCCTTAGCTTAAACCTACACACCCTCCTTTGTGTTTGGCTGCACCTGGTAACAGGCAGCAGGGGGCATACACACTGCCTGTATTTATTTTCCTGACTATCTCTCCTTCTGGAGATGAGCTCAGAAGGCAGTCAGTGGCATTCTTTATCTTCTAGCCACAGCTCTGTGCTTGCATGTGGCTTAGCAAGACAGAATATACTTATAGAATAAGTGGACTGGGTATCATTATGAATAGACAGTCCCTTTAAATTGATATGTAGAAATATGGCTCAATAGAGCTTTATATAGCTTTTAAATTGAAGTATTGGTTGATTTATTGAGGTGAACAGGGCTTGAAATTTGTGCTTGAATTTGATTATGAGGAGGTATTTTTAATGTAGGCACTCCCTCCCTGTATCAACTACCTGCTACATTTTAATTACACAAGGAAAGCAGCAATGGAGTGTGAAATATATTTAAAGTGGGATGCTGCGTTCTAGTTAATGGTCAGATTTGCTCAGCAAATGGAAGAAAAGTGATGTTAATTGATGTTTATTTTTCACTTAGTTTTGGCCATGTATTGGGTGTGGGAGGAGCATCCACCTGAGTGTGTATTCTAGTATCATGTGGGGTAAGTCTTCCCAGGCTGAGCTCAGCATCTATTCATCTCTGGTATCTTCATGATTTGGTCACTTTTTACCTATTGGTTCAAATCCATTAGTCTGAAAAGTTGCCAAAAAATAGTAATGTTTTAAACAGCATGGAAATTAGAATGCAGGAAAACAAAACCAAAAACACCCTCTCATACCTAATTTCCCATCAGTTACAGAATGTGACTCACTAATATCATATTTAATTTGAAGGTCTTTGAAGCATTTGCAAGAATGTAGGGAGTGCCTACATTAAAAATAACTCTTCATAATCAAGTTCAAGGGCTCATCTCATTTATAATCTGTCTACCTCAATAAACCAACCAATACCGGGAAAGAGTCTGGCATTGTAATTGCTGCCAAATGATATAAACCAAGATGGTTGTCTCTCTCTCTCTCTCTCTCTCTCTCTCTCTCTCTCTCTCTCTCTCTCTGTCTCTGTGTGTGTGTGTAGGTGCATATATATGTTTGTGTATGTGAAGGCCAGAGGACAAACTTGAGTGTTGATCATCCTTGTTTTTTGAAACACTTACCTTGAATTCACATAAATATCGAGGTTGTCTAATTATTAAGCCTGAAGGACTTGTCTCTGTATCTACAACAGTGGAATTACAATTGCATACCGCCACAGGAAACATCTTGCATAGATTTGGGAAAACTGAATGCTGGTCCACATGCTTATGGGATGAGCACTTTACTTACAGAGCTATCGCGCCAAACTTGCCAAGTAGCATTTTTTTTAATTGTTTATTTATTGCTTCAGGTTACATCTCCATCACAGTGTCCTCTTTCCACCCCTCCCAGTCTCTTCCTCCCACCCTTTACCCCCTATCCCTTCCATCCCATTCCTCTGGAGTGGAATGTCCCTACATATCAGTCCCCCACCCTAGTTCAGCAGTCATATGAGGGCCAAGAGCCTCCTCATACACTG
Organism: Lophiomys imhausi; assembly: GCA_907164525.1. Classification (NCBI taxonomy): domain Eukaryota; kingdom Metazoa; phylum Chordata; class Mammalia; order Rodentia; family Muridae; genus Lophiomys; species Lophiomys imhausi. The sequence continues at coordinate 1,266,624 of CAJQZJ010034321.1, forward strand.
GGGGCCTACAAGCCATCAGCACTAGGGAAAAGTGTCTCATTGACAGGTAACTGCTGTGGAAATCAGTCTGGCAATATCTTAGAAAACTTGGCATAGCTCTACCTCAAGACCCAGCCATACCACTTCTGGATATACATCCAAAGGATTCCTCACCAAACCAGAAGAAAGTATCCTCATCTATGTTCATAGCAGCCTTATTTGCAATAGCTAGAAACTGGAAACAACCCAGATGTCCCTCAACCAAGGAATGGATAAAACAATGTGGAACATCTACACAATAGAATACACTCAGTCATCAGAAACAATGAAATCATGCAATTTGCAGCCAAATGGTTGGAACTAGAAAAGTGCATCCTAGTGAGCTAATCCAGACTCAGAAGGATGTACATGGCATCTACTCACTAATAATCGGATTTTAGCCATATAGTATAGGATAACTATACTACAACCAGTGCACCAAAGGGAACAGGAACATAGACTTTGTTACCTGTCAATTAGCATTTCTGGAGCACAGTATTTACACACTGTATCACATGTTCTGTGAAAACTGAAGATTGTGACTAAAATGTTCTGTGTGCATTTGTGTTCATATGTGTATACACACATGTGTGTGGGTGCCTGAGCACATGTGTGTGTCTGTGTGTGGAGGTTAGAGGTAAATGTCAGGTGTCCTCCTCAATTGCTGTCTACCTTATTTGCATGCATATATACATGTGCATGTGCACATATGCATGGAAATGCATGTACACATGTGTAGATGCACATGGAGGTCAGACATAGACACTGGATGTCTTCCTCAAGCACTGTCCACACTATTTTTTGAGAAAGTTCTCCCAATGAACTTAGATCTCACCAATTCAGCTAGACTAGGTGGCCAGTAGGCCTCTAGGCTCCTTACTTCCCCAGTGCAAAAATTAAAGGTGTGTGTTCTCATGGCTAGCTTTTGTAGATGAGTCCTAGATTTCAACTAGTCCTCCTTGTACTACAGCAACTAAGCTATCTCCGCAGTACCCCAATGTGATCTTACACTATAATAGTTAACTCATAATTTTCTTGGAAAAAATACAACATAATTGTAATAGCTTCCCATATGGCACATATTTTAATTAATTAATATTTACTTTATATCCCAACTGTAGTTTCGCCCTCTCTCCTCTTCTCCCAGTCATTCCCCTCCACTTCCCCTCCCCTCACATCCATGTCCCCATTTCCCTTCCTCTTCAGAAAAGGGGAGGTATCCAATGGATATGAACCAACCTAAGCATATCAAATTTCAGTTAGAATAGGTATATCTTCTCCTATTTAGACTAGATGAGTCAGCCCAATTAGAGGAAAGGGTCCCAAAGGCAGGCAAAAGAGTCAGAGGCAGCCTCTGCTCCCACTGTTAGGGTCCCACATGAAGACCAAGCTACACAGCTATTATATATGTGCAGAGGGCCTAGGTCAGCCCCATGCATGTCCTTGCCTGTGGGCCCAGGTAAGTTGATTCATTGGGTTTTCCTGTGGTGTCTTTGACCCTTCTGGTTCCTATAATCCTTCTTCCCCCTCTTCCTCAGGATTTCCTAAACTCTATCTAATGTTTGGGTGTGGGTCTTTGCATCTGTTTCCATCAGTTGCTGGGTGAAACCTCCCTGATGAAAGTTATGCTAGGCTCCTGTCTGAAAGTATAGCAGAGTATCATTAACAGTATCAGCGGAAGGCTCCCTCTCATGGCATGGGTCTCAAGCTGGACGGCACATATTTTAAAGAATCATGAGAGATCCTTCCATCTTCTAAAGGCCTCTTCAATTTCTTTCTTCAAGGGCTTGAAGTTTTTGTTGTACAGGTCCTTTACTTGCTTGGTTAGAGTTAACCCCAGCCTGAGAGACACTTGAAGAAATGCTCAACATCCTTAATCATCAGAGAAATGCAACTCAAGACGACTCTGAGATTCCATCTCACACCTGTCAGAATGGCTAAGATCAAAAGCTCAAATGACAGCACATGCTGGCGAGGGTGTGGAGAAAGGGGAACCCTCCTCCATTGCTGGTGGGAGTGCAGGCTTGTGCAACCACTATGGAGGTCAGTCTGGCGATATCTTAGAAAACTTGGAATAGCTTTGCCTCAGGACCCAGCCATACCACTTCTGGGTATACACCCAAATGACTCCTCACCAAATCACAAGGAAGTTTCCTCATCTATGTTCATAGCAGCCTTATTTGTTATAGCTATAAACTGGAAACAACCCGGATGTCCCTCAACTGAAGAATGGATTAAAAAACTGTGGTACATCTACACAATGGAATATTACTCAGCCATCAGAAACAATGAAATTATGCAATTTGCAGCCAAATGGATGGAACTAGAAAAGCTCATCCTGAGTGAGCTAACCCAGACTCAGAAGGATGCACATGGCATTTATTCACTTATAGTCGGATTTTAGCTATATAGTACAGGATATCTGTACCACAACCAACGCACTAAAGGAAACATGGGCATAGACTTTTGTTGTTGTTGTTGTTGTTTGTTTGTTTTTTAGTTTTCTCTCCCTGGCAATGAGACACTTTTCACTGGTGGTGCTGCCTTGCAGGCCCCCAGTGTATGAGGAGGCTCTTGGCCCTCATATGACTGCTGAACTGGGGCGAGGGACTGTTATGTAGGGACACTCCGCTCCAGAGGAGTGGGATGGAAGGGTTAGGGGGTAGAGGGTGGGAGGGCAGGACTGGGAAGGGGGGAAAGAGGACACTATGATGGAGATGTAACCTGAAGCAACAAATAAATAATTTTATTTATAAAAAATAAAAAATAAATGAAAAAAAAAGAATCATGAGAGAGGACAGCTAAAGGTAGAGTGTGTTTAGACAGCTTCTAGTGTACAGATGGACAGGGGCAGGAGGCCTTCCCAGGGAAAGTCAAGTAGAGAGGTCAGCAGGATTGGCATCCAGAGACGAGAGTATGCTAAAAGGGCTTGGGAAGAGTCAGACAAGAAGTTCAAGTGTGGGGAGCTGAACGGGGGTGGGCTTTGTAGCCCCAAAAAGTTAACTTCTGGACTTCCATCCTTGAACCTGTGACTGTTACCTGATTGGACAAAGGATGTTAATTTATCTAAATTTTTTTGTTGTTTTTTTAATAATTTATTTTTTATTTCTTCAAGTTACATCTCAATCACAATCCCCTCCCTACTCCCCCCTCCAGTCCCACCCTTCTACCCTCCTCCCCCTCAACCCCCCATCCTCTTCCTTTTTTTTTTTTTTTTTAGTTCAAGGTATTTCTTTTTCCCCCCAACAGCTCTCCCTTTCAGTCCAACAAATGGTGCTTTTTCTTATAACTATAAATACAATACAAAACAACAGAAATAAATAGGCCACAATTATGTGAGTTATATGGCTTAGCATACATTCCCAATGTCCAGTCCATATGTATTTGGCACCTGACTTTAACATTCTACTATCTAACCATCTCCATGAGTTTAAAGTTCTATATCTAACTCAGCTTTCATATTAACTTGCCTCACAATTTTAAAAATATCTTCTTAGATCCAGAACACCCTCTTGATTCCTAAACAACTCAAAATTTAACTATGAGACTCTAGCTATCTATTCTTCAACCACCTCAGAGACCTGAGAGGGATAAATATATCTGATTATATAGGAAGTGCAGGGCCTGCAGCTTCCAAAACTAAGAAATGACATACCAGTGGCTGCCTGGACAGTTCCCATTTTCTCTCCATACATTACAGCATCAATCGTCAGCCGTTTGGCCCTGTTTCTCTGACAGACATTGATTGTAGAGCAGGAATTATGAAGGACTTGCCTACCCTGTCTTGGCAGAGCTAGGCTGTCGACTTACCTGCTTCCAAGTTTTGTCCTTTTTGGACAGCAGTCTGTCTACAGTTGAAGCAAGGGATTTTTTCTTGTCAAGAGAAAGGCTTACCACCAATTCAATCATCTCCCACTGGAGATTCTTCGATGCTCATCTTCTACTTAGAGTAGAATAGGGGGTGCTGTCAGGAGCTGATATGTCTCGATATCAAAAAATCTTAAGTTAAGAAAACATCTTTGAATGCCATATTCTGCAGATCTCTTGAGGTTTTTGAAGATGCCCTATCTGGCTCTTATATTTAGATAAGCAAATATTGCTTGTCTCTTAGCAACTTGATTTCTGAGTAGCTTAGAAAATAACTGTGAAAGACTGTCATAGTAAGTAACAAAATGACAGGTTTGCATGACTATTAGTTTGCATTTCTTAATTATCCTGAACAGTTTATGATGGTTGGTAGCAAGAGGTCAAAACTTTACATTTCATTTTTAAGCATTACTAGGAACAATACCTTTAAGAAGCATTACCCTTAATTTTGTATCAATATACAAAGATCAATACCAATGTGGCCAAATATAATCTTAATTTTGTATCAATATACAAAGATCAATACCTATGTAGCCCAATAAAATCTTAATTTTGCATCAATATACAAGGGTCAATACCATTGTGGGAAAATATAATCTTAATTTTGTATCAATATACAAAGATCAATACCGATGTAGCCCAATACAATCTTAATTTTGCATTAATATACAATGATCAGTATCAATTTAGCCAAATATAATATTAATTTTGTATCTATATACAAAGGTATAAGGCAATATTCAATAATCTGTCCTTTTTTCTTGATCTTTCCTATATATACTAAAAGACTACAAGCTGTTAACTGGTCTTGTTAAATGGGTTTTGGAGGTTAGACCCAGGGACTTCTCTCTTTTTCTTTTCTGTATCCTTCTTTCTCTCCTGTGTAGGAGTGAACAGACTTGAGAAAAATGGGACATAGACAATTTATCTAAATTTAAGTGTCTTGAGATGAGGGTTGACAGGAATCTTGATCTATGGGTATTTTGGTGGATAGGGATGGAGTAGTGGATCTGAAAAAGAATTGAGGGTGAATATGATCCAAACACATCATATGAAACTGAAAACTCTCAAAGATCTAATTAAAATGTAAAAAAAAGAAAGAATTTCCCCTCTCTATGATAATCTCATAATTAAAAGAGGAAATGCTATTTGTAAAACATACAGATAGGAAAACACAATCATTTGGCTCCACTGTTCATCAGGTTAAAGAGTTTGGTGCCATTCATAGTTGATGACCATGTAGAAATAAATTTCTTTTCCACTTCAGCAATTTCAGATATTCTCTGTGATTCTTGGCAAGCAGGCTTCCAGAGAGTAGGGCTAATTTGCACCTTGTTTATTCAGTAGTGGAGGGCTTTATGCTTCTGGTTTTTTGTTTTTTTGTTTTTGTTCTTTTTTTTTGTTTGTTTGTTTTTTCAGTTCCCTTTTGAAAATGAGTTCCCAGTCCCTATTAAATGAATGGTTCCTGCTTAAAACCCTCACCTCTTCAAACCCATCATCAGGATTGTTACAATCTGGTGACAATCTAGTGAATGAATAGCAGCCACTTACTCAACAAATATTTGCTGATTTCTTCCTGTAAACTAATCACTAACATTATGAAAGCATGTCACTTGCTGGAGGTACAAGAGTGAGTATACCAAGTACAGTTTTCCCTAGGGGAATATTCCTTCTGGTTGCAAAATATGGGAAGGACTCACGTAATCACACAACACACAGAAGAGCAGCTGCGATAAATGGGTACCGTAAGAATTAATGGAGGCGTGGTTTGGCACAATCAGAAAGACTTTCAAGAGATATCTGTATAGATGCTAAAAGTGAACACATATTGAAAGAATGTAGAGACATGAGTATTCGGTGACCCTGTAAGATTGCACATGAGTGCCTGAAGAATCTAACACAGGTGCCTCTGAGCCATTGAATGTTGGTGCTAGTAGAGCAGCAGGTGAGTAGAAGACATCTGTGGTAATTCACTTTCTTCTGTTTTACATTGTGTGAGGAGACTATGCTTATATAATACATGTGGTCTTTGAGAAAAAAATAAATACAAGCAGCTAAAAGGGCAAAGGGCTAGTGATCAGTTTAGAAGTAAGTGTGTATCATGGTGCTCTCTTGAAGGGCTCTGGAGGCCTTACTTGGAAGAGTTAGTAAGACTAATTCTGACATCTAATAGAATTCATTTCTGCATTAAGGCAATGACTCTGATTTATAACAAATCTTTAGTTTATTATTATCACGATACAAAATTTTACAGTATTTGATTATTCACATGCACATTGTCCTCGACCTTAGGTATTGAAAACAGTTGTCATTCACAGCATGACACAGACTGAGAGCTTGGTCTGTGGCAGACACTGTATTGTGCAAGGAATATGGAGTGCATTATCTCATTTTTCAACTTACCCTAGCACATGGACCCTCGAGTTAATCTCCATTCCTGGATAATGACACCAAGGCTCAGAGGAGCAGTCAGGTGACTGGACTAAAGTTATAGTAAGTAACTACAAAGCCACAATCAACACATACTCCTACAAACCCTGCGACACAGCTTCCCATGATGTCCTGTAACCTGAAAGGATACTCTTTTCAATTTTTAGAATTCTTAGTCCTCAAGCTTGTGGCACTGTTAAAATGTTTTACAGACAGCAGGAGGACATATGACAAATGCTGATTGTCTTTTAGCATCCCTAAAATAAACTCACTTCTACAACCTTCTTACTGCCTGAATATGAATATGCATGCTTCATATTCCAAGTTGACACTGTGCCTCACTTTTAGTTTATTGAGAAAATACCTTTTCTTTGTATTTGCTATTAGGCCTTATTGATTATCATCACTCCTATTGGACAAATTGATTATTGACCTTATGGGGGTTAACAGGCCTAAGAACCAGCAGGCTTAATTACTGTGGAGCAAATACCTTCAGTCCAGACTTCCCAGGATCTTAGTTCCTTTTCGGCTAGTGTCTCATTGTCCTTAGTTACACTGAAGTTGTGTTGCCACTGGTGCTCCAGAAAGCTACAAGTGTGTGAGGGTCATAATCTTAGACAGGAGCAGCATGGGTTTGTGGCTCTGAAGAAGACAGAGGGTTTGCGTGGCAACCCAGTGACTGATAATCCAGGTGATAGCAAAAAGTGACTTAATGTTACAAACATTGTTTGCTCATTTATAGGGATGGAACTTGTCCTCATCACAACCTTGTAGTGCTGATATTATTAGAGATAACCAGAAAGTAAAGTATTCCAAACATCTGATGTTAACTGGCATTATTGCCTACTTAGATGCCAGGGATTTGTCTTCCAAAGCAAATAGGTTCAGTTGCTGGAACTCAGGCCAGAGACATAAGCTCACCTTTAAAAGAATGACTAATGGAGTCTTAAAAACATATTTAACTTAGATATTGCCAAAAGTCGTCTTTACTGTAAGAATTACAGCCAGTCAAGTATTTTATAAGTACAAGTTATTGCTGATTCGACTTAAAACAGTACTCTGAAAAACAGCAAAGTCCAACTATTCTGCGGATAAGATGCTCTGTAAAGAAGCAAACCACTAAATAAGTTAAGTAATTATTGGCAGTGAGCTGTCCTCTGGAGGAGGCAGAGGAAATGTGACCATGAGAAGCTAGGCCGTGCTTTTTGGGAATGGAACAGACTGTGCCTCTCGACAGGTAGAGGAACAATTTGAAGACAGCCATGGAAAGATCTGAGGGAGAATCCAGGCAGATGGAGGGAGAGGAGGCTGTAGCTTCAGGGAAGTCCTGTGGCCCAGCTAAAGAAAAAAAGTTGAAGCAGGTAATGTCTGTGTAGTGGGGAGAGAAGAATTACTATCCACTCTCCACTATAGGAATACCCACCTAAGTTGAGAGCAAGGAACTGAGTAGAGTGGATTATAACACTGGATCCTTGCTGTTGGTCACCCCCAAGAGGCTGGTTGGTCTTTAATGGTTTATTTCCAGCTTACATGCTCTGGTGCTTCCATCAAGTGACTCAAGAGTCCTGGTTCAGGGCTGCAGAGGTGACTCAGTGCTGAAGAGCCCTTTTCATAGCTCTACAATACCCAAGTTCAGCTTCCAGTTTCCACTGATGCAGCTTGCAACTGACAGTAGCTGTGCCTCCTGGGGAACCTGGTCCCTGTAGTCACCCTCTTTACACATGAAAAAAAAATATATATGTCTCTTTAAAATGTCTCAAATCCCTTGAAAACCTTAAGCCTATAGCTGCTTTCCTTGAAGTCAGAGTTACTCTCTCCCTGTGAATGTTGGGAGCACATAGAGCCTAGAAATAATGTCGTGGGCATGGTGGCTGCCACCCTCATGGCTAGCCTCTGAGATGGTATTAGCATGGAAGACTATTGAAAAGGGAACCTGAGAGAACAATTTAGGAAAACACATTTCATTTGTTTTGTTTGTTTATTTTGGTTTTGTAGCATTCACATCACCCTTAATGTATGGTACAGTAAATGGCCTGCACTACCTACCTAATCAGGGAATTATACCCACCTATTAATTATACTTTCTGATTATTTGCATTCAATTAAAGGGTACTTGTGAGAAAATGAAGGATAGCATAACCTCAAAACATGCCTTTACGTCTTAGATAATTGATTATCATCTTGCCTTTATAGCTTTCCTTAACTGATTATGTCTCCAGATGGTTCCTAAAATCTGATTTTTTTTTTTGCCTTTTTTCTTTTAATGGATGAACAGAGGGTTCTGATAAAAGCTTACGTGGCTTCATATCCTCAACTAAATTAAAGCTTAATTAGTCAAAAATCCAGATCTGCAACATGTCTGTGCAATTTGTACAAGCATAATTAATTTTTCTTAATTACACAAGTAGCTTTTCCATGCAAATAGTAACCTTTCTTATTGCTGACCTCTCAATGTCAGAATCCAAGAGATCTGTCTACATCTCCGCCTTCCGTGGTGATGCTGAATCAAGCTTGCATCATTTCAAATATATGGTTCCATTTGATTTATAAGTTTTGTCACAGGAGTTACCAATTTTCTTCTGCAAACTGTTTCAGATTCCAAAGATGCCATGCATAAAAGGCTTACTAGGTGGGCATGCTTTTATTTCTATGGAAGCCAAGGAAATTAGAAATATGATTCAAGTATGTTCTCTTAAGTTCAGCACTTTTCATAAAATTACCTAGACTTTTTTTCATTCCTGTTTGAATGACAGTTCAAATTACATTGATCAGCTAAATGTCAAGAAAGAATAGCTATTATGTTTAAAACCTCCTGATATTTCTAGGATTCCTGTTACCCAGAAGAAAGATGACTTTACCACAGACAGAGTTACACTCATGTGCTGTGTTAACCTTTCTCATGCAGAAGACTTTAGGAGATTATTTGATCTGCAGGAATTAGTTCCCAAGTGCATGCCTTCAGGTTTGATTGGCAATTAAACTTTCTTAGTAGCTTCCTCATCATTTCCCAAATAAGCCTTTGCATATAGATTGAAGCTATGAATTTCTCATATCTCCTCTGTGGCCATATTCCCAGGGAGGGGATGTGGATTCAGAGCACATTTGTGAGGAATCAGGCACTTCATTCCCAGAGCATCTAGAAAGTTCCACATTGTCACCAGTCTGAGTGCATTCACATGCCCATGTCTGAAATAGCAGAGTTCAGGAAATGGCTGTTGGCTTGAGCCTGGCTCACAAGTCTCCTGCCTGAAACATGCAGATTGTGCAGAGGTGGGGCATGGAAGATATTCATAGAGAAAAAAAGGTGGCGCTGTTGGGAAGGCAATTGTAGGGCCATCAGAGAGAGCCAGTGTACTGAGTTACATGGTGTAGTGATGGCAGAAGCCTCAGGAACCTCTTGACTTTTATAATGACTTCTTCTCAAGGCGGTCAACGTTGTGCACTGCAAATCTGCCAAGTGCTTTTCTGAGCTTTATTTCTCTAAGGTTCATTAACACCCAGTATTACAGAACTAACTGAAAGGGAACGGATATTTGGTGCCTGCCTTATTATTGGCTTCAGGGCTACGTTCTTTATAATACATAATGAAGTCCATAGGATATTTAGAAAGAATGTGGTGCTTTACAAAATTGGCTTTGGGGGCAATGCATGGCTTAGAGTTGGAAGGATCAGTGCCTGGTGATTGCATGAATTGGTTTGTCTCCAGTTACCCATGAGCCACTGAGAAAGGAGAATGCAGTTTGTCCATGACTTTCAAAGGATCTGTGAAGGCTCAATTCCATTTTGGTCTCAGGCAAATATTGCATAGGAAGGTCATTTTTGGCTATAAGTTTGAAGTCATTGTGGAGTTTTTCCTTGCTTCTGAGGATAAGAAATGGGGACTGGCTATTGTTAATGACAGGACAGTGCTTCAAGAATAATGAGAGTCACTCCTTCTATTCCCTAAAGATTGGTAGAAGTACACACTGACTTGGTAGGTTTTTTTTCTAAATGCTATTCTTACTATTTTCTCTCCAAAATCACCTAGACCTCAGCACTGTGAAAGTCAGAACACTTCAGTTATGGTCTGGATTTTATAGAAAGCCCAATGTCCTGTGTATTCTTTGTCCTCGCTGTACCTCACTGCATATTGACAAAATGGACAGTTGAAAAGAATCCAGGAAAACTCTGGATAGCTTTTCTCTCTAGTTATTGTACCTCTCTGCAGTCGGGATTTACAAAACAAAACAAAACAAAAACAAACAAACAAAAAGGAACTCCTGGCTTAAAAAGGGCATCTTCGTTACCTTCTCTTAGCCATCTGCTAAAGAGTCTAAGATAGAACAGAGAAAAAGGAATTACTGAATTGTCTCATATTCAAAGTCTGGGAATGATCTTCAACCTCTTGCCCAATTTTCTTGATCCTTTCGACTTATGCAACTGGATTGCATGAAATAGTAAAAGCAGTGAATACTGGTCAGAAAAGATGCCTCAGCAGGCAATGGTGACTGCCCCCAAGTCTGACCACCTGAGTTTGATTCCTGGGACCCACATGGTGGAAAAAGAGAACCAACTCCTGTAGCTGTCCTCTCACCACTGGCGTGACCACATGCACACTGTCGTGAATGCTTGAGTCTCTTTGTGTGTATGTGTATGTGCACATGTATGAGTGTGTGAGCATACATGTGTTAGTGTATGTATGAGTGTGTGTGTGTGTGTGTGTGTGTGTGTACAGTGTAAAGTACATTAAAATAGTACTGTGCCATCAGAATAGAAGCATCCCCCCTTAACTAGGCATTCTTCGGGGCATGTTTCATCTTTTGAAGTCTATATTTGGGGTCTCGTTACAAACTGACTCTTGGTAGCAATTGGAAAAAGAAATATTTCTTCTGTTGTCTTTGTCTTATTATTTAGTCAGTCTTCTCTTCAATTGTCTTCCAAGTCATGGAACCTCACATATGCACATATTTATTAGCACATAAATTTGTCTGTACATATATAGGCACAAATATCCCTTTATATCCATGTCTATATCTGTGTCCATATATGTGTGCATACCTATATACTTAAATGTATATGTATGTGTAAATGTACTCTCACACTTGTGAGAAGCAAAATTCCACAAAACAACTGAATTAAAAATAAGAGTGAGTCAGGATACTTTGCTTCTTAGGAGATGTACTTTCTATACATAAAGCCCTGTAAACAAGAGAAGGTAAAAGATTCAAGGTGCCATATAAAATCTAAAGCATTGTTTTTGTCAGTGTTCTATTGCTGTGAAGAGACATTATGACCAAGGGAACACTTGAAAAAGAAAGCACTTAATTGGGGGCCTGGTTACAATTTAAAAACTTTATTCTATTATCATCATGTCAGGGAGAATGGTGGCATCCAGGCAGCCACTGGAGCAGTAGCTGAGAGCTACATCATGATCCATAGGCTGGGGTGGGGAGGAGAGAAAAGAGGGAAAGAGGCAAAAGAGGGAGAAAGGGAGAGAGAGGGAGAGGGGAAGGTGAGAGAGAAAAAGGAGAGAAGGGAGAAGGGCAGGGAGGAGGGAGAGAAAGAGATTGGGAAACAGGGGAGAGAGGGGAGAGGAGAGAAGGAAGAGGGAAAGAGGGGAAAGAGAGGAGGGAGAGAGAGGAAAAGAGAGGAGGGGGAGGAACAGGGAAAAGAAGGAGAGAAAGAGGAGGAAGAGGGGTAGAGAGAGAATAGGAGAAAGAAAATATTGGACCTGGTGTGCGTTTTTGAAACCTTAAAGCCATCCTACAGTGACACACCTCCTCCAAATAAGGCATGCCTCCCAGTCTTTGTAAGAGCTCCACCAACTAAGGACCAAGCACTCAAACATGTATGTGTGTGGAGAGGTTCATTTAAATCACCGCACTCTATATTTTATGAATTTCATTGCTTTAGATAAAACAATGACAAAAATCATCTTGCCAACCTGAGACAGATCTTTCTTTGAAGAAACCCCTACCTCACTAGCTCATGTGGGTTATATTCTGCCTAGATAGGTCAATTCTGCTTGCTCTGTGATAGAGGATTCAGGGCATCAAGAGAAAACACTATAAAATAAGGGTCAAACATATCAAGATGAACTGGAGGGAGAGAATATGGATGAAAATCATGTATTTTCTATCAAAGAAAGATTAGAGATTGGTAGTATGTTAGGAAAAGGTACTTTAAGTTGTCTATGGCTAAAGACTGTCCGAAGGGCAGGTCTAGCAGAGATAGAAAGTTTTCCAGTTAAGGGAATTCCCTAGGACATATTGGAAGACAAGAGAAGAGTTAATGACGAAATAAAGCTATGCTTTGGAATCAGCAAAGAATTTACATGGGGCAAAGGGAAAAGTTAGTTGATTTCAACTAAGCATGACAGTAAAGTGCTTTCCCAGAATGAGTGAGGAGGAAGAGTTACAAAACAAAAGAGAAAAAAAGTGTGACTACTGAGGAGGAGAGTGTCTGAGCATTGTTAACAATTATAAAATCCCATGGAGAGGATGACATGGTGGTATCTCTGAGCTATGAATATGGAAAGTTCTCATTGAGATCCCGAAGAAATACAAGTGCCGAGTCCAGATACATCCTGGTGAGCATCACATCACTATGTTGACCATACCATCCCCTCTCTGTGGATATTTGCGTACAAATGCATTCATATGTGTGATTGTGGATGTATTTTGACATGGAGCATAAATCTCATCTTGTTTGATGCAGAGTCTCTTTTCGGCTCTGCCTGTGTGTACTCTGGGCTATCTTGTCTGTGAACTTCTGGTGACTCTGCTTGTGTCTGCCCTTCTTCCTCCTTTAAGACTGTTAGGATTGCAGATACATACCACCACACTCACATAGATGCCGGAGATTTGAACTTAGCTCTTCACATTTGTATGGCAGATTTAGCTCTTCACATTTGTATGGCAGATGACTACCAACTGAGCCACATCCTAAAACCCTACAAACACCTTACAATGCAAAATATTTATATTGATCCAATATTTTTTCCTTTAAAACAAAGCAGAAAGCAAGAGACTAGCTAGATAGCTTTTTCAAAGAAGAGGTGAAATTCTGGAATGTTTTAATTAAGAAGCAGTTTATCTTTCATATGAAAGAAAACTGAGACATTCTCATAACACTTAAGCCTCATATCACATATCTTCCAGTAGTTTGGTCTAGCCAATAAATAGCTAAATACAAAAATAGAGCACAAATAAAAGGGTTATTGAATAAAACAAAAAGTTTTTCAACCATCAATGTACAAGACATCTGTGTCAAACAGAAATGGATAGATATAGGGTGCAGAGAAGAGGGGCTTGGAGGTAGAAATGCTGGTTCACATGTTACCACTTATGTAGGAGCCACTCAGACATCACAGAATGTCTTCACTTGGGCAGTCAAAAATGTGGATTAAAGCATTAAAAACAAAAATGTTATCAAGGGACATACGTTTTGTAGGCTTTGGTGAGAGAGTAGGGCAGTATAATTGAATATCAAATAGCATAATACACTAGAATGGATCCTCAAGCAAGCAAGAAGGGTACCCAGATTAATTTAGAATGTTTACTAATGATGATTGGATAATTCTAACAGGAAAGCAATCATACAGTATCATGGCATATTTGGACATTGAGTTGTAGATCTTTGGCAAGGAAGGGGCATTTATATAACATGAACAGTTCTCCATGCAGTATTGGGCCCCATAGACATGCATTGCACTGTCCTGCAGAGCAATGCAGTGAGCTCAGTGGTTTGTGGTAGTGCCGTAGGGTATTCTTATTCAGCATCAACACTGTCAGGGATGGTTTTCATGAGTTCTGAACTAAGTTCGGCCTTCATAAATGCTAAGGAATCTGCAGACTTAATTATTTTGAGTCAGTTTTGATATGTAGCCCAGGCTGCACTCCAACTCTCAATACTCCTGCCTACATGCTGTGATTATAGTCATGTGCCACTCTGAAATCTTGTGTTGTAAATAAGAATAGACTCAAGAAGGACTGCTATCCTCTCTGGGCTTTATTGACCCTTCCAGGATTTGGGTTTATCTTCATTATCTACAGTCTGTGCTATATACTTTAGTACATAATTCTGCCTTCTTCTAAGAAACACTCTTTCTCAGTAAAATTCTAACCCAGAAAGCAAAGAAATAGGGTTCTTCATTGCTCATGACGCACTTGTTATTCTTTCAAAGCCTCTGTTGCTTCATTTTTAAGAGGCAGTAACAGTTCATTTGCCTGAAGGCAGTCAGGGTAGACCAGATGGTTTATTGAGATTCCTTCTTGTTGAAGGATCATGTGTATTGCAATATGTATGAATTACAGGATTTAATATTCATAGAAAATTAACAGATTATTAATCTTTCAGAGAAGCAATCAGGAGTTAGTGAGTTTTCTAGCACTGTCAGGCTTAGAATTGATTTGTGAAACTTATTGGTACTTCATTCAGATTTGTGTTGGTGCTGTATATTTCTACCTACCATTTAAAGATGCTGAAGTGAACAGAATGAAGAAAATTTGGAGTTTTGAATTAGGATCTGAGACCCCACTGGAAGAACTTCATCTAAAATGGCCTGCAATCCACTGAGTTTCTTTATTTGTGCAGAGAAAGGTTTAGATTAGAGGCGCTGACATGTAACCAAAGTGCTTGGAAGACATATGCAATGAGGCCTGTAGAGTGGTGACAATTTGAGGAAACAGAGGTTTTCATTTCAAAATAGTTAGAGGAAGGTCACATTTCCTGAATTTTTCCACAGTCCTCACCACTCCCTATTGTAGAATCCCAATCTATGATCCTACTTTATACCCCTCATTAATGTTTCCCTTCTTAGCCCTTTTGGAGGCACATAGTGGAGACAAGTAAAGGGAATGAGATTTTAAGCTTTAAAACTTAGCTTCCTAGGGGTTGGGTGTTCTGCCTAGCAGTAGAGTAGTTAGATAGCATGCTCAAGGCCATGGGTTCCATGCTTAACACCAAAAGATAAACAAACCTGAACAACAATAAAACCAATGGTCTTTTTGTTCTTCAAACTCTGGATATCAGTATTCAAAAGGTGTGTGTGTGTGTGTGTGTGTGTGTGTGTCCTTATGTATATCTGTGCCCACTGTGTGTGAGAGCATGTTCCTGTAATAGGCAATAAAGGCTAAAAACTAGGTGACTAATTGAAATGGATTTATGTGGGGACAAAATCAAACTACAAAAGCACAATGGGACATTTCTAAATGGGCTTTAAGATAGAAATGGAAATACTTGTCTCTAGGTACTCTCTCTTCAGTTTCATTATTTTGGTCTGAAACAGACCAAAATGGTCCTAATGTTTTCAGTCACAAGAGCTAATACAAGTTGTCTAACTTGGTTAAGTTCTTTTCTGCTCTAAATTGTTAATGATTCAGCATTTCACGGCTGTGTCAGGTGTTCTCTGAGGCACCTTCCTTAAAGGTCAGCCGTTCTTCAGAAATGCTCAGCACTCAGTATTAAAATTACAGGTCCTGCTTTGCTACCTTGGGATGAAAATTATTTATTTGCCACATAGCTCAAAATGCTGGAGTCTACACAGAGAGATCCCTGGTTTGTAATGCCAAGAAAACTGGAGTGCTGAGAGGTTGTGATCTGGAGGATGAGGACTATGAAGATTGCAACTAACAAGGGTGTGGAATTCCCTATTTGCCTAAACAATTAACAATGTCATATGTTCTGTCTTACATCATCCTCTCAGTAGGCAGAGGAATCAACCATTATCATCAGTACATTGCAGATACAGGTCCAGGCTCAGAGAAGTAAGGCAATTAGCTGTCGAGAAGCATTTTCAGAGCCTGCACAATATTGCCTGAAAGGAACATAACTATTCTGTACCACCCTTGTACCGAATGAATGATTTATGAATTTTATTCATTTATGATGATGTTATGATGCTGACAATAACTTCCCAGTAAATGTTGACATGAGAACCCTTTTGTCACCTGCTTGGGTTGCTGGGATAACATGTACAAGACGGAAACACACGTTCTACCAGGGAGTAAGGTAGGTGCATGACACTTTTCTTTTTATGATGCTGTTAAAGAGAAATTCTTTTGTGGCACAAAAAATAGAGCAATTTTGTGAGCAAACCTAAGGCAAATTGGTAAGAGGAATATGTATACTCAGCAAAGCAGTAAGCATTTGAAACTAATTGGACTCTAATTACTAAGATTCAGGGGAGGTTGACAGACTTATTGTTATTTTCTTCTTCCATTACAAATTGGTAAGTCCATGATTCATGTATTGAGGAAAAGGAAGAAAAATAATGGCTCTTTCCTCCTTATGACATGTAGTTACCAAGTTAAGTTTGCACCTTTACCCCACTCTAGTCAAAGAACATGTTTCCCTCTTAGGAGAGCTGCAACTGCAAATGCATTGAGTTCATTTTCTTACCTTTATTCTGTGTTGACAGAACTGTGTCTGTGTTTACATACCTCAGGATTATTTTTGAGCAGGACTGAGAACAGTTCAAATAAGGAATCCTCTGGACTTTGCATTAATATCATATTTTGGCTCCAGTTATGATTTTTGCCTCTGTAAATAGTTGGTGACTGATCCTTGATTTGAGGAATTTTTT
>CAJQZJ010034321.1:1283512-1398112 GCA_907164525.1 Lophiomys imhausi
AGAAAGAAAGAAAGAAGACAACCACAAGCTGAAAAATCAAGTGGCAAGAGATTTTCGGCAAGAGACCATTAGCTAGGATAGCTGTGAGAGGCTGGAGGGAGAGAGACCCAGGTAGCTGATGTCCCCATTCTAGACTTTGCGGTGTTTCCTTTGGTGGAGTAGAGGAGGTGGCTTCTTGCCAGATCTCTCACCAGGCACACTGGAGCCCACCTTAGCACTGCTCACTGAGCCAGAATTTATCTTGGACAGCACTGTGGGTGCTCTGTTCTTTGTCTTTCTTCTGTCCCTCTACTAGTTTCTCTGCAGGGACTTCTATAAGCTGTGCCTTTTGTAACTTCTCTCTCTTTTGTTAATTTTTTTTGTTATTCTCCTCTCATACGTGTTATATCCTGACTGCAGTTTTCCTTCCTCCCCTCCCTCCAGCCTCTCCCCTTACCTCCCCTGTACTCCAGATCCAACACCCATCCTGCCCCTGTGGGCCTCCCCTCAGAAAAGATCAGGCTTCCCAGGTGCATCAACATACATGGCATAACAAGCTACAGTAAAACCAGGCACATACTATCACATCAAGGCTGGACAAGGCAACCCAGTAGGAGGAAAAGGGTCCCACAAGTAGGCCAAAGAGTCAGAGTCAGCCCCCGCTCACACTGTCAGGATTCCCACAAGAACATCAAACTACTCAGCCATAAAATATATGCAGAGGACCTAGGTCAGACTCCAACAGGCTCTCTGATCTCTGTGAATTACCATAACTACCAGCCAGTTGATTCTGTAGTTCATGTTCTCCTGGTATGTTTCTCACCCCATTGGTTTCTCTGATCCTTCCTCCTCTTCTGCAGGATTTCTGGAACTCCACGTAATGTTTGGCTGTGGGACTCTGCCGTCGAATCCCATCAGTTGCTAGATGAAGTCTCTCTGGTCCCTTTGATGATAATTCTGTTAGGCTCTGGTTCCAGAACACTCTCCAGACAGGACAAACTGTAGGTCAGAGGTTTTGAGGTTGGGTTGGTGTCCCTGTGCCTCCATTTGAGGCCTTGTCTGGTTATAGAAGATGGTCAATTCAGGCTCTATGTCCCTGACTACTAGGATTCTTTGAGGGTAGGATAGAATTAATTTGTCTTTTTAAGCATCTGTGTACATTTGTTAATGTAACTAATGTGTAATAGCAGAGTCTGAAACTAATTTCTCTCATAGATTCCATGGAGTTTCCATTGCACTATAATTCTATCTCATCCTTGAATTCTGTTAAGAATTCTCTGTTTAGAG
Source organism: Lophiomys imhausi (assembly GCA_907164525.1). Lineage (NCBI taxonomy): Eukaryota > Metazoa > Chordata > Mammalia > Rodentia > Muridae > Lophiomys > Lophiomys imhausi. Next base: position 1,284,779 of record CAJQZJ010034321.1, read on the forward strand.
CAAAAGGAAGCTCCTATCCCTCATGTGACTGATGAACTGAGGGGGATTTATATGTGGAGAGCCCCCACACCAGAGGAATAGGGTAGGTGGGAGAGGAGGTAGTAGGGTGGGAGGGAGGGACCAAGAGGTGGAGAAGGGAGGGGGCTGTGATTCAGATGTAACTTGAATTAATAAATAAAGATATTTTAAAAAAGAATTATCTGTTTACATCTGTACATTATTTTCTTTTTTTAAATACTTTATTTTTTTTCTTTAAGATACATCTCAGTCACAAACCCTTCCCTATTCCCCCTTCCTATCCCGCCCTTCCACCCTCTTCCCCCCAGAAGTTTCCCCTTTCAGTCCAACAGATGGTTCCTTCTCTTATAACAGTAAATACTATACAAAACAACAGATATAAATATGCCACATTTATGAGAGTTAAATGGCCCAGTATACCTTCCCAATGTCCAGTTTATACATATTTGGCCCCTGACTTTAACATTCTACTATCTAACCATCTCCATGAGTTTAAAGGTCTATATCTGACTCAACATTCATACTATCTTGCAACACACTTTTAAGAGTATCTTCTTAGATCTATAACACCCTCTTGATTCCTAAACAACTCAAAATTTAACTATGAGACTCTAGCTGTCTATTCTTCAACCACCTCAGAGACCTGAGAGGGATAAATATATCTGCTTATATAGGAAGTGCAGGGCCTGCAGCTTCCAAAACTAAGAAAGAACATACCAGTGACTGCCTGGACAGTTCCCATTTTCTCTCCATACATTCCTGCATCAGTCTTCAGCCTTTGGGTCCTGTTTCTATGACAGACATTTGTTGTAGAGCAGGGATTATGAAGGACTTACCTACCCTGTCTTGGTAGAGCTAGTCTGTCGACTTCCCTGCTACCAAGTTTTGTCCTTTTTGGACAGCAGTCTGTCTGCAGTTGGAGCAAGGGGTTTTTTCATGCCAAGAGATAGGCTTGCCACTAATTCAACCATCTCACACTGGAGATTCTTTGATGCTTATCTTCTACTTGGAGTAGAATAGGGGGTGCTGTCAGGAGCTGATATGTCTCGATATCAAAAAAAAAGAAAATCTTAATTTAAGATAACATCTTTGAATGCCATATTCTGCAGATCTCTTGGGGTTTTTGAAGATGCCCTATCCATCTCTTGTATTTAGATAAGCAAATGTTGCTTGTCTCTTAAGAACTTGATTACTGGTTAGTTTAGAGAATATCTGTGATAGACTGTCATAGTAGCTAACAAAGTGACATGTTTGCATGACTAGGAGTTTGTTTTACTTAACTATCCTAGACCATTTTAGACGGTTGGTATCAAGAGGCCAGAGCTTCACATTTTATTTTTAAGTATCTCTAGGTATGATACCATTAGGAAGCGTTACCTTTAATTTTGTATCAATATACAAAGATCTATTCAATTGTGGTTAAATATACTCTTAATTATGTATCAATATACAAAGATCAATGCCTATGTAGCCCAATACAATCTTAATATTACGTCCATATACAAGGGTCAATACCATTGTGGCCAACTATAATCTTAATTTTGTATCAATATACAAAGATCAATACCAATGTAATCCAATACAATCTTATTTTTGCACAATAAACAATGGTCAATACCACTTTAGCCAAATAAACTACTAATTTTGTATCAATATACAAAGGTATAAGGGCATATTCAATAATCTGCCCCTTCTTCTTGGACCTTCCTGTGCTATGTCTATGTCTCATTTTTCTCAAGCCCATGCACTTCTACATAGGAGAGGAAGAAGGATACAGAAAAGGAAAAGTAGGAAGTCCCTGGGGCTAACCTCCAAAACCCATTAAGACAGGACCATTTATCAGCTTGTAATCTCTTTCCCTAAATATCAGAGTTTTCAGTTATCCTTCAAATAACCAAAAAGAAGGGCGGAGAAACACCCTCCCCACCCTCTGGGCATGGGACGTCGCTCTCTTAATTAGATTATTTCATTTGTTGATGTCTAGTTTTGTGAGTTCTTTATATATTTTGGATATTAGCCTATGACAGGATGTGGAGGTGGTAAAAATCTTCTCCTGTTCTGTGGGCTGCTGTTTTGTCCTGTTGATAGTGCCTTTGCTTTATACCTTTTCAGTTTTGTGAAGTCCCATTTATAAATGTTTACCTTAGTGCCTTCACTATTGGTTTCTGTTCAGAAAGTTGTCTACTGTGCCAATATGTTCAGGACTATCCCTCACTTCCTCTTCTATCAGGTTCAGAGTACCTGGTTGTATGTTGAGGTCTTTGATCTTCTTGGACTTGAGTTTTGTGCAAAGGGATAAATATGGATCGATTTGCATTCTTCTGCATGAAGACATCCAGTTATATCAGCACATTTGTTGTTTTCATCTACAGCGAGGTTGTCTTAAAAACTAATCTCAAATATAATGGGATTTAGATTTTTGATATCCCGTGCCATAAACATGATAATCATTTGTTTCAGAATGAAAACAAGTTGGAACGCTTTCATTTTTATCCTAGTAAGCTTATTGCATTGATGTGTGAGGAGCAGGCAAGAAGATGATGGCCTTACACATGCCACAGTGTGCATACAGGAGATCAGAAAACAACTTGTGGAAATCATTACTCTTTCCAAGCGTGTCCCACATAGGACTTGAACTCACATCATCAGCCTTGGCGGCAGGTGCCTTTATCAGCCAGGCCATCTTGCCAGTCCATGTTTGGTTCATTTTAAATGCATCTCTGTCTAGCATAAAAAGCCATGGGTGGGGAGTAGGGTCCCTCATAAATTCCCTTCAGATCTTCTGTATCAAGAGCATAGATTCATCTGCACTTGTGTTTCCATTCAAACTGTCCTAATGAGGATAACATTTCAGAAAATGTGGAGAAATGTAGTAATTTGCATCTTTTTTGTGCCATCCCCAAGAGATAGAGTTTTATTCTTAATCACAAGCAATATTTGGTTTTTAAATTCACTGCTAAGAGCCACTCATAATTCATCTGGTCAGACATTAGAGCAGGCTTCGTTTGTGTTGGTGTTAGCATGCATGTCTTTTAGACAATTTGCAGGAGACTGTAATTTCCTCTAGGAAACATTTTTAAGAGATGACACTTGCCAATCCAATTACATTTCAACTTCCCATTTCTTTTTCTGTAACCTCCAATAATCCTACTGGGCTTTAAAGAAAAACATGATCGCATGCTATTTTTATATCTTCTCCCAGTCAATTCTAATTTCAGTTTTAATGCTTTTTCTTTGGTATCTCCCTTTCTATTGATCTGGAAGAGTTACCTTTAATCACTTAAGAATAAGTAGTGTATTAAGACTGTTCGAGGCTAGCCTATATTTGGCGTGAGGAATCACTCCATTTAAGAATTAATTTAACAAGAGTCTATTATACATTTTAAGTTTGAACTTCACTGGGGTACCTTCTGTCTGTGAGGAAGCATTCACTATCCAGAAGAAATTGAGCCTAATGTTGGAGACTACCACAGTTAGCAAAACCTCCTGAAGATTGCAGACATCTCCATGACTCTGACAATTAGAATACCTCTATCCACTTTCAGATACTGTAAAGCCAATTATACAGAAAAATGAGTCACATGAAAGAAGTTGTTGCTAACTCAGGCCAAAAGAGCATCATGCTTTAGTTGATGTATTTGTCGGATTATATTTTATTTATTGATATTGTGTGTGTGCATGTGTGTGTGTGTGTGTGTGTTTGTGTGTGTGTAGCGATGAGGATGTGTGAGTTGGGTCAGAGTCTGAAATATTAGTAGTTTTCTTCAATAGTAGCTATTGAGTCTTCAGCCTCAATAGCTTCACCTCCAGCAGAAAAGGAATTCTAAACAATAGCATTTCTCTTTTCTTTCGTTTTTTTTTTTAGATTATAATTTGATTACAGCATTTCTCCCTTTCCTTCCTCCCCCCCACCATATGCCTTTCCACACTCTCCTTCATATTCATGGCCTCCTTTTTCACTAATTGTTATATAACCTTTACATACAACCTGTTCAGTCCATATAATGCTACTTGTACATAAGTTATCAGGTTGTCCATTTGGCACTGGACACGTAATTGGTGTGCTCTCCCCTGGAGAAGGCCACCCCTCCCATTCCCAGCTTTCCTTGGCTGCCTACAGAGCTTTGTGCAATGTTGAGGGCTTATGAAGTTTGGTCTTCAAGTTTTGGAATATCTGTTGGGGTCACCTTTGTTCACCTTGTGTTTGGGCCATCATGTTAGTAGCATTTTATGGGTGTAGCTACAGATATTACTAGGAGACACAATCTCATGTCAAAATCCTTTCTGCTGTAACATTTATAGACAAGTGACAAGGGCCAAGAGAGAAACAAGGCAAAATTTTCACCAAGATCACTAGTTATTGATATGTTACCTCATTTGCTTATTCTCAACTCATGTTCCTGTCCTAGGTTTTTTCTTCTTTCTCATTTCCCTCTCATTTTCTCTCTTTGTGTTTCTATAGCTCCTGTCACACCTAGGCTCTATAAGAACTGAAGGTGGGATAGAATTAATTTGTCTCTTTAAACATCTGTGTACATTTGTTAATGTAACTAGTGTGTAATATAAGTGTATAGCAATCACACAAAAGGCAGGCCCAGTGGCACACACCTGTAGTCTCTGTACTTGAAAGGTAGAGGCAGGAAAATGGAGAAGAGTTCACGGCCAGCATGGACTATCCAGCAAGTTTCAGGTGAGCTCATCCCATACAGTGAGACCCTGTCTTTAAAAAGGGCCAAAGTTATCATGTCCCTTCCCAACACTTAAGTTACGTATATTCTAACCACAGGCCCAAGAACACTGTATATCAACCATATCAGACACTGATACACTTAAATTGCTATAACTTATTATCTAATCTATAGTCCATATTCAAATCTCCTGGGCAGCTCTGCAATACTCTTCCAAGTTCATTGTTTTTTCTAACAGTGCTTGCCAATGTAATAGTGATAGCATTTGCAACCCCACATTCTAGCTTCTAATAAAGACACTGGGGAACCTTCAGGAGAAGAAAGGTTTGTAATATACAGTATTAAGTTCCAGATCTCAGCTATCCTAAGTGAGAATTTTTCCAAAGCCTTCTCCATAAAAAAATTTGCTCCAGGAACTGCTGTGGGAAATAAAGATGTTGAGTTCAAAGTTGGGAGAAGTGTACACTGAACTCACTCACACTGTTCTTCTTGGTGATGTAGCTGGCACTAGCTTATGAAAGACTGAGCACTTGCCTGCTTATAATGTAGACTGACCTCATTATTTGATTAACCTAGAATTTCTGTAGTTGAATGTGGACCATCTGTCTGATTTCCTCATCTACCAATATAGTTCAGTTTTCTATTTTCACAGGATTTATTTCACCTTTGGTTTTTGTTTGTTTGTTTTAGATGCTATCCCATGTAGCCAAGACTGGCCTTGAATTCACTCTTTAGCAGAGACTGACCTTGAACTCCTGATCTTCCTGTACAATCTCCCAAGTACTGGTTTTATGGGCATGTGCTACCATGCCTAGAGTGCATTTTAACCTTTTTTTTTTTTCAATTTTGAACTAATCAGGTTTCTTTGGGGGATGTTGAAAGTGACTGCCATATTTTATAACTAAAATCTACCTTTGACAACATCATTCTTATTTCTCATGCATAGGTACTTAAAGATATAAGGTATGAGTCTGCATAGTAGTACATGGTATAATCAGTAGATTGGAGATAAAATGAATCCAAATAGTATTTACCAAAATATTTTGTGACTGTCCTGAATTCTTTAGCAGGGTTATATGAGTGTTCTGCCTGACACAGCTATTGAGGAACCTAATCTTAAGGAAGGGTTGCCAATTTTTTGTAATTGCTCATCTTGAGTGGTACTTCCTAGATGTGCCACTAGGCATATAGCAGAGTAGAAAGTGTGGGGAAATGGTGTGGGGCTGGCCTACATTACTTACACAGACAGTCCATTGGTGAACATTCAGTCATGACCATACAATGAATGGAAGAAAGGGATGAAAGAAAGCTGTTACATACCTGCTTCCTGGAAGCAAACTTTTATCTATGAAAAGTGAGCATAAGTCTTTGGTGAAAAGCTAGATGTCTCTAGAATTAGTTATTCATGGCTAGTTTGATTTTTTTTTATTTTGTATCAGTCATACTATCTCATTGGGATAATCCATCCACTCTATTTCAATGGAATGGCAGCCATGCATGCACATCTCTTAGAAATGAAGTAACTAAATCCAAGCCTTTGAGGTTGAGGTAGACTTAAATGACCCACAGTAGTACTATGTCTTTAGTTACTTATCAAGTATAGTTGGACCTATGGTCTCCAAGAAGTATGTTTCCAATCTAAACAACCTTGAATGAGAGATAATAGAGAAAATTATTGCATCTCTACTGAATGTGTATAGACATATTTCCATCACTATTCCCTAGACATTAAAATTGCACAATGGTTTCCATCAAGTTCACATTACTTTAAGTATTTGTTTGCAGGTCTTAAGTGTGTGGAGAGATGGCCATAGGTAACATGAAAATGTTACACATTTTATTTAAGGTTTTACAGCATCTGTGGATTGTTGTACCAATAATGGTCCTAAAAGCAGTTCCCATAGAGCACTATAAGCAATTATATTCTTTATATATGGGTGTAATATTTTAAAGTCTGATTTTGTACTTTTTAGAGGATATTGAACTTATTATATTCTTTCACTTAATGTGAAATTAATATCAAAAGTAACTGAAGGTGTTGTTAAAATATTTAAATAAAGAAAGAACTTTTAAAAAATTATAGCTTTCATTGTTGACAGACAATGATGAAAGATAGAAGAGTGATGATTTTATATCCCTGGCTTTATGTTTGATAAATAAGGCTAAGAAACAGATGGGAGTTAAAAACCAATTATCACTGAAAATAATGGCAAGACTTAAAAAGATGAGATTCACCTCTCTCACAGGTTCCCACAAGACATACACTGTGAAACCACTAATGTTGAAAATAAAGCATTATAGAGAGAATATCTTTATTTCAAATCCCAAGGCCCCATATTAAAATATAAATTAGTGTTATGAGGATAATGAACTTAATGTGTGCTATTTAATTAAACTTTAAGCTCATTAGTTAGTCTAATTACTTCATCTGATGAGCATCTGAATACTGCCAATGTTGTTCAGAACCTGTTGGAGTGTGATTTTAAATTTGGAGGGAGTATTTTAATGATATTTAACATTGGTTGTTTATACTGCAAAATAAATTTGCTATTTTAATAGTTATCAAACTCCTATTACATTAAAAAATTATTCTGATTCTTGTCTGCTCTACTTTGTAGACTTATCTGAAAGTAATAGTTTGTAAGGATTTATGAAAACTGTGTCTGTTTTGTTTAAATAATTGCAAGTACCATAAAAGCAAACCTTGTTTTTTCTTTCTTGTTGTTGTTTTGTTTGTTGTAATTTTTGATCACATTTGAAATATCAAAAGCTAGTACATGGCAGGTAGAAGACACTGAATCTGTGAATGGGATCCTCCTTGTTAAAAAACAGAATCCTGGGAAAGCAAGGCATGGTACATTCATGACCATTGACATGTAGGTTGAAACTCCCTGCCAGTATTCTCCATTTGGTGCTCCATTCTTTGTTGCATTTTTAAAGGGAAATAACTGGCATTAACTGCATAGTTACAGCTGTTACATTTTTTTCTGTCAGTTGCACCCTATCCTGTGTATATAGAATGAAATCTCCCCAGTTTAAGAAGGACTCTTTGGTTCTACAGACTGAATTCTCTATCTATTATGTAACCAAGTGATTCAAGACAACAATAAAAAGAATCATCAATTTCTCTCACAGACTTTGTTTCTCATACAAACTTAGTGTATGATTGAGCAGTCTCATTTTTAGACATATCTTCAAAAGTAGTGAAGTTGAGAACTGAAACTGGTCATTGTACATCAGTGCTCAATACGGAATTACCCAGAGGAACCCAGACCTGGAAGTCCATTGGCAGCTGAAAGACTACACGGCCTGTGGTATATATGTACAAAGGAATGTCACTGAGTCCTAGGGAAAAGATAAATTCTGACCCGTTCTATCTCATGCATGAACCTTGGAGACTTCCTGCTAAGTGAAGTAATCCAGGTACAGTAAGAAGTAACTTAGGATCCTAGTCCCTAAATTGAGCAGGTGACCCTGCATAATGACCTGTGAAAAGCTGGTGAGTGACTCATGCAGATGACAGAGCTAGAGAGGGGCTGGCATGTGCAGAGGCCCCCAGATGGAGTGCCAGTGATCTACTAGTGAATCTGCCAGCAGATTCAGAAGTAGAAGGGAATGATCGTATACGTGGGTAAAGCAATGATGATGTAGAGAGTGGTAGGGGCAAGATCTGTTAGCTGAGGCCAAATGATGGAATTTCTAACTCAGAACGAGGTCTGACTTTTCCTCTGGGTGATGAAAGAAGCCATTTCTTACATAGAACAGCAATGGTCTGACTTTTAATTGTCTCTCCCTGACTGTTTTAGAAAGAATACATGGCAGAAGAGCCAGGAGCAAAAGAAAGAGTTAAGGTGATGTTGCAATAATCCAAGTTTGGGCCAGAGCCATGGAAAAATAGCAAGAGAGATGTGTTTAAAGATGTTTTCGGATAATTTTATGCCAGATAGGATACTGGTAGAGTGAGAAAATGAAAGAATTCAGAAATTTGTCTTTGAAACTGAGAACAAGAAAAATCTGACAAATGGTTCATTTAAAACAATTATTTTAGCTTTAGCAGTTCTGTTGTTGACCTTTTTCCACTCTGTATTTAAATAAAAGAAGTTACAGAGGCTGGGTTGACCCAGTGGAAAATTGTCTAGGCTGCATGCTTATGATCTTGGATATTTCCTCAAGCACTGGTAGTTGTGTCTTGGACCCTGATACCCTTTAATTTTTTGTTCTCTGTGTAAATCTCCACTGTAGACATCTTTGTTCAGTGATGGTCTTGGGGTCTCTCTGACCCCCTCTGCATTTCCTCTGGGTCTCCAAGGCAACCACTGCAGTAACCAAGGCAAATGCATTTGAGGCTTCAGCAAAACCGAGTCAAGGTTAAAACTGCTACACTATTGGAACAAACATTGCAAAATCTGAACTTGATAAGTATAAAATTTATAGTTTCTGTTTCTTTGTTTTATTGTTAAAAAAAACAAACAAACATGTAACTACATAAAGCTCATAGTAGACGGACTAGCCAGGCTGGAATTAGAAATGTTGAAAGATGCTGATTTTCAAGCATCTGTTCATCCTTTCATCTGTCCCATGAGGACTTGAAGAGCTGTTTTCTTTTAGTAGTGGTGACACCAGAGTAGCTGACATTTTGAAGATGGCTTAGCAATTAAAACTTGTGGGATAATATCATTTCATCAATATCCTAGCTGTTATAGTATTAAATATATGTCCAAACCCTGAATCTCAGCATCTACCTTTATGAAGGGGAGAAAACAGTATGTCCATCTTTTAAGATATTTTATGTGACACAAAGGAACAGACACAAATTGGGTGTGTAGTACAGAGCCCAGACTGGACAGAGGAGGGTGTGCTCCAGTTCACAGTTGGGACTATGCAGTAGAAACAGCACCAAGCCCAGGAATGTGGTGGTGAAGCTTCCTTTCCCATCAGAAGTCATGGGTAAGCAGTGAATGCCATGTGTCCTGCAGTGCTGCTAGAGTTTAAGATGTCACATCAGTAACTTAGGTAACAGAAAAAATTGAAAGTAAATAATAAAATCCTCCACATAGTCTCTAACCTCCCTGTCACATGACATCAGCAGAAAATAATTTCAAGAAGAAACCACAGATGTACATATCTTAGGGTAACCAAGTATAAGGTATTAAGTAAAACCGGCATGGAAGCCAAAGGAGTCAGCTCTGTGGATTGTGTAGAACGTTCTAGCAAGCCTTGGGATATTTAACTCGAGAAATGAAGGCTATGAAGTAAGAAAATCTTTCTACCACAAAGCAAAGCTGGCTCGAACATTCATTACTATATAGTCAAGAAACAGGAAAGAAAACTTATAGATAAGGGTGCTCAAGTGTGGGACCCTGCGAATGGGCCTCCCCGGGGGAGCCTAATCAGGTTGCACTATCATTTTCTACATTCAGACAAGAAAAACCTCATTGGTCTTCAGTTTTTACCATGGAACACAAATGTCCTCCTGAACCACAGGAATGGAGGTTTGGGAGGCTGGGCACAGGTTCACTATTACAGAGATATTTCACTATAAATCACCCAGAGACATTGTGTTGGGTGGAGCTCAAATATTTGTCAATAATGTTTTTAGCAGTCTGTACTGTTACATGCTACAACTATCTGGGCAATTTAAGTCCTTGGAAGAAGCACAGTTCGCTGTACATATCCTAGAATCGGAGTGCTTTAGAGCAGAAAAGATTCTGCAAAGGACTTAGTCAAAACAGTGCAGGACAGAAGGCTAGTCTGCTAGTGGACTCTAGCCCTATAATGTAAGATTCTGCAACTATGGGTAGAGTATGGAACACCTTCATGCCTTAGTTTTCCTCATCTGTTAGGAGGCGATAACACTAGTGTATTTCTATTGTTAAAGATTGTTGAAAGACCAAACAATGGAGTGTGTTTAAAATACTTAATATATAGAAAATATTATATGAATAATAGTATTACAAATATTGTTTTAAATATTTTCTTCAACTCCCACAAGTTGCCTATGTATATACAGATTTATGCTTTTAGTCAGCCACAGCCTCTAGAATATTAAATGTCCTAAGTAGCCATAGTGGAGACAAGAATCAAACTCAGGCATGTCTCATTCTGCAGTCCATGTTCTTGCGCCACACAGTCAATGCCCAATGGCTCATGATCCGTGTGTACTCTCCGATTCTCAGATTTTTTCCTGGTACATTCCCATGCCTTTGTCTGCCCCAAACTTTCTTCTGTCCAAAGCAGCCAGCTAGAAGATGGCAAGTTTGCTTCGCAGGTCCCAAAGGCTTGTTGAAATGTACTCATGTAACACTACAGCAGATGTAAAAGTCAGAGTTTTGGCAAGATCTACCCATATTTAAGTAGCAAGACAATGAACACCAAGTCTAACAGAGTTAATTGATTTTGGTTCACCTGTAATTCAAAGCTAAATTTCACTAAGGGTTTTCTACATCGTTTTCCCCCATGTGACAATAGGTCCTTCAACCTAAAATTTAGGTTAAAGAGCCATGAAGTGAGGGAGAGGCTGGAACAGAAGGTTATCAAGATCAGAGACTAGTTTTTTTTTCTTTTTTTCTAGTTTTGATACTTTACTACTTTTTTTAATAATTTATTTTTTATTTCTTCAAAGACTAGTTTTAACTAGAATAAAAGAGGTTGCAGTATAAATTCTCCTCTGCTCAATCCCATGGTGCCTGTGTTTACCATGGGAGTCAGTTTTTCTGCTTTCCAAATCCTGTTGACTGGCATATATAAACAAAACATATCTCCTATCTATCTCAAAGTTGCTAAAGTTGGTGATATATCTATGAGAGCTTTGTGGACTTCTGATTAGTAGGAGTATCCTGATAACCAAATGAAATGTGTTACTTACTGCTGTCATTATGCATGGCAAAATCAACTAAGGGAGGGTTTATTTTGGGGGCATTTTAAGACTATCAGCCCATCATGTTGCAGAAAGCATGGTGGCAGGTGCATGAGATAGCTATCTTGCATCTGCCATCAGGAAAGAGAAAGAGATACATGGTGGTTCTCAGCTAACTCTCTCGTTTATTTTCTTTTCTCTTTAGCCTGGGAACCAAGCCCATAGGTTGGTGCTGTGAACATTAAGGGTGGGTCTTTCCTCCTTAGTTAAACCTCTTCACAAATACCCTCAGTGATACAGCCAGACATTTGTTTCATGGTGATTCACACCACATTTAAAAATCCCATCCATGGTGAATCGCTGCGTTTACTATAACTGACTGCATCAGCACAATAAGCAGGTATTTCCTGGTGTGTAAACTAGTCCAGCCGACACTTTTTTCCCAGGTTCTTACCTGTCATATGGGCGCCCATAAATGCTATTTGGCCCAAAAGAGTAATTTGAGATTAAAAAGATGACTTGAAGCCTGGAAGATTAACCATGACCCTGTCCTGAAACCTGAGACACATGCTCAGTAGGAGAGCATGTGGTTGCCACTGGAGTTTATCAGTTTAGGAACTTTGATGGTTCGTGACAGGTTCCCAGTGGGAAGTCAGGAGTCATTGTCCACTCTCCCTTTGAGCTGTTGTGGGGCTTGGGAAAGTCCTAACTCCAGTTATCCTCTTGTCATCTGAATCTAACATGAAAGTCTGCCCAGAACCAATAATGCAAAACACGGGTTTGCTCAAGAATGCCCCTGGATGTCCTTCCTTTCCTCTTCAGAGACATGCATGTCATGTCTGCCACAGCTATGTCTTTGTTCCAATACTGGGGCAAATCACATGAGATTTTTTTTAAGTGTGTGGTTTTTTTAAGTTAAGGACTGAATATCATATCTATTAATTGATTTATGTTTGTGGCCAATCATGTTAAAGAAAAAAGTCTATGAAATCGTCAGAATCAAAAGAATATGGCAAGAAACTCCCAAGTATGGAAAGACAGGGAATTGAGATTGCCTGAGTGACAGGTGTTTTACCCCTTGTTTTCCTTTGGGTCCATGCTGTTTGTTCTATGTGTATGCACAGGTATGCATTGCCTGTATATGAGGTGGGTATATACTGCTGAATTTACAGATGCTAAACATATGCAACTACAGTAGACTCCGATAGCCAACCAAGAAGGATCAACAGGAACAGATCTTTTCTGTTCCTGGGATATCCATCCCAGGGGTTCTCCTATCTTCTGGGTTCTCTGGTCTCTGTGACTTTCTTTGTTCCTTAAATCCTACTCTCCTAATAGCTGGTAAGAAAAATCTCTTAACCAGATAGTCTTCCTTGACCTCTTATGTGTTGTAGCTGCATGTTTTTCCTCCCATCCCCAAGCTCCCAGAAATAAGACTCTGACTCAAAATATATTTACAAATACCTAGGCCATACAGCGAGGCTCATTCCCTGGTTAACTTGTAACTTAATTAACCCATTCATTCTAGTCTTGTTCTGCCATGTGGCTGGTTACCTCTGCTCAGGTACCATATGTGTGTCCTCATCCATGATCCTGGTGAATATCTCACACCTGGCACTATCCCAGAATCCTTTCTGCCTACTGGATGTCCCACCTTCTATCCTACCTTTTCCTATAAGCCATACTTTTTTTTTAATTGACAGGTGATTTATCTATACAGTACACAAGATGTTCCTTCTACACTTACGTTTACATCTTCTATCCCTCCTATATATGTGTACATCACTGTGCATGTTTTTCTGTCAAAGCCTTCCTTGTGCTGTGCTGTAGTTTCTGGATGCTTGCCTCCATCCTACTAGAATATAAATGCTTGAAGAACTTTCTCTCTGTTTTATTAAGCTCTTCTTATGTGCAATATACAGAGCCAGAAAAATGGAGATAGAGCCAAAACCACATGTTAAATAGTTGCCTAAATAAATAAATAAAGTTAAATGCCAAGAGACTGTGACATCTAAGGTTTTATATACAAATATAGGTGCTAAGAAACCCCCTGATCAAATCCACAATCCTTTAAAAGTTCACATTCTGTCAAAATGTTCAGCTTTTCAGTCTTGTATGTTCAGTGGTATTAGATGGGACTTGGAAGGTGTATTCTAAGCAATTCTAAGAATTATACATTCTAAGTCTGTTTTCTAATATTAAACTATAGAGATAAACTGTGCCATATGAATGTAAAGCTTTATTGTCCTATGCTTTGGTGTTTAGAACCAGGCTCAGGCAAGAAATCAAATAGGTTCTGATGGCCAGTCTGAGACAGTATATCTGAAGTTGCCATGGGACATGTCAGGAAGGGGCAGAGCACAGATCCAGATCTCTGAACAGGAGATATGGTGCCTTGCAAACTGCCTCTCTCTTCAGACTTCATTTTCTGTCTCTGTAAGACAGAGGAATGGCTGTGCTCTGAGTTCAGTCTAGATGTTTTACAGAGTGGGAAACTTTAAGGGGAGAGGGGCACTAGAGTGCATGTTCTGCATATGACCCAATGCAGCCTAAGATATGTGTAGCCCAAAGCCTAGGTGGGGGGAAGAGAATATGGTGAAATGAAGAATGATGCTGGATTAATATTGAGTTATAGGAAATGGTTTTTTAAATTGTTGTTTCATCTTCACAATATTGGATCAAGGTTTACAAAGAGAAAGAAGTGTTTTCCTGGGAGAACATGGGTTAATTAACTTGTAACTTAATTAACCCATTTATTCTAGTCTATGTTCTGCCATGTGATTTTGATGGATGGTTTATTGGAGGGAGTTTGTATAGACATGGTCTAAGCCTTGGGAATGCCTTTGAAGAAGGAATGGGCCTTTTCCTTCCTAGAATAGTGGATTCTGATGGCCTTTTCCACTTTTAAAAGAATTATAGATATTCCCATTTATTGAGCCCTGGATGATAGCCAGCCTCTGTGCTAAGTGATGTTTTCATATATGATCTCATACAGCAAGCTGCACTACCCTGACAGGTGTTTTCCATTACTCTATCCATTATTGAATGAGGAAAATGGAGATATGGGGAGAAGGGAGTGTTTTGCTCATAAGCATGGATAGAGTGAGGGTTGTGAACTCTGGGTCCTCTAGTCTGGAGGATCTTCTAAACCCATGATGTGGAAAGTGTTCTAATCCTGTTATGTGTCTAAGAATGTTCAAAAGGCTTTCCATCCCATGTTAGTGATGCTTTGAGTCATTCGACTCACCCCTATTTACACATCTACTACTGAATCTGAAGCCCTGAAAACTCCCTGATCATCAGATGATAGGATCAGCATTCCGGGGGTGAAACTTCGTAAGTTTTGCAGAAAGTGAACTCTATCTAGGCCCTCCAGTCTGGGATTACATTCTGGCTATGAGATTCATGGCAAGTCTGCTAGAATATCTGAGTCTCTATTTTACCACCTATAAAAGAGAATGGTGAGAATCAAATGGGTTAACTTAGTTAAGTTGAATATGCATGCTATGTAGCTCACAGTAAAATTACAAAACAAGTGGCAGGTTGTATCCAATGCTATGACCCCAGGCAGAGGATGTCCTGGATTATGTATAAATGCCTGAGGTAAATGCATGAGATCTAAAAAGTGAGATATGATTCATGTGATTGCATTATTCAACCCTAGTGTGAGGGATTGTGGTCTTTATCCCCATAACCTCACTACATGCCTAAATGGAATCAGGGAGGAGTGCCTTCCAAGTACCCAACATCATCCTAGTGTCAATATTTTGCTGACAATGAGCTCCTTCAAGGGATGCTCTCCCTCAGTGTCAGTAGCTTGAGAGTGCTCCATCTGTAGAGGGATGACTCCTGAGTGTTCCCTTCTCAGTAACTGTCATTACTTTGCACCAAAAGTAATGCACCAAAGCCCTGTGAGCACCATCTAGCAGTGCAGAGATATGTAGTCATCTGAGAAAGTCTTCCAGAATAGCCAGCCAAGTTAAAGGCCCATCAACGCATTGTGTTTCGTTTTGTCATTCATCTAGGGATATACACAGCACATGAAGTGTGCTTTTCAACAGTGCCATATATGAGCAGTCAGGACTGAGCACCTCTGCAGGCCTAATGGAATCTGGGATCTTAGAGCACTAAGAGAAACAGCTAAACGTGCATTGTGGTATCAAGAAGGCCTCTGGGAATGAGCCTTCCTCCCCTTCTTCCCTCATGTGTGTGCTTAGTTCTGAATGGTTTCATAGTGAGGTGGAAAGCAGGAGAGCATATGAGTCTGTGTATTTGGGAACATGACACCTCCAAGTGGTGATGTTTAAATGAGCATGCTGTGTTTAAGTGTAAGTTTAGTCAATGTGTGCTAACATTTCAAGGTTGTGGACATTGAGATTCTGCCTCCATGTACCGGGTTAAACACTGACCACAGAAGCAACTGTTGTCTCTATAGTACTACACCCTGCCAGATGACTAATGCTCTTTGAGCTTAAATAATTGGGAAGGGTGGCACCTCAGGGAATGCTAAACATATTTTTAATTGCTATATAAATATGTCAATTCCTTTCTAATTCAAGTTATGCATGGGAGGTTATATAATACCAGAGGGCCTCTAGGCATGATGGATTATACCCATAAATTGAGTAGAAGGGCTAACGGGGCCCAGCTGAAAATAAATATTCTTTGCTAACTCTGTCGCAGCAGATGAAGAATTAGATGTGGAAGTATGGTGTTGCCCCATAAAAACAGAATTATCGTCTGGCATAGAGTATAGTCTCTAAATAATTATTTGTGATGCTTGATTGAAAAATGCATTTTCAATAAGAGAACAGTAACACCCCTCCAAAAAAAGAAAATCAGAAAAAGTGTCCACATTCAGGAGAAAGGTATGTGTTAAAGAAGAAATGTTTACTCTCTTTGGCATAGATCACAAGTAAGATGTTGAGCAGGAATGTCCCACTGCTCACACTTATATTATTGTCCAAAACTGATGGCATTGGTTTTGATAATCCCAAAAACAAAATCCCAAAACTTAGTTCTTCTCTTTCCCATCCTAACCTGTAATTTTGAGAGGAAGAAGGAGAAATTCTCAAACTCACCAGATATTAATGTAGGCCCAGGCATCTTTTCAGACTCTTTATTAATGAACTGTCAATCTACCAGAGCTGTAGAAGCATGGTTTCATGTGTAGAGACTGTAGAGAAGTCATATTTAAAATTCTTGAGTGAGTCTGTACCACCATCAGTTTGAGATTCTAAATTATCAGAATAACACTGTGATTTAAAAGGGCATAGTGAGGAAATTCAAGACATGAGCCTGAGAACCATAGTTGTTCATATAAAAAGCTTCCCCAAGGATAGTTTACTTGAACACATTCCTACCACAGACCTTAATTTTCCTTAACAAAATGGCAATCAATGGATTAAAAGTGGAAGGCAGATTCATTGAACAGGTACCAAGAAAAATGGTAGCCTCTGGTGTACCCAGCAGTCTAATGTGGACAGTAATCAAATGGACCCAAACACGGATCATTGTTTTATCTACAAGGGCCTGAAAGTATCCTTTAATTTAAAGCATGAAGGAATCAGAAATCAATTTATGACTGATTGCTGTTTCTCCTACAAATTGATTTTGAGTCTGGCAGTCTGAAGACCCCGCTATGCCCGAATCCATGTCTTGACTCGGACTAAATACAGCCAGGAGCTTGGATCAGTTCACTGGACACTGTCTTCAGCCACTTCACAAAAAGTTTCATTTTCTCCTAAAAAAAAAAAAAAAGTTCTACATCTTCTGCACTCTAGCTCTTAGTAGTAATATCATGTGATTTTATTGATCTATAACTTTTATTTTTCAAGATTTATTTTCATTTGTGTATTATGTTTGTTTCTGCAGTTGGTGTTGGCAGGGGTGTTGTGGGTGTCCACAGAGGCCAGAAAAGGATGTTGGATCCCTTGGAGCTAGAGTTACAGGTAGTTGTGAGGCACCCAACATGGATTCTGGGATCTGAGTTCTTGGCCCCTGATAAAAGAATACATGCTGTTGACCACTGAGTCATTTCTATGGCCCTATTAGTCTATATCATTCAGCATGCACAAAGGACTGATAGTGGCCTAGTTGATTTTTAAGCATCTTAAGTCTAGAGATAAACTACCTAATACAGATAGTGTTCTGAAATGCAGAATACTGAAACTGGAAGTTCAAATTACAAACCCTGTAAATCAGCATCTCACTGGGGCATCTGTTATGATCTTATCAGTGTCTGTTTCTGAAAGGTTGACTTGACTTTGTAATAGACATGAGAGAGATGGGAAGGCAAATCCTCATTGAGAAAGCATGTTTAACTACTTAAAATGCCCCTCCCACCAGCCTCCCGGAAACATACACATACATAGCCTTATGCCTGAAGTCCTACACTTCTGAAGCTTCCCCTATGCCCTGTCCCAAGCCTCTTCAAAGATGAACCTCTGTTAGGTCCCATATTTAGGAGACTTTTTTTGTTGGCTACCCACTCTGAGGGGAAATAAACACATTGCCTTCTAAGGTACAACTCCATCTGAAACTGTGCCATGAAGGGCTTGGCCATAGTGGGCAGCTAGCAGGAATTCATATTCTCTGTCCCCCTAGGAAGAGGAAATGATAGGTCCTTAAGCTTGGGTTATTTGTCTTTTATTCAGAGAGTGGATACCTACCCTGAAAGACTTTCTAAGATGAAAACCTCTGCTCTAAATGACTGTTACTAACTTCGAGAGGCTAAGACTCAGAGGAAGGCTGTGAATTTTAGCCTTGTTTTCTTTACCAGCTGTGATATCTAGAATTACAGAGGGTCTGAAGCCAGTCTGCTGTTATTTGCTTTCTGTCTAACTGAGCTATTTATCTAATTATTTTGTGTCTCAGTTTTCTCATGATATATACTGTACATTTGGGGGGGGGTCAAATTAAAGTGCCCCAAAATATAAAGTACTAGTATTTGTTCTCCATCCATCCATCCATCTGTGTTTGGACTCTTCAATTCACTTGTCAGTGACACCACGTGTTGAGAATGGACAGGAAAAACCAAAACATAATATCGTCTCTGTTGGAACTTCTTCCTTGAAATAGTAGAAGCAAGAAGGTGGTGTCTTGTGAAATGTCACAGTTTTATTCATAAGTCATTGGCTGGACCACCTTTTAGTGCATTGTTAGTGTCAAGTGCATTGTGCAAATATTTGTAAAGGTGCTGTAATTGGTCCCTGTTTATAACTGTGATTCTTTTAGCATCCCAAATATTAAAAGCATTTTCCAGAACTGCCCATATCCAAGCAATGTTACGCCATACTGATTAAGGAAGCATTCTTTATGATTTCTGGTTCACAGACCAAGGCACTTGCCCTTCTGTCTTGCATTACTGTTATCATGCAAGTATAAAAGTGATGGCATAGAAAAAGGTGACCCTGCCTTTCCTCGAACCACCCATTCAGCAGCATTTATGGAGGTCTCGGCAGCAGACACCTAATACAAAAAGAGCGTCTTCAACTTTTGCTTGGTATCTTCTAGGTCAAACCAACACAGGACATGTGGGCCAAGGAGCACTGTGAAGTGGGAGAGCATGGTACAGGGACTGAGAAGAACTGCGGAATAGTGAAAAATAATCTAAACAGTGGTTTTGCTGTGGAACTGCAAATGGTACACCTGTACCATTGTCACGGACTGTATTCAGACAGTGGAGCCAGATCAAACCACATCATGTTGATGCAAAAACTGTAAATCTCATCTTAAAGGGAGTAAGAGATAGTTTATTCCGGACACGGTTTAAGTGATCTTACCCCAGGAACACAGATTTAGGTTATCCCAAATTCCATGTTCCAACGTGGAAGAAGTTTTATGAAGTTTTTATAGTTTTCCAGAACAGAGAATGCATAAATCAAGGCACATTTAAAATTCATTGATGGACACATCAGGGAAGCAGGTGCAGTAAGATTGGCAGGGTGTTGGGAACTGTTCTATAGGTCTAAGATCCTATCCGATGGCATTCTTAGCTTTTGAATTGGTAGAAGCTAGTTCTTTGCAAAGTCAATAGATTCTAAAAGCTTTTTATCTACTGTCACAAGATATTGTTCTAATACAAAGGTGGGCAAGTAATGGCTTTTCCAGAGGACCAGAACTTAGTCTGAGAAGACTAGTCTCTGAACCTGCACATTCCAACCTCCCACAGTACTAAAATTCTAATCAGCCAATCAGTCTCTGCAGACAGATTCCTTCCAGGAGTTTTCATTCACAATCATGAGAACCAATTGCTACATTTTCAGGAATTTTGCTTCTCACCCAGTTGTCAAATACATACCTTATTAAATTTGTTATTTTAAAACACTTCAAAAAATTCAAAAGTAATTCTCAAATCTCATCACTAATTATCTTTACTGTGAACCACTCTGGTATTTGAACTTATTCAGAATATTATATCTGTGAAATATGATGGTTTGCTTCTATGCATCCCTTCCTTCGTATGAGGATATGTTTCCAGTATCCTCATAGTGACAAATTGAAATTACCTTTGGGGAGAGTATTTACATAATTGAAATAGGCAAACACTGCAAATCAAGGTTCCCCTCCCCTAGGAGTCTGCTGGTCACTAATTACCAACAAAGCCCCGTTTTACTTTAATGTTTGACCCCTATAGTATCCACCTGTTCCCAGATAGGCTGGCGCCTATCAAGACGTTGCAGAACAAACTGACAGGATCCAGATTATTTGCATAACTGAAACCGTTTTGCATTTTTCACTTTTGCATTCTAGACTTCACTTACCCAATATCAGGTTTGGCTACTCAGAAAGATGCCAGCAAGATATGGTTCCCGCTCCCATAAATGTCATACTCTGGGCCTGAAAGACAGATGTGTATTGAACAGCAATTATTCTAATCCAATAGAACTTTGAAAGTACAGTGAAGATGGCTTGTATTAGACCCATGGGAGGAATTCATTGAAAAGGAGACATGGGAACTAGGCAACAACCAGAGTGTATTGGCCCTTAGCAGGCAGTGGAGGTCCTTGAGTGATTATAATTTACCCATGCCTAAGTGAAAGATGGGGAGATTTGTAGGGGAGGAAATAGACAGTAGTGAATTGTACATGAGGACCAAATTATGATAAGCAGTTGTGGGCTAGCAATGGCATCTTAAGTTATTTCCCAAATTGTATAGTGATCCCTTGTGTGTTTCTGAAAGTATTAACTATCACATTTGCAAAAGAGATATATTAAGCAAATTAACCCTACCTTCTAAAAAATTAGGAGGGAAAATCAGCTAGGAGAACAGTTGGAGAAATGCCATGATTTAGAGGTGAGATTATATGAGGAAACCTAACACAGAAAACTGTTATCTTCACTGTATACATCCATAGAAATATTATTTCTCCTATGGCCACATTATGATGTTAATCCCTTAGGTACCTTGCTTCCCCATTTCTTCAGATGATGTTAAAGCTTATATTTTACAACTGTTACTACTCTATTTAGTGGCCAAGTCAGCTTTGCTTCTCATGCATTCATAAAGTTGATGGATAAAGCTCTTAGAGATGGATTAAGCAGCACACAAACATGCCTTCTTTTAAATACCATCTTTTCTACTGATGTAAGGTGCTGTGGGGATGGCTCAGTTGGGAAAATACCTGTCACACAAGCATGGGGACTCAGTTTGGATCCAAAGTACCCGTGTAAAAAGCCAGGCATGAAGACAGGAAAATACCAGAGTCTCCCTGGCCAGCCAGCTCAGCTGAAACAGTGAACTCTGTATTCAGTGAGAGATCCTGTCTCACAAACATAGAGGCCAAATAAAAGAAAACATGCTGACTTCAACCTCTGTCTTCTAACAGGTACTCACATGGGTGTGTTTTCCAGCACACACACAGGCATGCATGCATCACACAGACCAAAAAGGAATTTTTTTTTAATAATTTATTTTTTATTTCTTCAAGTTACATCTCAATCACAATCCCCTCCCTACTCCCCCCTCCAGTCCCACCCTTCCACCCTCCTCCCCCTCAACCCCCCCCATCCTCTTCCCTTCTTTTTTTTTTTTTTAGTCTAAGGTATTTATTTTTCCCCCCAACAGCTCTCCCTTTCAGTCCAAATAATGGTTCTTTTTCTTATAACTATAAATACAATACAATACAACAGAAATAAATAGGCCACGATTATAAGAGTTATATGGCTTAGCATACATTCCCAATGTCCAGTCCATATGTATTTGGCACCTGACTTTAACATTCTACTATCTAACCATCTCCATGAGTTTAAAGTTCTATATCTAACTCAGCTTTCATACTAACTTGCCTCATAATTTTAAAAATATCTTCTTAGATCCAGAACACCCTCTTGATTCCTAAACAACTCAAAATTTAACTATGAGACTCTAGCTATCTATTCTTTAACCACCTCAGAGACCTGAGAGGGCTAAATATATCTGATTATATAGGAAGTGCAGGGCCTGCAGCTTCCAAAACTAAGAAATGACATACCAGTGGTTGTCTGGACAGTTCCCATTTTAGAACAGGCTTTGTACTGATTCCTCCTTGTGCTGTTGGTTTTTCCAGTGGATTTTAGACCTCTGTTCATAATTTGCTGAGTGGAAGCATGTGAGTAATTATTTGGGGTACATGCCAGGCAGGTGTATATGCACATGGTGAAAGTAAGTGAGGACCAAGTGTGCACAAACAGCAAAGACTATTTATTCTGAATTTATCATAAGAAAGCGAGCCTCCCAGGCACCCGTCAGTTATGTTTCAGCAGAGACTCAAAGACAAGGAAAGTGGGAAATGTAATGATGAACAAAAGGGAACCAGGATTCAAAAATGCTCCAGTATGGGGAAGCTTTAGATGGGCCAGAGCATCTTGTATGAATAGTTAAGGGTACATATTCATGTTTATCTGGTTAACCCTAAAATGAATGCAGAGGCAAAGACCTCGAGAAGCTGCCACTTGTTTATCAAGAAAGCCCTGGCTACTGGAGACAGGTTATTACAGTGCTGATAAGCATTGGGATTGCCACAAAAGGCAGCAATCTAATGTCCTGCAACTCTGAATTCCTGAGGAGTTTGCTAGGTGGGATTGATTTTCTGGATATTTTGTTGTAACTTATAGCAGGGTCAAATGAAGCTGTTAGTTGTGTGTGTGTGTGTGTGTGTGTGAGCATGCGCGCACTTGCACATGGCTTTGTGTGGGGCCTAGGAGATTAGCATCCATTTGTACGCATGTGTGTGTCTATGTGAGACAGAGATCAATGTCAGGTGTTATTGCTCCTCGGGAGCTACCAACCTTATATTTTGAAACGTATTAATACTAGCAGCTAGAACTCATGGACACTAGGCTGACTCACCAGTGAGTGTCAGAGATCTGCCTATCTTGACCTTCTTTGATTACAAGAAAAGGAAGATGCACAATGATGAACTGCTTTTTAAAAGTGTGTGCAGGGGAGGGAGGGGGTAATCAAACACTACTCTGCATGCTTGCCCAACAAGCATCTTTTTACTAGGTTATCTACCACAATCTTTCTCTTCCCGAGCTCCTGTTTTTACATCTGCTTATCCACTGTCCATTTATAGACCCAGACTGTCTGCATGCCCCACACCTGATGCTAAAATTCGCTTCTCTTCTTAGAGATCCTATAGACAGCATCAGGGAGAAAGTGGAGCATCAGAGAGCTCAGGACCATGAACAGCGGAGCCTGGGTTCAGATGTGCTTACGTCCATTTTCAAACTTTGTGTATTCACAGATCATCTTGTGCAGAGATACACCTTCCTCTCTGGCAAAAATGAAGTATAGTATGGTCTCTAATTTATTTTCTGAGTCAGGTTTACTGATTCCACACTTGACCACAGAGCCTCCCTTCTCTACCACAACTTTCCTTAGTCAGCTCCCCAGAAAAACTATTTGCTGCCTACTCACGGATAGCTGTGAATTTAATTTAGGCATAGCCACAAAACCTGGGAAATGTGTGTATTTTATTAGGATTTGGACAACTTAGAATAACAAAGTGAAACTACCTGGCCACATGAATCCATTCCACGAAGCAGGAACTTTGGGAACCTATGCAGCTACACTTTCCCACTGTAACAATTATTTCCCCTCCTGGAAGGATTTAATTTCATACACAGAAAGAGGGAGGCTGAGTGGGTGGAGGAAATACACTATCATGTCATTCATTCATGTCTACTTTTTCTTGGCCTCTCCCAAGTGCTGGAGAAATGATTAATTTCTTGGGAAGGAAGCCAAGAAAATCACAAAAATATCTCAAGTGCAGTTGTAAAGCATATAAACTTGTCAGTAGAGTGATGAGAAAACTGTTGGGTTTCCCCTCATTAGCAGTGAAATATTTTATGTATGAGATGTGTGTGTGTGTGTGTGTGTGTGTGTGTGTGTGTGTGTTGTTGTTGTTGTTGTTGTTGTTGTTGTAGTGTGGAGAGTAGGAGAAAGCTTTGGGTTTAGGTAAGTAGGGCATTATAGAGACTATTTCTGGTTTTTTTGTTGAGCTTCTAAGCCAAGTGATGCTGAGTTCTTTGCCAACATCATTGACTGGCTAATATGTATTGAGTGTTCCCTGGTGTGGTGCATGGTGGGGTACTTTACAATGTGTGACTTACTGACCTCTGGTATTGTGGAAGCTGTTTCAAGAAACAGGCATGCATTAGAGACAGGAGACAAAAAGGAAAAGAGTGCCCTTTCAATAATAGCAGTGGTTTGTTCAAATGGACACATTAGGATAGGGAGAGCCTTCAGCTCAAGGCTGCCCAGGCAGTATTTCATTTCCTTTTCCTAGCAGCCTTAGTGGCAGTGGGGAATCAGGAATGGGGTGAGGGGCATCCATAATTTAATTATTTAAAGTTTCAAGAGATAAAGTGTATGTCTTAGTTAGGGTTATTATTGATATGACAAAACATCATGACCAAAAAGCGAGTCCAGGAGGAAAGAGTTCATTTGGCTTATACTTCCATATCACTGTTATTCATTGAAGGAAATCAGGACAGGAACTCAAATAGGGCTGGAACCTGGAGGCAGGAGTTGATGCAGGGGCCATGGAGGGATGCTGCTTACTGGCTTCTTCACTATGGCTTGCTCAGTCTGATTTCTTAATCCAGAATCCAGAATTGCCAACTCAGGAATTGTACCACCCACAATGGCTTGGGCCCTCCCATTGATTACTAAGAAAAATTACTTTTTTAACATTTATTTATTACTTCAAGTTATGTCTCCATTACAACCACCTCTCTCCACCCCCTCCTGGTGCCACCCTCCCACCCTCTACCCCCTCTCCCACCCAAAGAAAAATTATTAAAGCTGGATATTATGGAGACATTTTATCAACTGGGGTTCCCTCCTTTCAGTTGACTCTGGCTTGTGTCAAGTTGACATAAAACTAACCAGGACAGTGTACTGGTTATGAAGGGAAGGTGTATTTTGGCTGGTGATGTGAGAGTACAATCTCATTATGGTGCGGAAGGCCTGGCAGCTGGAGTGTGAAGCTTCTGATTACACTGTATCTACAATCAGGAAGCAGAAAAAGATGGATTCTGATATTGAGCTTGCTTTATCCTTTTTATCCAGTCTGGAACATCAGCCCATGGAACTGTACTACCCACATTTATTTCTTGGTTAAGCCTTTTAAGAAACACTCATGTAGATATATCTAGGTTGTATTCCATGGTGATTCCAAATCTAATAAAGTTGACAATGATGATTACATATTACATTAAGCAATTTAAAATATCTATAGGAAAAGCTAGAACTTAACCTTAGCTAAAGATTCTGACTCCTAAGCCAAAGTACTAACAACTGTGTGCCACTGTCTTGTGGAAACAGGTTAAAGCCAAGGACTATGATAATTTCTCAGTGGTAGAGCTATTTACAATGTTTAGCCAGAGTAAATACCTGGGTTCATTCTCAAGAAAAACTACAAAGAAAAGAGGACAGGGAGTGTTCCCATTTCTTGGTGATCTTGTGTAAGTCTTTCAAACTACATATCCAGAGACTAAGGGGCTTATAAGACATCCACAGAGGAGGAAAGGATGTTGGATAGTTCCTACAACAGCACAAACCTGCACATGCTGGACTCTGTTTTAAAATCAGTGTCAGGAAGTCCTTAATGTCTTTGTTAGAAAGATGATTCCAGTAATGTGTGGGAAAGGAAGACATTTGGAAGGGACATTTCATGGAGTCTAGCTTATTGTTTTCATTTTATTACATGGACCAACAAACATTTCCTCTGGAGCACCAGATTGTAGAGATTTTAGTCTTTGAGATTCACGTATAGTCTCACATCATGTGGCCTTTTACTTTCATTTACATGAACACTTAAAAATGTAACTACTGATTCTTAGTATACAGGTTATACAAGCTATATGTGGCACACAGACTGCAATCTGTCAAATATTTCTATAACAGACAAACCCAAAGTTCAGAGAGAGGGAATGCTTTGTCTAAGGTCACAGAACTTGGGTTTTTCAAAATAGTTTTGTATATCTTGATGACTAAAGTGAGTGACTACATGCCGAGCATGTGCTGAAAGAATAGCTTTGGTGTGCTTTATGGGGGACATGCCTGCACACAGATGAAAGGGCCCAAGAACATATGCCCGCCCCTCAAGGCACCTCCAAGTCTACAGAGACATAAGACCTGGATGCTGGACAAGCTCTTCAGCAATGCAGAAAATTGACAATCTTAATGGTAAGCTCCAATGGAAGAAGTAATTTTTTTTTATAGCTTCTAACCAAGGACAGGGGCAAGTTTGATGACTGTCTGGGCAGAAGGATCTGTTATTCTCCATTTTTCTTGCCTATTGAGAAATGATTTTGACTCTGTCCTGAGGCTGCTAGACGTAGGATTTAGTAACACCCTGACCTTTTCCACTCAGGCAATGGTCCAAACCACACTAATCCTTTTGTTAAGTATTCCTGCCATTTGAGAGCTGACTCTATTGGCAAGATGCCCATCTCTCAAGGCCCTCCCTGAAGTCTTCTTACTGGTAGTTCCTTCTGCTGGGACATGGGAGTCTGTACTCAGCCAGGTTCTCAGTAGAGGAGTAGAGCTGATTGACTGTTGTAGGATGGCTAAATTGATATGGGCTGTGTGGGCCAACAAAGCCATCTGTGTTCTGGAAAGCCTGAGAACCCAGTAGCTTCTCCTTCCCTCAAGCTGGATGCCTCAGCAGTTCCAGTGTGGCAGTGGAGATCTAGAAGTTTCCTGGATATTCTCCCTCTGCTCTTTAGTCAACATTGGCACTCAAGGAATCTGTAGTCTTATGACAGCAGCAGCAGAGAGAAACACACTCATCAGCAAAGAGCAACAATAGGCAAGGACATAGCATGCTTTTTCCTCAGACCTATTAATGTTTGGGCCCTGAGGAAGGTCTGTTCCCTGGAGAAGGGACTTCTTCCCCTACCACACCCTTAGCTAATTTTGGAAATTCCCTCATAAACCCACCAAGAGATGTATCTCTTAGTTGATTCCTGACCCATTCAGGATTAACCCTCACATGGTCCTCTTTCTAAAATGCAGATCTGTTGCATTAAAGATCTGACTGTAGGAAGGGAAAGGATTGAGTGTCTCTCTTCAGGAGTGGAAAAGATTAGATTACTATTGGACTGGATAGTACATTATAGTTTAATATGATATGAAGGGAAAGAGAAATAAAGAACCTAGAATGAAGAACATGGGGGCAGCATAAGCCTCCCTAAAAGAATATGGTAAAGACTGCAAAGGGGTGTTACCAGGAATATCCCCACATTAACTCCCTGTCTGATGGACAGTGTCTGAAGTTGTGTGTTACTTTTCATTCAACTCTGCAGCCTGTGACTAGCACTAGTGGAGTGCAGGAAGCAACAGAAATGTCTAGAAAATAGATTTCCTTCTTTAGTCACACATGGCAGAGTCAGCTGATGGACCTTCTAGGATGTGGACTTGAAGCTGGTAGGTAGCCCAATACATACCCTGAGACTGCATCTCCAAGATTTTTTTGCTTTCAAATGGGAACAGTGGTTCATTCTTATCCATGCAATAGAAGGGGACATTATATGGCTACTTGCTTGTGTGGCCCATCAAATTGTAATCCCTTATTGTCCATTCCACTTTTATTCTCCCAGTTGGCCAGATGGAGTATGTACAAGGTGAACTCAGGAGTTGTATATTGAGATAGCCAAGTCCCCATTACTCGAGGTCTAAAGCTCTTGGTACACTATACAACATGGTAGCCACTAGACACTTGTAGCTTTTAAATTTCAGCTTTTTAAGACTGTTAAGCTCTTTAACCTTCATGGACATATTTTGATCTTTTGGGAGCTGCTATTTTGAACAGTATAGACATGAAACATTCCCTTTATTGCCTAAAGTCCTTCTAGATAGCTCTGCTCTATTGTATTAGAACTTTTATGTAAATAAATTTTATGCTAAGTTTCATGGTTGGCTCCACCTACTTACACAAAAGTTGAACAAGATTGATGAGAGAGTTTGCTGATATCCAAAATAATATATTTATTTGTTGTTTACTGTATCACTGATTTTTCTCATCGGCTACTATGATGAAAAATCCATGAAAAAAAAAAAGCAACCAAAGGAAGGAAGAATTTATTTTGGCTTACAGTTTGAAGGTACGACCATCATGGCAGAATCACATTGCATCAATAGTTGGGAAGCAGAGAGGGATGAATTCTGGTGCTCAGCTAGTCTATAGTCTGCCTAGGACCCCAGCCATGGAATGGTGACATTCATATTTAGGGTTCTTCTTTCTTCTTTAATGAACTCAATCTAGAAAGTTCTGCACGTGCACAGAAATTTGTCTCATAGATGATACTGTATCATGTGAAAGTGACAGCAGTATTGCTTACATTAATGCCTATTATATGTCTGTAGAAAAAGTGGCTAATTAAATTATTTAATTGATAGGCAGTGTTAATCCTTAATCTGCCATTGTAAAGGAGCACACAGAGACACCTGAAGGATTTTAACAAGCTTTGGCCTGAATTGTGCAATCTTAGCCCATTTAAACTAGCTCATAATTCTAGTCCCCAAATATGACCATATATATATATATATATATATATATATATATATATATCCCTTGGACTGCTCTTTTCCACTCTAGGTGCAATGATGTTCTTTTCTCTAACCCATGGCATGTGTCCTTCTTCCTGCTCTTTCTGCTTGTCTTGGAGATTCCTTCTACTTCATCTACCTCTCTGCTTCAGAAACTCTCACACCTTAGTCTCGCCTATGTCTGTCTTTGCCCAATCTCAGGCCTCAGCATTTTTGTAACCAATCAGAGACAATGTAAGTAACAGACAGCAAGCAGAACCAATTAATTAACATTTAGAATGTTTAACATCACCCCATCATATCCAACCCTACTGTGGTGCTATATCAGCAAAGATGACAAACCAGTTTCCTGACTTAAATAAACTTCAGTGCAGTAGGACAGGTGTTAATGTTTGCTAGATACAAATCTGGGTTCTTGTCTGAAGGGGCAAAAGTATTCTCCTTTACCAGTTCTCCAACTACCAGCTTCATTCCAACAGCTCAGACACTGAACCAGTGCCTGACTTGGGAAGTTTAGTGAGTGAGGAGACCCAAGAGAGAGTAGACTTGCAGAGGTGTGTGCTGAACTTGACTGGCCAGCCTTGCGAGCTTTTATACACTGTCTTCTTGAAAGCATGCCTTAGTGGAATCATCTAATAACTGCTGGAAGCAGATACTTCTGTCCCATTGGCCGAGGCACTGAAGACAAGAGAAAGATGAGAATGATTTGCAAAGCAAACTAATGGTCCAAACAATGTTGAGTTACTCATTGTCTCTCTTAATGTGCCTTCACTTCCTTCTACACCACATGAACTTCACGCATCACATTCTCTGCACATTTGTTGTTTATCTATCTTCTTCCATAGATAGTATGTTGTGGGGAGGAAGATTATATCTGTCAAACATGCCAACACATTCCAGGAATATGAAATGCAATATAATCCAATAAATATTAAAATTCCTGTCAATATATGTTGACCCTTATTCAATCAATCTAATATTTATATGTGTGTATACATATATATACATATTATATTATATTAATTTCTATCGCTTCCCAAATACATTCTACTGAAGAAGTCCTTCTTTAACCTAGAGTCCTATCAACTTGAGGATGCTGACCTACTTTATACTCAGTTGCCAATGAATTATGAACTAGTACATCCACATTTAAAAAGGAATATCTGGACCTCTGGGAGTGTAAGTAATGTGATGGTATTGACAGAATTTAGACTTCATTCCAAAATAATAAGGGTATGACTGGGGGTATCAAAAAAAATAGCCACTCTTCTTGTCCTAAAGTTGATTTAATATCAACCTATATTGCTTGGGAACGAACTATTTATAGCACAAATCAGTGACATTACTCCGACTTAAAGCACTTCCCAAGCACTGTATCCACAGCTGTGCCTGTTTAAATACACATTGCTTAGCCCTGACAGCAGGCTGCTTTTTGCCTTTTGGACTTTCCTGTGATTTAAAATGTGTTATTCATAACTCTCCTAACTTCCAAGTATTTGAAAAGAACAGATGTGAACCTAAAAGAATAATCAATTTCTGCAAATATTGCATAAGAATGAAGAGCTACATTTGAGCCTCTAAGTTTGTGGTGTTGGCATAATGTGAATTGCCATATGGTCATCAAGCACTGGATGAGGACTTGTGCTTATGGGAAAACTGATGACTCACAGCTCAACAGGTATTAATCTCCTAGGAGCCAAATATATAGGAAATATTTCTTGAGCTCATATGCCTTATGAGCTAATTTGAAGCAAGACATACATATGAGGTAATTCAAGTTTCCAATCTTATTTGCATAGTGGCTTACACAAATAAATGGACATTAAGAGTCCCAAGACACAGACCTACTGAACCAGCTATGAGGAAGTGATATCAGAGAGTCTGCATTTTTAACAAGTTCCCAAGTTGGTGCAGATGACTAGGCAGAATTTGAAGTCTTCCTGTCTTAAAGCACCATGGAAAATTTCAAAGAATGAAGCTGTCTTGTACACTGATGATATAAGTCATTAATCCAGACACGTTGTGGATTCATTGAATACTCATTGAGTGTGTGGTGTTTGCTCTTATTCTTTCATTGTTTAGTAGTATTGGGAGCTATGTAGAGCCTGTGTAGCTTAGGGCAGGCTCACCTAGAGGATAGTCTACAAACAAACCAAGAGACATGAAATGATGTGTCAAAACAGGGTCCTGTGACAAAGAAAACCTAGAGGAGTGAACACCAGAAGATTCCACCAGTTCTGTCACTTACAGATGTATTGAGAACATCATTCATATGTGTCAAAAACATGCCACATATTGGAGAGATGATCATTAGCAAACAGTGACCACTGTCTTCATGGCTCCATTTTTAAAAACATTGAGAAAATGTGAAACAATGTAAAATTTGCTATTGTAAATGTTTTCAAGAATATGATAGTTCAATATTATTAAGTATATGTATATGAATATCTTCCATCTCCTTCTAAAATTCTGAACCATTTTTGTGAGCACTCAGTGCTTCCATCTGGAGTCCCAGACAACTCTTCATTCTTTCTGTCTGTCTGAGTTGGACTTCTTGGGATATGCACAATATTATACTGTGTCTCCCACTTGTGTCTGGCTTGTTTAAATTAAACAACATCTTCAGAGTGCACTTTGTTAACAAAAAACCAAAGCTTTCATCTTAAAGGGAATAGGAGACAATTTACTCTGGAGTATTTTGTGGGACCATGAATCAGTATTAATCCCACTGGGAGACAATAAGGCCACTGCCACAATTTTGAGCCACATTTGAAGTAAGTTTTAATTAAATACTGACCAGGATGATGGACTCTGACAGGTCAATTCCTCAGTTCCCAGAAAATGAGTCACATTTTGCAAAGGCAAACTTTATAAAGACAAACCCATAAGGCCACCATATTTCCTATCAGGTCCAATCAGGGGCAAGCATATATCCTGACATATTTCATGTCCACATACATTCCGCCCACATGTGTTCAAGCACATCTAGTGTTGTTGAGTCAAACTTGTTTGGGGGAGTGAAGATATGTGTCTTGTTATCTCCCATAAACAAAAGCCTCCAGCATTTCAGGAAGAATCTGTCCTTGGGCAAGGAGCTTACAGGTTAGAGGCATTTTCATTTCATGGACCTCTTAAATGCAGTAATGAAAATTTAAAACATAACTTTGACTTTCACACCAGGAATACAGATTTAGGTTATCCCAAATTCCGTGTTCTAATGTGGAAGCACTTTCTCAGGGGTTTTATAGTTTTATGGAACAAAGAAAGTCATAAATTGAGACAAGTTTAAAATACACTGGTGGGTACATGGGAGAGGCAGGTCTGAGACAGGGGGAGCTATTCTATAGGCCTAAAATGTCATCTAATAACATTCTTAGTTCTTGGATTGATAGAAGCCAGTGTTCTGTTACATTAATAGCTTCTAAGAAGTTTTTATTTGTCACAAGCTGTTAGTTCAAATACAGAATGGAGCAAGAAATGGTTGTTCTAAAAGGCTAAAGTAGCCCACGATAAAGTAATTAGGATCTGAACCTACAAAATTCCAATCTCTCCACAGCACTGAAATTCCAATTGGTCCTTCACTCTCTCTGTAGACTGTTCACAGCCAGATACAGTTTGTTTTGAGGAATTTTTATTCACAACACTTAAAGATGTGTGGGGATTCAAATCCTTTTTGTGATGGAGTACCCCATCACATACATAAATCCCGTTTTTCTCAGCCATTAGTGCCTGGTGCATGCATCAGTTGTTTCAGATATCTGCCCTATTCCCTACTTCCCAGTCTTTTTGGTATAGCCCTAGAGGTGGAACCACTGGATCATATGGTAAATCTACAAGTCAATGAAGACCCATGTTGATTCTCCATGGCAACTCTATTATTCTGTAGCCTTTAATTATGGAAAGAAAAGAGAAGTGTCTTTCCTGTCAGGACGTTACATGTGCTTATTGTAACTGTTACAGAAACTTGAAGCTTGGCTATCTTGGCCTCACATTGTAGCTCCAGATCATAAAGCCACAGCTTTCTCCATCCCTCATCTCCCCACCCACGGCATGCTGTTGTCATCACCTACAGTGAGGACAGCAGAGAGCCACAATCCAGAACTTAGAGTCCAACACCACCAGAAGAAGTTGTGAATTCCAGGTAAAGATGGCCCATACTGTGTGCCTCTGGATCATCCATTGTTGAATTTCCTATAAACCTGTTGCCTTACTCCAAAGAAAAGGCTTGGGGTTTTATAGAATGTGGACATAGGACTAAGTCACTGAAGAGTTTTTTTAATGTTTATTTATTACTTCAAGTTATATCTCCATCATAGTGTCCTCCTTCCACCTGTCCCAGTTCCACCCTCCCACCCTCTCCTCCCTCTCCCACCCATCCCACTCCTCCAATGTGGAGTGTCCCTACATATCAGCCCCTCTCAGTTCAACAGTCATATGAGGACTACAAGCTTCCTCTTGCACTGGGGGCCTACATGGTAGCACCCCAAAGGGAAAATTGACCCATTAATAGGTAACAAAGTCTATGTTCCTGATCCTTTTGGTGTATTGGTTGTAGGATAGTTATCCTGTACTATATGGCTAAAATCCAATTATAAGTCAGTAGATGCCATGTGCATCTTTCTGAGGCTGGATTAGCTCACTCAGAGTGAGCTTTTCTAGTTCCATCCATTTGGCTGTGAATTGCATGATTTCTTTGTTTCTGATAGCTGAGTAGTATTCCATTGTGTAAATCTACCACAATTTTTTTATCCATTCATCAGTTGAGGTTCATCTGGGTTGGTTTCAATTTCTACCTATTACAAATAAGGCTGCTATGAACATAGATGAGGAGATGTCCCTGTGGTCTGATGAGAAATTGTTCTGAACTTTACTCCCTATTGTGAGGCAGCCCTGGGCAAATCATATAACCTTCACATTTGCCCCTACTTCCTGCTGCACTGAGATAAGTAAGACGTAAGGAGAAGCAAGATCTTGTGTGTGCTGTTCACTCAGCTGCAAAAGACTTGAAGATCTTTCTTCCTGTGCCTTTGAACCTGCATCTAGAACCTCAGCTCCCCCTTACAGTTCTTGCTGCATAAGAACTGATCTAGGTCTTGCCATTCACCTGCAGCTTTTACAGTTAAATGTCTGGTCTCTAGAGATTGATTTTTTCCCCCCAGTTCTCAGGGAGAATATAAAAATCACCAAGAACAGAGGGACAGAATGTTCTCTGACATCTCTTACTTCCCCTGGAGTTGGAAGAATTGAGACCAAATGAAGAATGTTGCCTCCATTTCCTTTAACTGATCACTGTGGGCATGCATTAGGCAGCCTTGTTTCTATAGGCATACTGTCTGCCCATACTGTTTTTGGTGCCAAACCCAGTGACTCTTAGTGTGTGACAAGGAAACTGTAGTTCCACAGAAAGCATTTTTGAGAAACATGTATTCTCTAGAAGGTTTGGTATAGTGCCAGAGAAAGGGGTTTTCCCTTGCTTCCCGCACCAAAGACCTTGACATTTTTATGAGCCATGTCTTCTTTCCTAAGTAAGTTTCCTGAATCAATGTGGGATTCCCTTCTACTGCTGGTCTCCCCTGGGACATGCAGGCTCCTCCTTCTACTTTCTGTCTCTTTAAATTCAAATCACTTCCCACTCCCAGAACACACTGAACAGCTGTCATCCCAGGTCCCACCTCAGCTGGCTTTTCATCTGAGGCACCTAAGAATCATCTGTAAGAAGGCAGGAGTAGATAAGATTGCTTTTTCTTAACTATGTAAAACTCAATTTTGTATAAAAAATATTTTCATCTTGCTGGTAGAACCTGGACAGCATGAAGTGTGTTACATGGTGACAGAAGTGGTATGGTATGGCTCTTCTGGTGTCTGTCCCTCCTTTCATAAAGCCATCAGAATTCAGATATGGAATATTCACCTGGATGGATATCTTCAATCTTAATCATCCTAAGAGGACACCCTAAACACTAGGATTAGGTTCCTACCCTCCTAATTACTTCACAGTGGGAATGAAAGCACATGAACGCTTAGGGGATACAACTCAAAACACACTCAACCATGATCACAGCTGTGATTTTGTTTTTTTTGGTTTTTTTTTGGACTTTAGTAATTTCTACAGATAACTTTTAAAATAATTTGGTAAGGAACATTATTCAGACTGATCAGGTTATAGATGTGTGTGTGCCTGTGCATGTGTGTCTGTGTGTAAAATGGGATTTATGAATGTGATGGGGTATTCCATCAGAAATAAAATGTGCAGGCACCTGTTTTGTCAGATCCAAAGGGAAGTCCATTTCCTCAAATTCTAAAAGGCAGAAGAGACAAACGGTGGTGCCTATTAGCATAGCAAAGCTCATGTTGGCCCCCAGGTTGCTTCAATATCACTAGTGTGTGTGTGTGTGTGTGTGTGTGTGTGTGTGTGTGTGTGTGTGTGTGTGTGTGTTACACATTTAGTCCATGCTAGCATCCTAGCCCTTCCCGCCTCCTAACCTACCCTAACGTCTCCCAGCTCAAGGGCTTCCATTCCCAGAGCTGTTTTTTCTCCTTTTAACCTGCTAGTTTGTTTTGGTTGTGCTCGCTGTCTACACCAGCCCCCTTGCTCTCCCATGATCTCTCTCTCTCTCTCTCTCTCTCTCTCTCTCTCTCTCTCTCTCCTCTTCGTGCCTATTTCTCTCTGCTCTGCTATGCTTCTGCTTCTCTACGGCCAGGCAAGTCTGCTGACCATGTTCAGTCTCTTTCTCTCTCTGCTCTGGAGTCTTCCAGATGTCTCTGACTATTCTCTCCCTCATATCTACAATAAAAGCTAACCCTTAACCATACCATACAGCAGTCATGTCATCAGTCTCTCTCTGTCTCTCTGTCTCTGTCTCTCTCTCCCTCTCTCTCTCTCTCTGTGTGTGTGTGTGTGTGTGTGTGTGTGTAACAGCATTTAATAAAAAAAGCAGCCATGAATTTGAAAGAAAACAAAGAGGAGTCTATAGGAGGGGTGGGGAGAGGAAATGGAATGAAGAAATGATGTATTTATATTATAACTCAAAAAATAAAAGTAGTAAAAAAGTAATTTAATAGAAATTTATCACCACTTTTTTGGAGAGAAATGTGGGATGGTAGATAGATAAATCCACAGCAAGCCCTGAACATCCCACCACAGCTGAAGCACATGAAAATGATGACAAATCTATTCTTAGGAAAATTATGGAGTCATTATAAGAAGAAATTAAATCCCTGAAAGAATTTAAAAATTTTTCAATTTTACAAATGAAAGCAATGGAGAATACCACTGGAGACCTCTAACCCAACATAGCCCAACTTGAATGGGAAAGAGACAAGGCAATGGAAGATTTGCAGACAAAGACAAGCAAATTGGAACAGGAAATGTATAAAACAAACAAAATTGTTCAAGACTTGAAATTGGAAGTGGAAGGAATAAAGAAAACACAAGCAGAGACAAACCTAGAGGTGGAAAGTCAAGGGAAGAGAACAGGAACTATAGACATGAATATCAAAAATAGGATACAAGAGATGGAAGATAGAATCTCAGGCATGGAAGATTCTATTGAAGAAATCAGTACAACAACCAAATAAAATGAGAAATCCAAAGAGTTCTCACCCAGAACATCCAAGAAATCAAGGACTCAATGAAAAGATGGAACCTAAGAATTATAGGTATAGAAGAAAGAGAAGACTCCCGACTCCAGGGTCCAGGAAACATCTTCAACAAAATCATAGAAGAAAACTTTCCAAACCAAAATAAAGAGATGCCAATAAAATTCCTAGAGGCATACAGAATATCAAATAGATGAGACCAGAAAAGAAACTCCTCTCACCACATAATAATTGAAACTCCAAATGTACAGAACAAAGAAAGAATATTAAAAGCGGTAAGAGAAAAAGGTCAAGTAATGTATAATGGCAGACCCATCAGAATTACACGTGACTTCTCCTCAGAAACTTTAAAAACCAGAAGGGCCTGGGCAGATGTCCTACAAGCCCTAAGAGAACATAGGTGCCCTGCCAGACTACTATACCCCCAAAACTCTCTATCAACATAGACAGAGAAAACAAGATATTCCATGACAAAACCAAATTTAAACAGTATCTACCCACAAATCCAGCCCTACAGAAGATCCTAGAAGGAAAATTCTAAACCAGGGAATATAACTACACCCACGAAAACAGAGAAAGCAAAAAACTCCACTGCAGCTAAACCAAAAGAAACACACAACCACCACCTACATCAAAATAGCAGGAAATAACAACCTTTGGTCATTAATATCCATCAACATCAATGGATTCAACTCCCCAATAAAAAGACACAGGCTTACAGAATGGGTCCGCAAACAAGACCCATCATTTTGATGCATACAAGAAACATATCTCACTAACAAAGATAGATGTTACCTCAGAGTAAAGGGCTGGGAAGAGATTTTCCAAGCAAATGGGCCCAGGAAACAAGCTGGAGTAGCCATCCTAATATCAAATAAAATAGACTTCCAACTGAAGTTAATTTAAAAAGATAGGGAAGGGCACTACATATTTGTTAAAGGAAAAATTCATCAAGATGACATCTCAGTACTTAATATCTATGCCCCAAATACAAGGGCACCCACATTTGTAAAAGAAACTCTTCTAATGTTTAAACCACATATCGCTCCCTACACATTAAGAATGGGAGACTTCAACACCCCACTCACACAAATAGATGGGTCATTGAGACAGAAACCAGAGAAGCAATGAAACTAACAGAGATCATGAACCAAATGGACCTAACAGATATCTACAGAACATTTCACCCAAACACAAAAGAACACACCTTCTTTACAGCACCTCCTGGAACCTTCTCCAAAATTGTCCATATAGTCAGACACAAAGCAAGCCTTGGCAGATACAAGAAAATCAAAATAACCCTTTGTATCTTATCAGACCACCACAGATTAAAGCTGAACTTCAACAACAACAGAAATAACAAAAAGCTTACATATTCATGGAAACTGAACAACTCTCTATTCAATGACCACTGGATCAGAGAATAAATAAAGAAGGAAATCAAAGACTTCTTAAAATCCAACAAAAATGAAGGGCCAACATATCCAAACCTATGGGACACAATGAAAGCAGTGCTACAAGGAAAGTTCATAGCACTAAGTGCCTTCAAAATGAATATTGTGACAGCTCATATTATCAATTTAATAGCAGAACTGGAAAAGCTAGAAAAAAAAAAAGGAAATACTTCCAAGAGGAGCAGAAGGTAAGAAATCATCAAACAAGGATATCATGAAATTTTCAGGCAAATGGATGGAATCAGAAAAGATCATCCTGAGTGAGCTAATGCAGACCCAAAAATACACACAGGTTATTTACTCACTCACATGTGGATATTAGCCAATATGTACAAGATCATCATGCTACAATCTACAGACCCTTGAGCCCTTCTAAAACTGAGTATGGGGCATAGTGAGGTAGTTAATCTTGATTTCAACCTGATAGGGTCTAGAGTCACCTAAAAGACAAACACCTGGGCATTTCTGTGAAGAAGCTTATAGATTGGGATGAAGTAGGAAGGCTGACCCTGAATGGACATAAATAAGGAAATGAGCTGAACACTATGGGCATAGTAATATGAGCACCTCATGCTTCCTCCACTGTGACTTCCCTATGTATGAGTCAAAATAGGCCCTTCCCCTTTAAGCTGCTTTTTGTCAGCATTTGGTCCCATCAAGGAGAAAAATAACCAATACAAGTGTCACACAAGAAAGCCAGGTGAGAAGAGCATGTTTAGAGACACCCATGTGGAAAAGACTTTAGAAAGGCTCCAGCCAGCAAGAGCTTGGGAGCTTCAGTCCCACAGCTGTGGAACACTGAATTTTGTCCTCAACTGTACAAGTTCAAAACATCTGAGCTCCAGTAGGAACACAGCACAGTATAACATGTTATAACAGCCACGTGAGACCCTTAGGAGAGAACTCCAGGTGTGTGTCTGGGCTTTCCAACCTCCAAGAAGCCAGGCAATAATAAGTGGGTACTACTCTGAGCCTCTCTATCGAGCATAACCCATAACACCATACTATATGGTCAGTATATGTACTTTATTATGAATCTGCTTTCCTTTCATTTCAGATATTAGAATATCTTCCCTTTATAAAAACAAATAGAATAGAAAATATGGTTGTTTGTTTTGTTTTTTGCTTTTTGTTTTGCTTTGCTTTTAACAGAAGTATTCTTAGTTGGCAAGAACAAAAAGAAGCTGATAAATCTACATCAGCTCCCTTCTCTACCCCACCACCATACAGGGTTTTTTTTCAACATTCAGTCAGAGTGAATCCAAGTCTAGACAGCACCGGTTGAAAATGGCTCCTTCCCCTTTTTCTGTCTAAAGTTTACCCTTACCTGGAGCTCCAATGCAGGGTCTTCCAGAGTTTCAGGGTTACTTCCCACCCTGAGAACATCAGACCTTATAACACTGATTTTTAAATCCTTTGTCTAAGAGAAAATTTCCATTCCACTGTCAAGATGATTCTTGTGTAATTTTTTGCTCCCAAGCTATTATCTCCTAATTGTTTCAAGGCAGCATCTCACTCTGAATCCTATTCTAGCTTGGAGATAGCACACAGGTTACTCTGTAGAAATTCTCCTGCCTCACCACCTACAAATGCCAAAATTAAAATCTTAATGCTATGTACTGGTATCTCACCTTTTATCTTGCCTATCCTGCTACAGACCTGCTACAGGACACAATTTCTCCCCATGAGCCTAATGGGTA
Organism: Lophiomys imhausi; assembly: GCA_907164525.1. Classification (NCBI taxonomy): domain Eukaryota; kingdom Metazoa; phylum Chordata; class Mammalia; order Rodentia; family Muridae; genus Lophiomys; species Lophiomys imhausi. Next base: position 1,324,135 of record CAJQZJ010034321.1, read on the forward strand.
CTCCCATGTACTCTGAAGACTGACTGATTTTACAAGTCAAGAACCAAAGCTCACTACCAAATAGTCAACCAACACACCTCTTGTGTTTTTATACACCCTAATGTATAGATAGCGCCTGCAGTATTTGGCCCTATCCTCACTAGAGAAAAAAATGCATAGAAAAGGCCTTTAAAAGGCCATGTGGCATCCCTCTTTTAGAAAGAGGGGAATTACTTTGGCATCTGGTCCATGGCATTAAAAATTGAATGACTGTAATGTGTTCAGACCATGGTCAGCTTGTTAGGCATTCTGTGTGAGGTGGGAAATAAACAGACAGCCTGAGACCTTGGCGATGTTATGTATGAGATTGTTGGTGGTCCTGTCTGTCCTTATGGCATCGAGTTCTGATCCCTGGGTTCTTAGCACAGACATCCTTCAGTGGCCTCTCATTACCACAGGAAACATCCCACATCTCAGTGAGACATACTAGAAGGAAGTCTATACCCTATAGCCTTCCTATACAGCTATAAGGAAGTCTAGTACTCTAGAAGCCTTGGCTATAAGGATGTCTTACTTCCTTATAGCTGTGCCTTGCCCTCTCCAGTCCTTGCTGCTGCCCTCTGCAGCCCATAGGTACTTTCCCTTACCGTGCAGCTTCCCTGTGCCCCACTGAGGGGGAGGGACTGACTTCTCCTTACCCTGACACATAACTCCTGTGACTAACACTAAGAAATGATTGACACCAGGGGTTGGAGAAATGGCTCAGCAGTCAAGAGCACTGGGCGTGATTTCCGAGGATACAGGTTTGATTCCCAACAGTCACATGGTGGCTAACAATCTTCTGTAACTCCCATTCCAGAGGAGCAGTGATCTCTTCTGGCCTCCAAGGGCACTACATTCACATAATGCACAAACATACATGCAGGCAACATCCTCATACATGTAAAAGTAAATCCTTAAAAAAGGAGATGTTTGAGACCAGAAACGGGAGTCAAAGAAAATACAGACTTAAGGGAGATTTTTATGTACTCAGAAGTACATTTTCTTCAGTAAGTTCAGGAGTGGCCTCACTGAGAGTACTTGTATATCAACTTTTGGTTTCACTGAATGGAAAAGCAAAATGGCAAGAACAAAATCCAACAGAGAAGAAGAAATGAGTCAGAGAAATAAGCCTGAATCCCTCAAATGTGTGTGTATGTGTGTACCTGCATGTAGCATATGTGCAAGTGTGCACAGTACATGTGAGTGTGTGCAGGTAGGCACATTTCACTTGTGGATGTGTGTGGAGACATGAGGCTGACCTATGTCTTCAATTGTTTCTCCACACTATTTCGTGAGACAGGGACATGGTCTCTCACTGAGCCTAAACATCTCCATTTCAGCCAGATTGACTGGCCCCAATCCCGAGACCCTCTCACTTCTGCAGCCCAGTGCTGAGTTCATAGGTGTGTACCACACCAAACTTTTTATATGGGTGCTGGTGATTTGAACTCAGGTCCTCTCCTGTGCACAGCAAGGGCTTTACCCACTGAGCCCCCAGGACTGTGGTCTTTATTGAGCACTGATGGTTATTCTGTGCTTAATACATATTGGGTGAAGCTTGCTTTGTGCCACTCTAGAGTGTCCAGGGAAAGGCTTTAAAGACTGTACTTTTGAAGCTCATGTTTACAAATATTCCACCTCCTAATGATTCATAACAGATGCAGAGGAGTTCATGACATGTCACTGAAGCAGGTGACAGGGTGGCATTTAAGACTGAGTTTTAGAAGCATAAATGTCTTTCTCAAAGACGGTGTTATAGTGGAGAGCTGTGCCTAGTGACATCTACATGTCCATTCCAGTATTACCATCAAACACAGGCTCTGAAATTCCAAAATCACATTACAGCTTAATAAAGTTAAGAATCCAATATTCTTGCATGACTATTAGTTTGCATTTCTTAATTATCCTAAACAGTTTATGACAATTAGTAGCAAAAGGCCGAAACTTTACATTTCATTTTTTTTTCTTTACCCCCTAACCCTTCCATCCCATTTCTCTGGAGTGAAGTGTCCCTATATAACAGTCCCTCACCCCAGTTCAGAGGTCATATGAGGGCCAAGAGCCTCCTCATACATTGGGGGTCTACGAGTCAGTACCACCAGTGAAAAGTATCTCATTGCCCACAAGAGAGAACTAAAAAACAAATAAACAAATAAGCAGACAAACAGATAAAAAAGAATAAAAAATAAATAAATAAAAATAAAAAGTAAAAAGTCTATGTCCATGTTCCCTTTGGTGTGTTGGTTATAGTATCGATATCCTCTACTATATAGCTAAAATCCTACTATAAGTGAATAGATGCCATATGCATCCTTCTGAATCTGGGTTAGCTCACTCAGGATGAGCTTCTCTAGTTCCATCCATTTGGCTACAAATTGCATGATTTCATTGTTCCTGATAGCTGAATAATATTCCATTGTGTAGATGTACCACAGTTTTTTAATCCATTCTTCGGTTGAGGGACATCTGGGTTGTTTCCAGCAGCCAAATAAGGCTGCTATGAACATAGATGAGGAAACTTGCCTATGATTCCATCATGCAAGCCTGTCATTGTGTTAGGTACTATGACAGTCTATTATAGTTATTTTCTAAACTAATCAGAAATCAAGTTGCTAAGAGACAAGCAACATCTGCTTATCCTAATATAAGAGATAGATAGGACCTCTTCAAAAACCTCAAGAGATCTGCAGAATATGACATTAAAAGATGTTTTCTTAACTTTAGATTTTTTTGATATCAAGACATATCAACTCCTGACAGCACCCCCTATGCTACACCAAGTAGAAGATGAGCATCGAAGAATATCCAGTGGGAGATGATTGAATTAGTGGCAAGCCTATCTCTTGGCAGGAAAAACCCCTTGCTCCACAGAATGCTGTCCAAAAAGTACAAAAGTTGGAAGCAGGCAAGTCGACAGCCTAGCTCTGCCAAGACAGGGTACGCAAGTCCTTCATAACCCGTGCTCTACAATCAATGTCTGTCAGAGAAACAGGGCCAAATGACTGAAGATCGATGCTGTAATGTATGGAGAGAAAATGGAAACTGTCCAGGCAGCCACTGGTATGTCATTTCTTAGTTTTGGAAGCTGTGGGCCCTGCACTTCCTATATAATCAGATATATTTATCCCTCTCAAGTTTCTGAGGTGGTTGAAGAATAGATAGCTAGAGTCTCATAGTTAAATTTTGAGTTGTTTAAGAATCAAGAGAGTGTTATGGATCTAAGAAGATGTTTTTAAAATTGTGATGCAAGTTAGCATGAAAGCTGAGTTAGATATAGAACTTTAAACTCATGGAGATGGTTAGATAGTAGAATGTTAAAGTCAGGGGCCAAATACAGATGGACTGTACATTGGGAATGTACGCTAAGCCATATAACCCTCATAACTGTGGCCTAATTACCTCTGTTGTTTTGTATTGTATTTATTATTATAAGAGAAAGAGCCATTTGTTGGACTGAAAGGGGGAGCTGTTGGAGGAAAAAGGATATATCTTAAATTAAAAAAAAAAAGGAAGGGGTTGGGTGGGTTGAGGCGGAAGAGAGTGGGAGGATGGGACTGGAGGGGGGAGTAGAGAGGGGATTGCAATTGAGATGTAACTTGAAGAAATAAAAAATAAAGTAAAAAAAAAAAAAAGAATCCAACATTCTCTTAACTCTTCTCTTTCCACCTCCCTGCATGAGTGTCTCCAAGCGTTTTACCTGGTATGCAATGACACCCAGTAAGAACAAAATGATGTGTCCACTCTCCATTCTATGGATTAGAACCCAGAAGCATCACAACTGGAACAGCACAAAGAACCCCATTTCCCTCCTTAGTTCCCTATGCAGCAGTCCACACTGGGTTTGATCTGTTGGTCACATCTTGTGTTCTGCCAGCTTTGTTCCTTGGCTCCTCCTGTCTTTAGCTCTGTTCACATCCCTAAAGCATGCCTTAATTGGTCTGTCCTTTCCTATTATGGGTTTTATATGTGTGTGTGTGTGTGTGTGTGTGTGTGTGTGTGTGTGTGTGTGTGTGTCCAGCTGGCAGTGCTAATTTGAGAGGTGATGGAAGCTTCAGAATGTGTCTCTTCTCAGCAGGAAAGTAGATCATTGGTGGTGTAATGTGAGGGGGTAGGGAGGTATGGATTGAACCTCACCTATGGCCACTTTCTCTGTCTGCTCCCTGGCTGCTCTGGAGTGAGAAGTCATGTTCCTCTACACCCTCTGTGCTGTGATTTTATGCATCATCACAGTCGGTGAAACCACAGGCTTCCTATGGACCACAGCCTTTGAGAACACAAAGAAAAGAATCTCTTCCTTTAAATTGTCTATGTCAGGCTAACATTCTCCTTCTTAGAGAAGTGGTTACCTTCCTCCCACCATAGCCCTGTGTGTCTAGGGAAGATGTTGAGCCTGTTGAGGGAGAACTTTGGGCCAGATTCACTACTGGCAAAGAGTGAGTCTAGCTAAGCTCCTGTGAATCTCTAAATCTGTTTTTCACATCTACAAAACAGAGATAATGACTGCTGTCTCCAGGCTTCTTGCTTGGATAGTCCCCCCCCACCCCCCAACCCCAGTGAATGGGGCTTAGAAGTCTGTGAAACAAGAGTGCATAACATAAAAATAAAATAAAATAAACCTTAGGAATAAAGTGAGATCCTTTTTATCCTTTACAAAGAAACAGACTTGCCTTTGACTCTGAGGGTGCATCCTTAAGCCACACTTACCCTCTTTATTTTATCTGGCTACATGACAGAAACAGTGGCCTTATGGTCACGTCCTGATGCTTTCTCCATCTCTTGGCCTGTGGCAAGTCCTTCTTACTCCTGTCTTCCTAAATCTTTCTCCAGAGGGGCACCAGAGACATGACTTCAAATCCTATCATTGGTTGATGGCTCCCTTGTTATTTCTGTAGTATCTTATACTGTGAAGTCCATCTGTTCTAAATTAACAGTGAATGTGTTTCCCAATGTTCTCTACAAATGAGGGCTTTGTCCCAACTTTCATGCAAGGTAACACATTGGTTTTGGGTTCCTGTGCTTCTGACTTTCATCAACTCTAAAATAGTCCTTGCTTTCATTTGTTGAATGTCTCCATTACCAGGCCCTCCTGACTCCTTACTGACAGACTACTCTTCCATTCCCTTTATTCTTTTTCTCTCTTGCCTCATAACAAATTCACTGTGTGGTATCCCTGTGCAGCCCAGAACAATTTTGAACTTAGGTTTCGTTATCAGGAATTATCATTGACATCATCATCATCTTCCCCACCACCATTCTACATCCTAGAGTTAATGAAAATATTAAACAAAATAGCAGATACATAGTCCTGTATAACTGGACACTGAGTAGTTGACACATGTTAGCTATGATTAGCCTCATGCCACCAGAGCACTCTCATTAGATTATATTTATTGGCACAAGTGACGTGGTTCCCACTTTAACCCTATCCTTAAGCTGACTTTAACTTTCCCCATTCTCTACTCCTTATTCCTGTAAAATGGTAGGGCAGGCTTTCCATTGTACTGTTGGAAAGACTTAGGAAGTGTCGTCTAGGAGTCCTCCCAGGAGTGTAAGTTCTAAACTGTTAGACCTTGATGTGAACTCCGCCCCCAAGGAGTTGGATAATTTTGACACAGCTTCTGAACCTCTGTGAGGTTTGCTTACCTTCTCTGGAAACTCAAAATAGTTATCACTGTTATGCAGGACTGGAACAGGACTTAAAAATACCCGTTCCTAGTATTGGGTCTCATGTACAATTCTCACTGAGTGAAAAACTGATATCATAGTTTTAGCTTGGATATACTGATGTTTAAGATACTTCTGAATCTGTACTTCACTATGCTGTTTTGCAGGAGGAAGTTTTTCTACATTGAATTTATAAACACATCATCTTAAACACTAATTTCCTCATTGGTATGATTTTAACAAAGCTTTTAAACTTAAATTTCCCCCCTGGGTGACTTCCTTTGCTGTCCTGTTTCTCCTACAATACTAAGATACTTATTGGTCAAGTGTAAGAGTTAATAGACTTTTGTTGCTGTAATTTCTTAGTAGGTTTTATTTGCAGTATGTGCATGTGTGCATGTATGTGTGTGTATGTGTATTTGTGTGTGCACAAGTGTGCACACCTGTGTAAGTGTGTATGCCCCTGTGTCCATGTCTGTGTCTTCATGTGTGTCAATGCGTGCATATGTATGTGTAGGTACATGTGAATGAGAAGGCCATGGACTGATGTCAAGTGTCTTCTGCTGCTTTCCACTTTATGTTTTGAGAAAGGGCATCTTAGTTGAGCTCAGAGCTCACTGATTTGCCTAGCCTAGCTGGCCAACGTGCTTTGTGTGTGGATCTCCTACCTCCGCACCTGGAAGACTGGGATTACAGGAAGGCCACCACATGCACCCAGCATTTATGTAAGTGCTAGGAATGGGAACTCCATCCTCAGGCTACTGGGGCAAGGGCTTTACCCACCAAGCCTTCTCCTTGGCCTTTTAAAAAATAAACTTATTTTTAAATTGTCATATGAAGGATTAAGTTTTCAATAAGAAATTTTCAAATATAATTTGCTGTTAATCCCTCCCTCTTTTTTCCCTACCATTCTTGTGCCCATTTCTGCATATTCTTCAATTTCTTATTGGTGGAGTTTGAGATTGATTCTCACAAAATGCACAGCTCATAGACCATCTGATCATTAAGTCATACCATTTCTCGTGTACAGTACAGCACCTATATTTCCATGAGGCTCCATATGCTGTGCAGAAGTTAGCTCATGACTCCTTCCTTTTCCACTTGTCTTGTAAACAATAAAAGCTGAAGGGTTTTCTGTCTATAGTAAGTGAAAACAGGGCTTTGATGGAGTGGTAGGGATTTGAAAATAATCTGAAACTTTCAAATCCTTGTTGAGAGATATTATACCCCAAAATACACAGAAACCCAGCAGGGGAAGCCTGCTCATGAGAAAAAAAACAAGGTGTTTGGAAGGCAGAAATGCCTGGGCTCAGATCCAGGTTCAATCTGGCATATGGTTTGAGCCCTTTGGCATTTCAGTTAACTTTTTAGAATCTTCATTGGCCATTCCATGGAGTAGAGACAGCAATACCTGCTTGATCGGTGCTCTTGTAAGATTAGAGATGATACACATAGAGCTCCTAACATGAATATTGTCTCAAAATGTCATGTAGTATTGTAATTCTTCACTCTTATAAAGTGTTTGAATGTCTCCAACCATGCACCCAAAAGTGCTGAAGAAAAGTACACCAGAATCTTTGCAAATAATTTTTTACCCATATCCAGTCCCACAGTGAAATTATGTTTAAAAACAAGTATTTTGCTATGCTTCTGAAACAGGAAGGAAACATGATAATATATGTGTGTGAATTGGGGCTGTTTTTTTTTTTTTAAATCTCCTACTTGACAACAGAAAGAAGAGTCTAAAAATTACCTCTCTCCCTTTAGCTTGCTTGAGTTATCACAAGTGAAGCAGTTTTTATGTTCCCTAAAGAAGAAATTTTAATAAGGCATCCAGGAAGCCAGCTAATAAGTTTTAGTTGTGCATTCAAGAGTGGACCTTGATAAAGTGTTTGTTCCACCTTTGCATTTGATGCTTATCTGTTTAAACTGACTTCAGGGGCCTGTGCATTTATCAGTGATAGAGCATTCATTTAGCATGGGTAGGGCCCTGGGTTCAGTTTCCAACAGTGTGTGTAAACATGCACTCATGCACACATGCGTGCACGCACACACACGCACACACACACGTACACACGTACACATACATTTGGGAAAGTTAAATAAGGAATAAATTGAGTGGGCATAGAGTAGTAGCTCTCTTGGCCTCCTGATACCTAGGTGAGAGCCAACAGCTCTGTGGCCTTCAATATCATTATTTCTGCTCAGAATAATTAACATGGCCTTTAGCTGATGAAACTTCACAAATCAGCTCATGCATATAAAAGTGCTTTTAAAATTGCAGTTCCATGTCTTGTGAATACCAATAACAAAGTGAGTCTTTTTTCTAGCCATGATGACAAATTGGCAAATAAATAGTGATATAAATGGTAAGGGTAGATAATTCTATGCCTCGGGAACAAATTAATTTGAACCCTAAGGAATTCTATGAATTGGGTCGTATTTGTTTGCCTTTTACTAACGAGCAAAGAGGAATCCGGAGAATCCAAGTGGCTTTGACCACAGTCTCTCTTGTTTCAGCTGTGCCAGTATTCAAATGCAGAGTCCATCAACTCTGTGGTCATACTGAGAAATCATTCAGCTATTAGTTCTTTAGAGTGGCAAGTATTTATTGATTACCTCTTGTATGTCAGGTGGTACCCATCATGGTGGGTACCAAAGTAACACAGGCAGGCTTGATTCTTGTCCTTGCATTTATAACCCGCGAGTTAAATGGGTAAGCACATGGACGAGAATAAATGCTGTAATCAGAGTACAAGCATCAATGCCTGAGATGGAGATAAAGGGTGAGGTAGCCTGTCTGGATCAGGAGTTGAAGGAAGGCCCCTCAGAAAGAGATGGCATTGAAGCTGAGACCCATACCATGAGAAGGTAGCCAAGAATCTCCTTGACACTTCAATCTAGGTATTAAATAGAACATAGAGTCCAGAAGAGATTAAGCCTAACATGACTTCAGACTATGAAGTCATCTTGCATTCCAAACCTAAAAAGTAAATGATGTATCCTACGGGGGCAGCATAAGAAGACATCCCAGTTTCGTAGCTGAATCCTTGAACGTTTTATGCCAGCTGCTGGGATATATCACTAGCCTTCACCTCACTCACCGCTGAGCCTCCTCACTATATACAGCAAGCTGTCTTTCCTGGCCTGAACACTCACCCAATATGGGTTTTTAATGGTGTAGCCTCCTCATTGGACAGAGGCTAGAGCAGTGAGGAAAGGAGTCCTGTTCAACAGAAAGAAGTGTGTTTGCAAAGCCCTCAGCTGTTAAAATAATGCTGAGGCTTTAGAGATGGAGTCCCACAGGGAGCTTTCTTTCCAATGGCACCGTGCACCCAGAAAACCTATTTACTCAAACTTAGGTTAATGGAAGGTTTTGAAGCTTTCAAAGACTGAATTTTGAGCTTTACAACCCATTTCTTCAAAGTACATGTGATGTCTTGGGACTCCCTTTCTAAAACACGTCAAGTACTATTCAGTACTCTATCCCTGTTTCACGTCCATCTCTGTTATGTTCTACATTCAAAGGTCTCCTATTTCCCCTGCTTATTGAAATTTATAAGTTTAACCTAGAAGAATAATTTGAAATCACCACTGATAGGATTCAAGTTAACTTATACATTTTCTGTAAAATTCAGTAATATGATTCTTTTAATCAGAGAGAGATAGAACCAGATAAATGATCCTGAGAGGACTTCCTTGATATAACATTGACAGTGGGTGACAGTCATGGAGAAGAGGCTAGTACACTTCTCCTGTCAAGGGCCAGGCATAGAGTGTTTTGGGGTCTCAGTTATCTGTCATCTCTGCTGGCGTAGCATGAGAACCACTACAGGCATAGGTAAGCAGGAAGTATGGCTGGCTGTACTCCAGGGTGCTCTGAGGAGAAACTTTCTGAGAAACAGGTCACAGGCTTATAGAATGGAGTTTGTATACCCTGTCATAAAATGATATAAATAAATGAACAGTGTGAAATAATTGGTCACTTAGCGATTAAATATTTTGAAAGATGTGTGCCCAATTGTTTAATCTCCATGATGCTTGAAGGATAGTATAGTGGAGTGATGTCGCTAGCATCTGCTATCCCATAACAAGCAATGATTGCTTCATAAGCAGCAAAACCAGTAAAGGCTTAATGGAGAATCAGAATTTGTACCCATTGCGGTTTAAATAAATAATTCTTATCTTTATTTGGACTGTGTCCTAAGGCAGTTGCTGGTATTTTATGCTTTGGAGGCAGCACATAAACACAAGACCAAACTAATGGTCTTATGCAGAGAATTCTGGGAAACCCAGAGCTTTCAAGTCAGCTGTACCACTGCGGTATCGCTCCAGCCCCCAAGTAATTATATTTACAGAAGAGCAGAGTTTAAATAGCACCAATTATGGGAAGGTTTTTGGTCTCTGGGGGTGTTTAGATAAACAATAAAAGTCTGTGCTTAGTTAAACTACCATTTCATTCTGGAAGTTGGGTCTTAACGAAGAGCTTCAGGAAATACAAAACCTTAAATTTGGTGATGTCTCCACAGCCTTAGGTTTCCGTAGTCAGAACTCATCCACAGCACTGCCCCACACCCTAAGGCTGCTTTAGGTTCTACCCTAGCAGAGGATGTTCGTAAACACCACTGCAGAAGAGAGAAGTTTGTCTCAAACTTCATCCTTCTGCAGGGCTCTCGCTTTTGCCTTGTAAGGAGAGAGAAAGAAACACAGGGCTCCTTCTGTCACAGGATGACACAGGGTACAGGCAGCTTCATCCAAGCCCACATCAGAAACTGAACGCTGCCAGACTTTGACCTTGGACTTCCAAGCTACAGAAAGGGAAAATAATGTCTGCTGTTTTGGCTGCTCAGACTGTGGCATTTCGTCACGGCAGGACAAGTCATTCCCTGGAAATAGATCACAAATATTAAGCAAAGACTTCCATGTACACACATATACACAAGAAAAAGAGGGAGAATGACAGAGACATAAGAGATAGAAAGACAGACACTTGTGTTTATGTGCTGCCTCCAAAGCATAGCATAAAATACAGACACGAGTCGGGGAGGGGGAGAAGGAGCAGTGCTATTTGGGGACACAAAAGGGGCTGATACATGTAGAAAGAAGAATAAGAGAAGGTAATGGAGGAGAGGCACATGAACACTGTACCTTGTATAGAAGTAACAAGCTGTCAGCCCAGTGGTGGTGGCACACACCTTTAAATCCCAGCATTCAGGAGGCAGAGGCAGGCGGCTGTCTGAGTTTGAGACCAGCCTGATCTACCGAGTTGGTTCCAGGACAGCCGGGGATACACAGAGAAACTCTGTTTTGAAAAACCAAAACAATAACAACAAATGGTAACTAACTGTCAAAAAGTTAAATAAATTGAGTAAACTTCAAGTAAGTCATTTGCTATTTCAATTTCCTTGTCAGAAGTCCCTATAGTAATTAGTCTACAGGGTTTACATGGTGTTTTACATTTTTAAATGCTTACAATTATTTACTGATGGCAAGTAAGTGCTGTTGCTTTATTGCTCAGGTTATTATCTGCAACAATGAAATAAGAATAAAATAAACTTTTTGTGTTTGGAACAAGAGTAAAAGTAGAGAAACTGAAGATTTTCCTTGTGGGATGGAATGAAATGGAGTTATTCAATGGAACCATTTGGCAAGCATCCCTGCATTAAGAGTGTGTGAAGTGTCAAAGAAATGTTTTCCGAAATAGCTTTTCCTTCTGAAAAGAGCTTATAGCAGTCCTCGCTTGCCCATTCTTACACTCCCTGCCACTGCAAAGTGGTTTTTTGTTTTTTTCTTTCAAAGAAAATCTAAGAACATGGTATAAAATTGAAACTGCATTTGACTTAGGAGTTTTCCTGAATTTTACTAATAACGTAGAAAGAAAAATAAACACCAACGACAACTAACCCAGGCAAGTAACTTTTTTTAACTTACTTAAATTGTTTAAAGGTTTAAAGTAGACACGAGGTCTTAGATGGCAAGGTGGTGATGAGACTAGTACAGCCTGAAATTACAGACGGTGCAGCATCACAACTTACCCAAAATGATGGGAAGCAGCTCACAGTTTAGTTTCTCAAGATACTCCCAAAGCTATGAACATCCATCAGTTGATCCTCCTATGAGGTTCCCCAGGACAAGGAAGAGCAGTAATAGGAAGCAGAGGCCCCCAGATGATGCAAACATTTAATGATTCATCCCAGCACAAAAGCACAGAACTTGAATTAGAGTGGAAACTTTGCAAAATGTTGATGAATAAATAAGTAAATTTAGACTCTGAAGCCCTGTATTCCCCTCCTAGACAGTTCACCCAAGTGGCTAAAAGGGGGAGAAATTACATGTTTAGTGATGTTTATTAGGGAATTCATCATAACTGTAGAAAGAGTAGAATACAAGTTGCTTGGAAATGAAAAAATGATGCAATCTTCCTAGCAACTCTCATGAAGCATTGGGCCTGCGTAAACTAAATATGTATTTGCCCATCCATGATTCTCTTTAAAAAAAAAATACAAAGGCTATTTCAGCTCAAATTAGAGGCTTTTTTTTTTCCCAGTTTGGATGAAGTTAAAGGCAATAGTTATCTGTGTTTGGCTGTTACTCAAAATTCAATAGAAGCAGGCGTCAGCGTAGAAATGTCAGCCAGTGGGAGAAATGTGGGGTTTCATACTGGGGTGTCCAGGAAAATGCAACCCATTCAATAAGTAAAAGTTTAGTTTCTTCTATTGTCACTGAAAGAAGCTCTCTCTTAGGAAGGCCTCAGTTTACCTTTCTTTCTTTTTCTCTTCCACCTGGATGGTGAAGCTCTCACCGCATCTCAAGCCCAGGCAAGGATTTGAGCCTAGAGACTTGCCCTTCAGCCTGATCCTCACCTGAATCATGAGGGCAGAACTGGAGCACCAGTACTTTTGGATTACAGATCCACTCTGAACAGCCGTCCTCTCCCCCAGGGTCCTGCCTCAGTACAGTCTCATAGAGCTTAGAGATTCAACATGTAGATTGGGGATCAGGAAGGCACAGTGCATGGCCAATGTGTGCAAACTGAGCTAGGGCTAGAGCTCAGTCATCCCTCCATGACATACCCTGTCTCACACTCACCCTTTCTCATGATTACTTCATAAACAGATCTTTCTAGCCTTTTCCCAACAAAGAAGCATACACTGGATAAAAAGATTCAGCAAAAGAGTCAAGTAACTTTTATTTACCATAAGAAGCTCTGAAGACTATAGGAGACCATTGGCTCAGAGAGCTCAGAGAGAAGCAGACCAACTGCCAAACCCATCTTCTCAGAGGGAGGACCCATCTGAGGAAACTGTGGGACCGTCTTTGAGTACAAGGAATCTTTGGCTGCTGCTGAGCATAGCTTGGAGATTCTAGAATTCCAGAATTCTACGGCTACCAAAGTCATCTACCCGTAGTGGCAGTTTGGTTCCTGAATCTCAAGTTTGAGGAATGAAATCCATGTGTTACAGAAGGTGAACTTTAGAAAGAAATAATTTATGTAAGAGAGAAGAAGAAAGCAAAACTCTTGTATAGCAAGAGTGGGTGCCTTTTGGAGTAGACCACATTGAGTGTCACTACCTTGGTGTTTTCTGAGTAAGAGTCGAGTGGAGAGATGAGTTGTTCAGTCAGGATCTTTGCCAGGTTTCAGTTTCTATCAGGTTCTTAGGTGTGGTTTCTACACAATGGGAATTCCTCTCGAGGAGAAGATGGAAGGAATATCTCTTCTCCCTTTCAGCATCCTTGGCCTCTAGTCAGGGCAGAACCAAAGACATTTTGGGTCCTAGTATGGATAAGGCTACTGGAAGGACCCAGGGCGTTTCCAGCTTTTAGCCAAGGAAATGCTGTGGGTCATTTTGTGGGTTCTGTGCTATAAAATACCTAGCCAGTTTCTAGTTCCTGTTCTTATCAAAGTGGTATGGAGAAAGATAGAAATTTTGGGCACAGCCTCTTCTAAAAATCACTAGAGCCTTTTCTGTCCCCCCACTCAGTGCTAGATGTAACAAAGCAAGCATTTTGTGGGAATAAGCTCCAACATCATGAAATCAGTCCCCCTATCAGGATATTTATGATTCGAATATCATGAATTGAATACATTGTGATCTCAATACATCACAGAGGAAGAAAAGACTCTTTGGTGCCTAGATACTGTATTAAGACTCCAAGACCCACTGAGTATATCAGCCATGAGCATCATTTGCAAGGTCCCACACTGCTGCTGGCAAGCACAGCATCAACCAGATGTTCCTGGAATGAACTCAAACCAATTCTTTGTCTCTGAGGGGCCTTGCCAGATGGCAGAGTGTGAGGAAAGACACTTTCAACACCCTGTGTGATAGATGTCATAGATCATGCCTTTATTAATGAATTTCCTTGTAGGAACTGGAAGAGGAAAAGGGAGATTAGACTCCCACATCTTCCCCAGGGAATAAAAAAATCTATTCTTCAGAAATTCTGTGTAGAAATAGAGCATATCCCCAAATAAATAGAAGTTACATACAGGATATCTCCAAACCAAAAACAGAGCCAAAATGAGTATCTGCTATAGCCTCCCACATAATAGTTATCTGTAATTGAAGATATATGAGCCAAGGTAGGTTTATTTCAAATATAAGTTTCACCTTTAAACGTTTTCTGAAGTACTCCTGTCTGTTGTTGGTATATTTGACACTGTATTTTATTGTCCCATTTAGAAGGAAGTCCTATGCTAACTTTCCTTCTTCCATACAAGCTGTCATAGATTTTAGAAAAATATAGCAACATACATAATACAGAATGAAGGACAGTTTTATTAAATATATAGTAAAGACGGGTATCTCTGTAATGTTGGGTTTAATGCCCCAACCACCCCACAGAAGGCCTGTACATGTGTTCCTTGATGATCTACCCACCAAGAAATTCTGTAAGTATCTGAATATTTGACTACATGGGCTTTCTTTTTCCACATAGGAAACTGACTAAAACAGAAATCACAATCTCAACCTGGTCCCTTTATAAGCAATGGATACAATACATCTTAAGCAGATGAAAGAGGGGGGCCATCAATAGAAATATTACCATCTCAGATCATGTGTCTTCTGTGGTGATGAGTAATATTCACAAAGTGGAGTTCAGTTGATGAGGAGGGGTTCAGTTGATGAGGAAACATAGGGATCTTTACTTAGTGGGTGACCTCAGTAACACCTTTGTTTTAGGATCAGAGTTATAGCTTCTGCCAAATAGTAACATTGTCATTCAGAATGACCCTAGAGGATATTCACAGAACAGGAAGAACATGTGATAATTATCCCTCTGTCACTGGTAATCAGTCAGGAAAAAATGGTGGGATCTTGGCAACTACTTAGACCTCAAGAAACAGGGCGTAGGGTGGGATGTAGGAATTGGAGACTACCTTGTGCAATCATTTTTAGCTTTCTAAGTGGTTTGTAAATGGTGAAATTGGTAAAGTAGTTTGCCTTAGTCCATGAGATTAGTCTTTTACTGAACCATTTAAAAAATACCTTGCTGGGGGCCAGAGAAAAGACTGAGTGGTTAAATACACTTGCTGCCCTACCAGAAGACCTAGATTTGGTTCCCAGCCTCTACATGGTGGCTTATAATCATCATAGTACTAAAGAATCATATGCCCTCTTCTTACCTCTGTGAGTGCTGCTTGCAGCTTGCACATGGTATACAAATATATACATACAGGTAAAACTACTCATACACACAAAATAAAAATAATTGTATCTTAAAAGAAAATACTTTTGGAGACTAAGATGTAGGCCCATTCTCATGGTTACCCAGCAGAACTGGCATACCGTCTTCATGAATGATAACAGCTAAGTGGGTCCACATCTATGTCACTGTACACTATACCCAAAACACTTGCACTGTTACGCAGCAGGATACTTCTTCTTTGTCCCTGTCCCATACAGCTCTAGAGCAGGAGCTAGCATTACCCAGCTTTAAGATACTGCTTTGGCTGTACACATGTCCCTCCCCTTCCAAAGACTTGAGGACTGCTCTGGTGAATTTTATTTTAGCATTCCCATCCTTGGCCCATGGTAAGACTGCAGAGATACATACTTAAATTTGGTCTTCAGTTTTGACATGTTTTTCTTTTCTTTAAAACACTCAGGGCTTCTCTGAGCATTATATCTTACTTCATTGAGTCGAGAGCACTGTCAGCAACCATCTTTATGGTTTGTGTACAGCCTATGTTTAAATGTTAAATGAATGTTATCTTAGTTGGCTTCTAATTGTCAGCTAGAGTCACATAAGAGGAGATACCTCTCAACTGAGGAATTCCCTAAACCAGATTGGTCAGTAGGCATATGTGGGAGGGGTTGTCTTGATTACTCATTGATGCTAGAGGGCCCAGCCACTTTGGGCAGCACCATACTTTGGCAGGTGGCCCTGTACTGTATAAGAGAAGTTGCTAAGCATCAGCATGGGAGAGAGCAAGCCAATCAGTAGTGCTTCTCCATGGATCCTGTTCCTGGTTCCTGCCTTTAGTTCCTGCCCTGATTTCCCTCAGTGATGGACTGGGACAGGGAAGTGGAAGCAAAATGAGCCTTTCTCCCTCTGGTTGCTTTTGGCCACAGTGTCTTATCACAGCAACAGAGAGGCAAACTATAAGATGTGCCTGCTACGTTCATGTTGCCCCTGCAGAAAAGCTCCATGTCACAGATACAATGGAATAGTGTCAAAAGGAGAAGCACATAAAAAACATGAAATTCAGCAGAGAGATCCCCGGTGAACCTGTCCTTGGAAGCCTTTTCCTAAGTGACACTATTTATTAGCAGCTTAGTAAACACTGGATGAATTCTCCACAATAGATCAAATAGCTTGTTACTAATTTTTCTGTGCATTTCACAGGACTATGCATTTCTTTCACTTTATATTTTTATGCAGTTTTGCACAGAAATACCACACAACTGAAGCCACATTCTAATTTCAACTGCTCTCTTCAAAAACACTTCTTCACTGCTTCTCAGCACACTGGAGTAACCCTGATGGGGTTTTTACCATTGAAGACCCGTACAAAATTCCTGCATCAGCTTCATAAAAAGATTCATTGCTGTGCAATTGCCATGACAATTAAGTTCAAGATATAGCTGCTATCACTTAGCAGTCAGTACCTCACCCCCACAATGGAATTACATTGTAGCAGTGGTGTTGACAAGATAACAACCATTCCTGATGAGATGGTTCTTAAATAGCTATCTGTTGGTGCTCTGTACCTCAAAGTGGCTATGACTAAGCTATAGTCAGCAGACATTTGTGGGTTTTAGGATTGAGAGTGAGTGGGGTTTTCAATTCAGCTCAATCAATATCTGCCAACAACCACCTGTAATGTTTAAGTTTCCTGATGTATTTCTTTCAAATCTGTTATTTCTCCTAAATCAAATATTTACTTCAGCAGAGCCTGGGAGGGGGAATATATATATATAATCAACTCCAATTGTCTCAGTGGGATCCTTTATAGGAAACTGTTAGGAAAAGGTCCACAGAAAGTGTGCATGAGGGTGTAGAATGGAAATGGCCTAGTTTCTCTCACACCCCTTACATTGTTATGAGGACAATAACTTGGCCTCGATTGTACAATGTGTTCAGGGATTTTCTACTCAATGACTTTGGCTAAAGCATCGTAGCCATTGGCTTGCAGACCTTCTGGGTCGTCTAAAGGAAATAGTAACTCTTAGACAGCATGGATTTGCATCCTGACTCCACATCTGTAAACTCTCTAGCTTTGGGTGAATTTCAGCTCTCAGATTGGTACTGTTCTCTTCATCCAACCAGGGCCCTATTGTTAGTTTTATGGGCCTTCTTGATTCATGCCTTAATATTCATTGAGCTTCTAGTGTATGCCTGGTACTAAGGAAATCCTTGGAGATATACAAATGCAACCATCAAACCTCAAGCTATGTCTTTCCCCTTAGGAGTATTATCATCTAACAAGGAGGAACACTGATGAATGCAATGGTTATATCTTAGATGTTGAGCAAACCAACTACCCTTTGAGGTTTAAGTGAAGTAATCTAACATTTCTTGTCATGCCTGCATCAAAGACTTTTTTTTTCCTTCTGGCTTTCAATTACTGCTTTTCCTATATTTTGCTGTTTAAACATCTTCTCCCTGATCAGCTGATGTGTCCAGTATAGAGAACAGAGTCCTATCTCAAGACCCATAGAAAATCACAACTAGAAGACTACGGGTTAAAAATATATGACTTTGCAACCAAAGATATAGATTATATTACAAATAAATTTTTTAACTATTGTTATTATTAATACCTGATGTATTGAGATATCTATTGTGTATCCTCACCTGTCCTGGGACTCACTACATAGACCAGGGTTGCCCAACTTATGAGGCTCTTCCTGCTGATCAGCAAGAAGGAAAGACAGTGGAACAAGTGACTTCAGATGGCGCAGGCTTTCATTTAACAGGAGAAACAGTGGTGGGGACGATGGGTCACTGTAAGAATCAGAGCATAACTTCTTTTTTTTTTTTGCAATTTATCCCTCTTTATTTTTTTAATAAATTTATTTATTTGTTGCTTCAGGTTAAATCTCCATCATATTGTCCTCTTTCCCCCCTTCCCAGCCCCACCCTCACACCCTCTAGCCCCTAACCCTTCCATCTTTTGGAAAAGGCTTCCAAGAGCCTTTTCATACACTGGAGAGCCTACAAGGCAGCACCACCAGTGAAAAGTGCCTCATTGCTAGGGAGGGAAAACTAAAAACTAAAAAACAGACCAACAAACAAACAAAAACAAAACAAACAAAAAAAGTCTATGTCCATGTTCCCTTTGGTGTGTTGGTTATAGTACAGATATCCTGTACTATATAGCTAAAATCCTACTATAAGTGAATAGATGCCATGTGCATCTTTCTGAGTCTGGGTTAGCTCACTCAGGATGAGCTTCTCTAGTTCCATCCATTTGGCTGCAAATTGCATAAATTCATTGTTTCTGATAGCTGAGTAATATTCCATTGTGTAGATGTACCACAGTTTTTTAATCCATTCTTCAGTTGAGGGACATCTGGGTTGTTTCCTGTTTCTAGCTATTACAAATAAGGCTGCTATGAACATAGATGAGGAGACTTTCTTATGATTCCATGAGGAGTCATTTGGGTGTATACCCAGAAGTGGTATGGCTGGGTCCTGAGGCAAAGCTATTCCAAGATTTCTAAGATATCGCCAGACTGCCCTTCATAGTGGTTGCACAAGCCTGCACTCCCACCAGCAATGGAGGAGGGTTTCCCTTTCTCCACACTCTTGCCAGCATGTGCTGTCATTTGAGCCATCCTGACAGGTGGGAGATGGAATCTTAGAGTTGCCTTGAGTTGCATTTCTCTGATGATTAAGGATGTTGAGCATTTCTTCAGATGTCTCTTGGCCATTAGGGATTCTCCTTTGTGAATTCTCTATTTAGCTCCGTCCCCCATTTTTTGATTGGATTATTTGGTTTCGTGGCATTTATTTTCTTGAGTTCTTTGTAGATTTTGAATATTAGCCTTCTGTCAGATGTGGGGTTGGTGAAGATTTTCTCCCAGTCTGTTGGTTGCCATTTTGTTCGAATGACAGTGTCTTTTGCCTTACAGAAGCTTTTGAGTTTCATGAGGTCCCATTTATTTATTGTTGATCTCAGGTCCTGAGCTGTTGGTGTTCTGTTCAGTAAGTTGTTACCTGTGCCAATGAGTTCGAGGGTTTTTCCCACTTTTTCTTCTAGTAGATTTAGTGTGACCGGCCTTATGTTAAGGTGCATAGCTTCTTTACAAGCTTGGTAATTACAGGGCAGAAATGGGGCAGGAATTGAGAGGAATGGGACAGCCATGGTGCAGGAATGAGGCAGGAGTGGGCAAAGAAGTGGAAAAGTTTCCTTTCCTGACCTACGGTTGACTATTGCTATTGGTAACCTGTGACCAGTGAGCTAAAGTATGTTAAATGGCCAATGAGCATCTTTCTCAGGCTGGCCATTACTGGAGGTCCCTAGAGCATGGCAATCAAAAATCTAGAGAAATATGTGACTTTACTTCCAGGAACCAAATCACCATGGTTACATGAACTGTCATATTCATCGAAAGTGGGGAAGTTTTACAAAATAGTGTAGGACTGTCTAGCAAAACTAATTGAAAAATATCATAAAAAGGTACTTTCATTGTAATAAGACTGGAGGATGCTACCCCCAAGTATCTTATGTTTCATATCCAAATCTGAAAATGATTCTGATCTTTACATAAAGGATATTCACACACACACACACACACACACGCACACACACCACACACACACGCACACACACACCACCCATGCACACAGCCTATTTAGAGGAGTAATGGAAGTTGTAATTAAACTAACATGTTTTCCCATTTTGTTGTTTTGTTCTTGATGCTGGGCTCTCCAAAGGATTGGATTACCCTCTGTTGTTCTGCTGCCACCACAGCATTCTTCACAAAAGGGAATGACTTTGGCAAGCTTAGGTCCACAGAAGTGTCCCTGCAATGAAGGAATCCAGCCTCTCTCGGGACTCTCCATTCTCACTTCACCATCGTCCTTGGGGTGACCCAAGTGTCTCTCAAGCAGAGATTAAACTCAAAAGAGCACAACTGGAGAGAAGATGAGTAGAGGACAGCAAGAGAGACAGGTCACATCTCAACAGCTGTAGAATCTGAATTGCAAAATGGCCCTTAAGTAAATGAGAGCCCTTAGTGAGTAGTACTTGAGTCTCTCAGTGGGAACCTGAAGAGGCCCAGTTTCAAAAAATCATAGCAGCTACTTATGAAGACTGGGGAAATTCATCCCCCTTTATCCTTCTTGCCTGTTGGAAAGATATCTGATTAAGTTGTGGTTTAAGGATAAGTCCTAATACCCAATCAGCCAGTCTTTAACAGGCCTAGCACTAGAGATCACCATGAAATGACAGTGTGTGCCCTCTGGAAATTAGAGAGATAAATGCAGTCTCGTATTATGTGGGGTCCCAGAGTCCCTGACTACTTTTGGAAATGTACACCATCCACCCACCAGCTCAAACTGTTTCATCAGCACCTTACTAATGTGGTTTCAAAAGAAGGTCAGGGAGCTAAATTTATCACCCAGTAGCCAGGGTTGATAGTTCATATCTTGATCTTATCACAGAGCCTCCTTTTCCCATTCCAGTTGCTTTTTGAGGGCTTAGAACTGCTCACTTGTGAGAAATATTTGCTGCAAACAGGAGGCTACGTTAAAAAAAAAATCAAGTTGTATAAGGTAGAAACATTATGTTCAAAACAATGCCACAGTTGACTCTCCAAATGTAGTTTTTAACCGATCTCTTTCTGTCACAACAGTATGACCTACTAAGAGTTTCCCCCTTTCCCTTTTCCTGTTGTATTTGGTTCCCTATTGTCAGGCTTCAAAGGAAAGCCTGACTTTCAGACAGGTATCTATGGATGTAATCCTCTCTGTTTTCTTTGACATCTATTTAAATGTAATTGGTGGCCTGGGTACCTCAGCAGGTTTTTCAGGAATTCTGTACCTGAAGCAAGAGGCTCCTGAAGATAATGTTATGCAGTCAGATGCTTGATAATCATTACCAAGGAAGTCCAATGTGTCCTCAAATCCCCCAATTCAGGAACAGCATAGTGTGTAACTTCATCAGCCAGCATGCATTTGTCAGAGGCACTGCTATTGACATTTGGATGCAGGTTGACACTGTTGTGGTGAAGATTCTGGGCCTGGCAAGAATGTCCATCAGCATTGCTGGCCTCTGCCTTCCGGATGGCAGTAGGACACCATCTGTCACAGTTGTATAACTAGAAATGTCTTCAGACATCGCTGTGTTCCAAGTATACAGTTACCGTTCTTTGCCAGTCCAGAGCCATCCATGTCAAGTGCAATTCATATTTCATTTTATAGATAACAGAGAATCTGAAGGAAGTTGAGTACAAGGTGGGGCCAAGAAATCTGCAAATCGTGAATTCTGGGGAGTTCTGCAGTATTCACGCATGAGCTGGTGCTTAAACTGCTCATTAAACTCCACGTAGGAGTTTAGTCTTAGCAAAAATGCATGAGGCACCAGTTCACTAAGAGTATTTAATACAACAGTCATATGAGATACTAAACTCACAGAGGGAGTGGGACTAAATTCTCCCCCCTCCCTGCACATGGGTGTGAAGGTGCATCTAACATCTTTTACTTTATTTCCCCTTGTAATATGGCAGTCTTTGTGAGGAAGTCATACTGTGACACATGCTATGAATGCTATAGAGAAAGAAGTATCTAAGTATCTAAGGATGACCCTGTACTTTTGATCCTTCTGTTTCTACCTCCCTAGTGGAGGGTTATCGTTTTATGCATTGTTGGGTATTGAATCCAGGACTTGGGCATACCAAAGCAAATACTCTACCAACTGGGATACATCACCAGCCTCTTTGTATTGTTTTAAGACACTTATAATGGTTTATTTCATTTATTTTGGGGGGATGGATCACATGCCATGGTGTGGACGTGAAGGTAGAGGACAGCTTGCAAGAGTTGGTTCTCTTCTTCTATCATGTAGGTCCCAAGTACATGGGATCATTGGGCTTGTGTCTTTACTTGCTGAGACATCTTCCATCCTGCATCTAGTCTTATCTTAAGAGTAAAATACTGATGTAATCCAATACAATCTTATTTTTGCACAATAAACAATGGTCAATACCACTTTAGCCAAATAACCTACTAATTTTGTATCAATATACAAAGGTATAAGGGCATATTCAATAATCTGCCCCTTCTTCTTGGACCTTCCTGTGCTATGTCTATAACTCATTTTTCTCAAGCCCATGCACTCCTACATAGGAGAGGAAGAAGGATACAGAAAAGGAAAAGTAGGAATTCCCTGGGGCTAACCTCCAAAACCCATTAAGACAGGATCATTTATCAGCTTGTAGTCTCTTCCCCTACATAACAGAGTTTTCAGTTAACCTTCAAATAACCAAAAAGAAGGGCGGAGAAACACCCTCCCCACCCTCTGGGCATGGGACGTCGCTCTCTTAAAGTGACTTCGTGCTGATTTGGGTCGTAGTAGACCTGTTTGGGGCCCCAACCCAAATGGGAAAAATTATTAAAAATGTTAGTACAATCCTTTTATGTTCAGTCCTTCTGTTCTCAGCTGTTTAGATGACCTAAGGGGTTTGTAGGCAGAAGCTGATCTTGCAGCTTCACTGAGGTTCCGGCCGGGGCATAGTGTAGAGCTGAACGGTCCCAGCGACACTGGATTGCAGTGGATTACATCAGTATTGATCTTTGTATATTGATACAAAATTAAGATTATAGTTGGCCACAATGGTATTGACCCTTGCATATGGACGTAATATTAAGATTATATTGGGCTACATAGGCATTGATCTTGGTATATTGATACATAATTAAGAGTATATTTAACCACAATTGAATAGATCTTTGTATATTGATACAAATTTAAAGGTAACGCTTCCTAATGGTATCATACCTAGAGATACTTAATAATAAAATGTGAAGCTCTGACCTCTTGATATCAACTGTCTAAAATGGTCTAGGATAGTTAAAACAAACTCCTAGTCATGCAAACATGTCTCTTTGTTAGCTACTATGACAGTCTATCACAGATATTCTCTAAACTACCCAGTAATCAAGTTGCTAAGAGACAAGCAACATTTGCTTATCTAAATACAAGAGATGGTTAGGGCATCTTCAAAAACCCCTAGAGATCTGCAGAATATGGCATTCAAAGATGTTATCTTAAATCAAGATTTTTTTTTGATATCGAGACATATCAGCGCCTGACAGCACCCCCTATTCTACTCCAAGTAGAAGATAAGCATCGAAGAACCTCCACTGTAAGATGGTTGAATTAGTGGCAAGCCTTTCTCTTGGCATGAATAAACCCCTTGCACCAACTGCAGACAGACTGCTGTCCAAAAAGGACAAAACTTGGTAGCAGGGAAGTCGACAGCCTAACTCTTCCAAGACAGGGTAGGTAAGTCCTTCATAATCCCTGCTCTACAACAAATGTCTGTCAGAGAAACAGGACCCAAAGCCTGAAGATTGATGCTGGAATGTATGGAGAGAAAATGGGAACTGTCCAGGCAGTTATTGGTATGTTCTTTCTTAGTTTTGGAAGCTGCAGGCTCTGCACTTCCTATATAAGCAAATATATTTATCCCTCTCAGGTCTCTGAGGTGGTTGAAGAATAGACAGATAGAATCTTATAGTTAAATTTTGAACTGTTTAGGAATCAAGAGGGTGTTATAGATCTAAGAAGATACTCTTAAAAGTGTGTTGCAAGATAGTAAGAATGTTGAGTCACATATAGACCTTTAAACTCATGGAGTTGGGTAGATAGTAGAATGTTAAAGTCAGGGGCCAAATAGGTATAAACTGAACATTGGGAAGGTATACTGGGCCAATTTACTCTCATAAATGTGGCATATTTATATCTATTGTTTTGTATAATACTTACTGTTATAAGAGAAGGAACCAGCTGTTGGACTGAAAGGGGAAACCTCTGGAGGGAAGAGGGTGGAAGGGCGGGTTAGGAAGGGGGAATAGGGAGGGGTTTGTTACTGAGATGTAACTTGAAGAAAAAAAAATAAAGTATTTAAAAAAAAAAAAAAGTAAAATATATATCTTTCATTCCCATATGCCATGCCTATCCTCCTTCTCCTGAGTAGAGAAAAACATTGCATAGAATTATTGAGTACTTTTGTGTGTTATTGTAACCCAACCTTTTATATTATTAAACACTTATTTATTAACAAATACACTTACTTATAACAAATACACTCACTTACTACTATTCCTATAAATTCCTACAACCCCTATGAATTCCTACAACCCCTAGAAATTCCTACAACCCCTAAGACCTAACCACTAAACCTATTGATATCTATTACAACTATTTTTCTAAGGATACAGTCTCTGGGGCAGGTCCTCAGTCGTCAGGAATGCAGTCTTTGGGGTAGACCCTTTAATGCACTTAGCAGTCCTTTTTCTGGAATATCTCAGACGCAGGTTCGTCAGGGTAAATTGGCTATGGCAGTCTCACTTTAAATAAGGCTTGAGGCTTTCTTCTCTCTGGGAGACCTCAGCGTCTGTAGGCCACCTTACTTCCTACGTATCAGCAACTCTGCCGCTCTGCCTCAGTCTTTAAAGCTGGCCACAGTTCCGTTCAGGCCGCTGTTCGGACAGGTCAAACCCCTCTAGGCAAGAGCTGAGCCACAGGGTTTAGTCCTTGGCCTTTTGCTGTCTTGCCGAGGCTTTCTCTGCTCACCAGCTTCCTTCTGCCTCAGGGAGATCTGGCCATTGGTCTACTAGCAGTATTCTAGGAGCTCTCTAATATCGGGGGGCCCTTAGCACGCAGCAATCCGGGCTCATCCACTTGTCCTTAAATAGGATCGCTCCTTGTTCCACCTGCTTCAGCTTAATTAAAAGTCTTTACTGTTTCACCTGGCTTCAAGCTTGTTTTTCAGTCCAAAGAGACTCCCCTCATTTCATGTGACTTCATCCATAAGCTGATAAGCTAATTGCTCACAGCGAAGTTGATCTTCATTCCCCAAATTAAGAGACTGTATCAGAAACCTAGATATTCACTAACTCTAACTTATATTAATCTATCAACCCCTACATGTTATCTTCTAAATATGTATTGTTATGTTTGTGTCTACCCTTAATCTGCAACTTTGATACTGCACTATATGTGACATTTCCTAATTCTTCACAGAGCCTGATTCTGCAGGCTCACACATACTTTGAAACATCATACTTTTATATTCTCTAGTTCTCTGTAGCTAGGTAGTGCCACTGAGAATATCCTTATTCACAGGCCCTGACAACACAAATATGTGAAGATGAATTTAGACAACTCTTGTTCTCACATTGCTCTCAGAAACAAATAGGAAAGCATTCCAAATTTCTGATCCTGTGATATCAAAATCACTGTTTCTTGCACGTTTGCTCAGCAACCACATCAGTATGCCAAGATGATAAACAATAGTAAGTAGATCTATTTACTGTGTATTTGCATGTTTATAAACTAGACACTACACTAGGTATTTTATGTTTCAAAGACCACACTCGTGTTCAGCCATATGAAAGATAGAAGACCCACAGGATGCAGAAGGTAGCCTTATTTATTGTTATGGTGTTTTGATATAGAAAATACACAGGGAATGAAATGTAAGAATTAATTCAGCCTTCTTCCAGGAAACTCACACAGAGTTCTTTATCCCCCAGATATTAGTAGTGATGCTATTTATGAATCTTGTCTGCCTGGAAGAACTTGCCCTTAGTGTCTCTAGTCATCTGGGCAAGGTATGCCTGAGCCAAACTTGGAGATTTCCAGAAGGAAGGTAGATAGTCAGCAATAAACGCTATTGTTTGTGCATGCAGTAGAAGAACGGCCATTCTCAGCAGCTCTCACAATAGCATATAGTTCCTAAACTATGAAGCCTCTGAGCTCTGCCCAGAGGCTGGCTTGATAAGATTAGTCTCAGAGAACAGCAGTCAGCTGGTCTCTGCACATTGTGTTTTAAATTTGTGTGTGTGTGTGTGTGTGTGTGTGTGTGTGTGTGTGTGTGTGTATACACAAGTGCAGACAATAATGTTCTTATTTCAAAATGAAGAAAGTGAAGCTCTGAGAGTTTAGGTAATGTGCTCCCAATCTCAGAGCTCTGAAGAAAGAGAGCCGGAATGTAGACGACGGCTTTGTAAAACTGTTCATCTTGACATCTCTTCTGCAGTGAATCTGAACTCCAGACCCTCCCCAGTAATTAGACATACACTATTTGATAATCTCAACTTTCCTGGATGAAAATAACTTGACCTGTCATTTTCTAATTTTAGAAGCAGTTTCCGAGAAAAACCTTAGGGGACCCAGTTGACATAAATGTAGAATGTAACTGCTCCTGTAGTTGAGAGCAAGGGACATTTTCCTTAAATGACTTGGATGATGGGTATTTTGCACCACAAAGAAAAGTGATTGCACACACACATATACAATATATATATATATATGTATATATGTTATATTACATATATATGCAATATATACATATATTTATATATACATATGCAATATATATTATAATGCATATGTATGTATCTGTGTGTGTGTGTGTGTGTGTGTGTGTGTGTGTGTGTGTGTGTGTGAAACTTATCTGAACCTGGTGGAATAAGCCTGTAATCCCATCTACTCAGGAGACTGAAGTAAGGGAATGGGGAATTAAATATCCAAAATGATTCACAAGGAGTCCAAGACAGGCAAGACCAGTCTAAGTTACTTAGCCAGACTGTTACACAAAGTTTTAAAGGTGTATGGGAGGGTATGCCTCAGTGACAGAGCATTTGTTTAGCATCTGTAGAGCACTGGGTTAAATGTCCAGCACGATAAAAGATATATGTTCGTTATATTAAATATTATATGTAGAGAGAGACAGAGACAGAGACACAGAGAGAGAGAGAGTAAACATAGAGTCAGAATAATAGTTCTTTCTTTACTGACTGACAAGAAAGGGCCATTCTGTGCACTGAGCTCCCTATAGACATGCTCCTCATTGTAAAGACACTGGTCCTAGCAGATGCAAATACTCTCCTGTCATCCAAAAGCACTGCCCTAGTGATGACCCAGGTGAACCAGGTTTAGTAGAACTACTACCCTCAGATGCCACAGTGCTGTCTGTGCCTCCATGATACCCCTCTGCAGCGCTGGCTTGATGAGCCTTAGCCAGGCCTCTTTGGGGGTCATTCTTGTTCCCAAAAGGAGGCTATCAGCCCCTAGCCATAGCTGCATAGTACTGTTGTGAAAATAAAAAAGAGAACAAGTGTAAAAATACTGACAGCAACTGACAGGGGAGCCACTGTTGCTAACTGCTCCTTCAGCTCCTGTGTATTTTGTCACAAAGGTCTTTAATCCCTGGAAAATGAAGATTCTAGGAGCCAGTCATGCATGACATGAAACCTCACGAGAATGCTAACAGTGTAAACTGAAGTTGGCTTTTCTCTATGGGATACAGACCTCTTGGCTTTTCTCTATGGGATACAGATCTCTCTATTCTTGCAACCCCCTCCCACAAAACTATCCCTCATCATGGTTGTAAGAAGACTATCTCATCATCGAATTTATTGTCTCAGAATGTGAAATGGCATAGGAGAGAAACTGAGTACAGCCATTCATTTCTCACGAATATAGCAAAACACCCAAGGCTGTGCATCTATCAAGAAGAGTTTTATTGGACTTCAAGTTGGAGGAGGGAGTGTCAGAAGTCCTGTAGCATCAACACCAGCTGTGGACTGTGACAAGGACTCCTTTGGTTGGATCCCCTCTTGTCAGTGCAACCACAAAGGCTAGAGTATGAGAAGGAGCAATCCTCAGGCAGGTTGGATATCAAATCAAAGGCAAACCTTGAACTAGACTTGTCCCTTCAAGGTCCCATCACCTGTCATCATCCCTTCACTGGAGATCATGTACCAGCCTTCCTTGAGACCTTAGGGAGCATACTCAACCATATTCAAACCACAGTTTTGAGAGTCCCACAATCAAGTCCCATTGTCTGCAGTTGGCATTCCTTATATAACATGTCTGGCCAGGAAACAGTCCCTAATACCAAGAATTTCCAGAATCTCCATGGCTGTACCTAGGCCACAAGCCAACCTTGCCTCTGGGACTGTTAGAGCTGGAAAGTACAGTTCATTAGTGAGGAACTCCTTCCCCTCCTCCCCACCTAAGGTTTTCTTTTTCAGACCTCGTCATATTGGTCTACTTAGAAAAGGGTAACCATATAAGGTAATTACAGAGATAGCATTTAATTAGTTTGGGTTTCAAATCAAGGTATTTGCTGCATACCTGGAGGGCCATGCTGATGGATGTTAATGAATGACAGTGTGTGATTAAAACATCTGTCACTGTCAAACAGGGTCAATTTGGGGTGGTGATTGGCTCATCCCTGGGAATGGGATGATGGTCACAGAAAGCCAAATTAGCCAAAGTTAATGTTTCCCTAATCATTAGGCCATTGGGCTGACAGTGATTGGTCTCAAACATGCACCAATGAACAGTAACGAAGATGCTACCAGATCGGTTTGGCATAGGTTTTGCAGGCTAATTAGCTAAACAAAAATGTTAATTTAATCAAAGGAACATGGATTCATTAAAGGTGTATCAGAGAGCTGGAGGAGAAAATTGGCTCAGTCTCTGAAAAGAGGGAATTATAGCTGTCAAGCAAGTTATCTCAACCTAAGGAAACCAGTCTTCCACTTACAGGATCTCTTAGAAAGCAGTCTCATTTCACTCAAGCATGCTACATGCTCATTTTTCTTCAGATCTGGTTATTGTAAAGGATAGTTCATCTATGGAAGAACAGAGAATAAAAGCAAATGCTTATCTTGTTTTATTCCCACAGGGTTAATTAATTATGCTAGGAATGTTCTTTGACTCTAATTCATGGACTAGAACAGAAAGAGTTTTTGGAGACTGTCTAACTCTGCCATTCTTATTTTTTAAGATTTGTTTTACTTTAGATCATGTGTATCTGCATATGAGCATTATAAGTAATCATAGGCTTCCACAGGGACCACATGCTCTGGACCCCAGGAATCTGAGTTATAGGCAGTTGTAAGCCACGAGATATGGATGGTGGAAACCAAATTCAGTCCTCTCAAGAGCATTACCAGGCTCTTGCCCACTGAGCATCTCTCCAACCCATGCGATCCTATTGAAAAAAATAATGTTGTAGAGTGGCTTTATCAGTTGCTCATGACCACATCATTTGGTGCATGTTAATTTGTGTCTTAGACACAAAAGTCTCTATATAGCAACTGATGAATTAGTTATTGCCATGGGACTTTGCCCTCTTGTTACCAGGCTGTGGACATCATAAGACACTTACCTCTCTAAATCTTATAATCCATCTGTGCTTGTTATTGTAAAGAAAATGAAAATCTTAAAGGTGGAGGACAATATTTGTCAAGGGCTTGGCGAGGAACCATACCTTCAAGAATGGCAGGGGTACCAAGTGTTTATCAGCTCTTGCCATACAAAAATGACTCTAATTTTTTTGTCTACTCTTGACTATCCATTTGCACATGATATGGGGGAAATAAGCATTCTTTGTAAGCTCTGTGGCCCAGGGCTGGCTTAGGTCCCCAGAATCTGAACTTGCTGACCCTTTTGGGTTACTAGCTACTTTTTAAATTGACCTGTTTGTCCATTCATTTGTGAATTCCACAAATACTTCTGAAGAGAAATTGGAACAGCATCATTGTCTGGCAGGCTTCTGAATCAGTCCCTCTCAGTTCAACAGGGTAAACACTTGTGGATGCCAGTAATTTCTCATTACTATATTTTGTCCAAAATGCCTTTTTCCTCATTCTGAACTAATGAAATTCTGCTCATCTGTGAAAGCTCGTTTTGGATATTCTTCACTTTGGATAGCTCTCCCTGCCCCCAGGCCAGGTGGGGACAGTGATAGGGTAGTACTAAGTCTCCATTTCTCATGGTAGCTTGCACTCTGGTTTAAAATAGCCAGATGCAATAGTGGCTCACTTGAGTCTTGGATACTTGAGAAGCCTGAAGCAGGAGGATTGACCCAAACACTGACCCCTGGTAGTTTGGGGCCAGCCTGAACAGCAATGTGAAGCACCTATCTGAAAAATGAGTAATAAAGTAACTTGTTTGATTACCTGTCTTTCTTCCTAGACCAGTTTCTTAAACAGCAATCTAATCATGGTGTACATTAATATCACATGAATCCTTAGTTAAAAGCCTGAATTGTAGGCTGAACATTAATTCTAATACTTGGGAGGCAGAGGTAAGTGGACCTCACTGAGTTCTAGGTCAGCATGTTTACATAGTGAGTTCAGAGCTAGACTAAACAGTGAGCTCCTATCTCCAACAATAACAACGAAAAATGTGCACTGTTTCTTTGTGCCCCATATTTCATCAAACAGGATAAAGGTAAAATAAATTTATACCTCTACATCATGAAGTTCAAAACACTATCACTTTTTTGGATAAGGAAAGGATGGACATGCTCATGATAACTCCTCAATATGTCCATGTCATGTCATGTCAAGATCAGTCATTAAATCATATATAGAAATATTCCACAAGAATTGGAAGCCCTTGCTTTCCTAGTGTAGGTTCCCATTTCTTATCACTAATGCTACAGGTGTTGAGAAGCAATGATATTTTGGAAGTTTAAAGGGTCTATTAAGATTCCCCCAGTCTACTAATGAAATGGAAAGAGACGAGACGTGCTTGTGGATACTGAAAATTTTAACAATCAGGGTCAGAGTCCATGCGATCTTGTCACCTTTATACCAGGCTCCCTCCACAGTGGCTTTGCTACTATAGTAACCCTTAAGGGAATGTGTGAACTTTCTGGCTTTTTAGAATATTAGCTTACTTTTAAATAATGCAAACTAGTGACCTGTTTCTACAAGTACAGTTTGATGGCTCAATACTGTATGAATTGACCTATTTGTCCATCCTCTCATGAAAATAATGATGGGTAATGATCAACTGAGGACAATTACTGAGTGTTTTGTTGTGTAGAAAACCTTTCGAACACCTTTTTTACTTGTTCTTCATAAAACACATACTGAATTATTCAAAACGACTCAAAACATATTAGAATTTTAACTCAAGTGTAACTAATATCTAATCTTCCACATATCCCCCTTTAGAGTAAAGTGATATAACCAAATCTAATAATATTCAATGTGATGATTTGAGAGTGAAATGTCTCCCACAGGCTCAGGTTTTGAACACTGAGTCCTTAGCTAGCAGTGAAATCTTGGGAGGTTCTGGAAACCCCAGGATGCATAAACTAGGCTACTACAGCATGTCTTTTAATGGAATGTCTCATTCCATTCTCGTACCCTCTGTGAACCATGACATAAAGAATCACTGTCAACACACACTCCTGCCATCATCATGTTCCTCCAGTTTCAGGCATGATGGCCAGCTTACAATGGGGGAACCCTCTAACCATGTAAGGAAAGTACATTCTGAAGTTTCCCTGTGAATGAACTTTTAAAGACAGGGGGAATTCATCTTAATAGCTATCCTGGAAGAGCAGGTTAGATGTACTTTCTGTTCTTCGAATGCTTATTTTAAAATTCTAGCATTAGACTTTGGGAGATGGCACAGCAGGCAAAAGTGCTTGTTGTGCAAGTATGACGACTCAGTACAGATCCACAGCACCCATGTCAGTGCAGAACTGGTGTCATGGCACATCAGTAACCCCAGCAGGAAGAATCAGATGATTCCCAGGGCAAGCCAGCTAGCTAGACCAACTGAATAACTGAGCTCTGAGTTCACGTGAGAGATCCTGCCTCAATATATAACATGGAGATTGACGAATAAATACATCCCATATAACCTTTGACCTTCACATACACTTACACACAGAGAGAGAGAGAGACATGTATATACATGCATACACACCACACATACCCAAAAATACATTTACAATATTTAAATGCTACCCTTTTATGTGTACATCATCTCTTATGCAATCAAGGATGCGCACATCATGCTCTGGGGTACAACTTCCTCATTACTTTGGTTGGGTTCTCTCATCTTCACACAACATCCCAAAGGGGTGTGTTCATTGAATTTCAAAGAAAATATTCTGGTGACCTAAATTAAAGGGAAATAAAAACATTACACTACCATCTTCTAGTTCCTCTAAGGTTTTGACTATGGCAAAGCATGTTTTATGGTCCTCCATTTTAAGGTTCTGCTTGGAGCTATTTGGTTATTTTTAAAGAATGTTAGAATAAAACAAGGGGCTAAGATGGAAATTAAGGTTCCCATCTGTACAGGGCAGATTTTATAGTACACAATAGCAGCTCCATCCAGTATTGTTGTTAACCAGTGGAAGCAGGGTGCCTGACCCCCGAAACTTTACATTGTTTTCAAGAAAACACCATCCTGGTAACAGATAGAAATGATTGATATTTACCAACCAACATAGGGGATCAGAATCTGAATGCTAGTTGTTTCAATTTAGGCTAACAATGGAGATACTCATTCAGGAGAAATAAAGAAGAGATAGCTTACACCATTCTTTTGGAGGAGGAAGATTTCATACACATGAACACACATATACGTCATATACATATACATCATATACACATACATATACATAAACATACACATGCACATGCATATACATATATGGGTGGGGTGAGTTATTTGAATGAACACTCCAAATTATCCTTCACTGTACATGCTCTACGTTTGATACAGATGAACTTTGAGAGCTTGGATGCCCAAGAAGAGATCTAAGAGTGGTCCCTAAATGTACTATCTAGACAGTGCATTGGGTAGGCTGAATTTGCATCCCTGAACCAATCCGACATTAGCTTGGAAGTCAA
This sequence comes from Lophiomys imhausi, assembly GCA_907164525.1. Classification (NCBI taxonomy): domain Eukaryota; kingdom Metazoa; phylum Chordata; class Mammalia; order Rodentia; family Muridae; genus Lophiomys; species Lophiomys imhausi. Next base: position 1,357,180 of record CAJQZJ010034321.1, read on the forward strand.
AGATCTCCCCATGGGTTTGGAACTAGGAGAGCATATTTGTAAGATTTGGGGACAATAAGAAATCAAGCATGTTTGGAAAACCACAAATGAGTTAGTGTAATAGTCAGGCAAATTGTGATTTGGCCTCTCACAGGAGGCTTGTAGAAATAACCTGCAATGAAAATCCCACTGCCTCTCTTGAAGTTTCACCAGATGCTCCTGTGCTAAAAGTTGGCATTTTCTGGCAGCCACTGCAGCTCAAGGACCTACTAGGCTGTGCAGTGGACTCTGGCTACTTTTCTTATGTGCTTTCAGATTGCCAATTTTCAGCAGGTCAGGTAGCCTGTGGGACATCCAGTAATGATGGAAGGGTCTCTTTGACAAGGTTGTTTGCATGCACAACAGCAAGGAGTGTATAGCTAAAGAGTGGTTTATATTTTTAATGCAAAAAAAAAACAAATGAAACTACATGCCAGCTCCCACCTCTCCCAGGAAGTCCTCAACTGTGTCAGTTCACGCTGTGTCCTCTCTCACTTATAAAATTACACAGCACATATAATCAGCTGAGGTATTTAGCTGTTAGATACTGTCTACATTCCCTTTTGATCTCTCCTTCCCTTCCCTCCCTAACCTAATGGTGGGCCATTTGATACATTTTAAATCAGTCTCTTGTGGGCTCTTTAACGCCTGGTTTAATTATGACTATGATGGCCACATAAGCTAATAAGAATAGTAGCTACAACGGTGGTAATAACAATCATTACGACAACTTAGCATGAATTGAATACATTTTGGGTGGCAGGCACTGTTTAAACTTTCTCACAAGGAAGTTGTCCAATGACTGAATGACTCTAAGGGGGTGATTGTGATTTCACGAACTTGCACAATGGTGGGGATATTGAAGGGAAGAGATTTGAAGCCTGTGAAGCAACTAAAAGTATATATGCAAGTCCAAGCCTCTATCTGCGTAGACATGACTCCTAACCTGTGTCTGTTTGCATAGACCTGACTCCTAAACCGTGAGCTTTTTTTTTTTTTTTTTTTACGCTGTGAAAATTAAGGAATGGCATACAGTCATTATAGAGCAGTCACACTCTTCTAAGGCTGTGGCCAAGTACCTTTGAGTGACAGTCCTGTTTAACACAGTGAGAGGCATGCTCTCTCCAGAACACTCCAGTGCGGGTGGCTTCGTTTGAGGAAACTGAGGTTGAAAGTGGCTGTCAGTTGCTCACTGTCATGCAGCAAGCAAGGCCAATGCATGCTGAGGAGCCTGTTCTCTGCACCACTCTATGACTCCCCTGATATCCACCTGCATGGTAAACCAATGCTATTTACCTAAAATATCCTTCTTGTACAAACTGGCTCATTTCTTAATAGAACTCAAGACTTGTGACTTTTTTTTTTTTTTACTTACTAAGATAGTGTTTCTCAGGTTTTTTCAAAACTAAAATTTTTATGTATGAATGTTTTGCCTATATGTACATCTCTGTACCACATACATGCCACCACATCCATGGAGGCCAGAAAAGGGTATGGGATCCCCTGCAACTGAAGTTATGGGCAGTTGTTAGCCAGCCTGTGGGTGTTTGGAACCATGCCTCTGAAAAAGTAGCAAGTGATCTTAACCACTAAGACATTTTTCCTTCCCCCATGATGATGATGACAAGGATGGCAATGATGACATTTGTTTGCTAAGAATCTAACTCATTGCCTCTTGTATGTTAAACAAGCCCTGTAACCGTAAGCCACACATTCATCCCTGAGGATAGTATTTTCCCATCTATTTTATTATCACCCCATCATCATTAATTACCATCACTATTATCATCATCATCACTCCATCAGGTTCTGTATGAGTGATACTTAATTCAATCATTCCTGTCTTAGTTTGTTTCCTTGCTCCTGTGGCAAAATACCCTGACTAAAGCTACTTAAGGGACAAAGCATTTATCTTAGCTCACAGTTCAAGATGCAAACCTTCATGGTGAAGAGGCTCAAGCTGAAGGAAGTTGAATCAAAGAGTCTCCTCGCATCCACAGTCTGGAACAGAGAATTCTAAATTGTGCTCAGCTTGCTTTCTCTATTTATGCAGTCCCGGCTCCCCTCCAGGTGATGTGGCAGTTCCCACGTGAAGTAACATAATCTAGTTAATCCCCCACAAGCATGTCCAGAGTCCCCACCTCAGGTTACTGTAGATTCTGTCAAACTGACAATCGAACCACAAAAGGGGTCTTCACTGAAATGTTACTGTCGCAGCTGTGCCCCATATATGTTTATAGATTGTACATCAATGTTCTATGTACAAAATGGAACAAAACATTTTAACATGATAGAAACAATGTTCAACATATAGAAATGAAAAGGAATAGTGAGTCTTTATATGCCCCTATTCCTAAAGATACTCTGCCATATACTACTAAAAACACCAGCACAAGTGTTGATTTAAGTGACAGTGTGTGGTGCATGATGCTCCATGTGGTCCACTTGATATTGTGCCATATTTAACATTTTTGCCTGGCAGTATAGAAATCAGCAACATTTGCCATCTGGAGTTTTCACCCTATCATTTGAAGCACAGAACTCATGGGAGATCCACTCAATAGAGTTTCAGTGCCATTATATTAATTAAGGTTACATTTTATATTGTGCACAAAACGAAAGTTTTAAAGTAAACCATTCGACACTGTTTAATATATTTAGGACATTGTCCAGCTGCCATCTCTAATTCCAAAGCATCTTTATTACCGCTAAAGGAAATTTCATGTCCACCAGGTAGACTTTTCCTTTCTGCTCCCTTCAGCCACTGGCAACTACCCCATGCACCCAAGTCTCATAGGTTTACATATTCCAAATATCTTAGTAGTTGGAAGTGTGTAGTCTGTAGCTCTTTGTTGAGCCTGACTTGTTTAATTTGTCACAATGACTTACCCATCTACATCAAATTCCCTCTTGTGGCCCATTAGTGTTCCTTTGTACAAATGAACCTGCAGTTTATCTGTTTGTCAATAACGTACATTTGAGTTCTCATTTCCAGACTACTGTGTGTAATGCTGATGTGAAAGTTTGTGTCTGGAGTGCCATGCAGATGAATGTATTCATTTCTTCTATGTTGAGGCATAGAGTTTTTCTTCATTTAACCTAGAGAGGAACTGCCCACCTGCTGCCCATTGAGTGGTACCATTTTGCATTCATTCCAGAGTCACAAAAGGGTTCCAGTAGTCTCACGCCCTCACTAGCATCACTTATAATTTATCACCATCATCATCACAATTATCTTCCCTAGAGGGTATGAAATAGTATGTTGCTTAAGTTTTGATTTGAATTTCTATAATGATTAATATTTTTGAGAATCCTTTAAAGGTTTTGACATATTATCCTTGGATAAATGCCCTTTTAAATACTTTTCAAGTTTCAAGAGCTCTTTATATATTCTGGACAATAGATCTATATGAGATACTTAGGTTGCAAATATTTGCCCTTATTCCATGAGTTGTCTGTCTATGTTGCTTTAAGCAAGGATCTTGAAATACACTTCGTACTATTCTCCAACTCATAATCTACAGCCAAATACTGAGCTGATAAGCACCTGCTACTGCATCCAGCTTCTTCACAATTCATTGACAATTCTCTTTAAACATGTCTTCATTTTTCTTTTGTGCATATGAGTATTTTGCCTGCATTTATCAGTGTGTTATGTGTGAGCCTAGTGCCTGGGAGTGAAAGAAAAGGATATTAGAAACCCCAGGACAAGAGTTACAGATGGTGGTAGAGCTGGGAACTGAACTTGTGTCTTCTGGGGAAGCAACGTGTGCTCTTAACCTCTGAATCTTGTCTCCAGCCCCAGATGACGTCCTTTAAAGAATATTTGGTTTTGGTTTGGGCAAGGTAAAATTCATAGAAATTATTCCCATTAGTTTTGGATTTTGTTGGCATATCCATTTTAATAGGGTTTGTCAAGTTGTTAATTAAAGGCTTTAAGAGTCAGAAGAGTGGTTTTAGACCCTGTGATGGATGGGCCAAGACTGTTTTTAGGTGAGCATGGCAATTTCTTCGAAGCTGACCCATCTGAGCTCCTCACTTCGAGGACATTGGAAGCACACCTCTATCAAGTGTCTCACACTGGTCACAGGCATGGCTTTGAAAGTAAACAGACCTCAGTTTGAATCTAGCTTGTCCTGCAGACTGGTATGTCCTGGAGTCCATTACTAAAAGTCTCATAGTTTCTTATTCTATGAAGGCAGTTATTATCTCCTTCATGAGGACATCTCATTAATACTTTTATAAAGAACATGGTACATAGTACATGTTTGAAAATGTTATTAAAAATTATCACTGTTATTAACAATTACCACTTTATTCTTTACTCCTCAGTACATATAGCAAAGAATGAGAAATGTATAATCATCGCCACATTGAATAGGTCTGCATTATCTAAGAGGTTCTTCTCTTTTAGTGTGACTAATTGAAAGATGATTGCCTAGATAAATCTGTAATTTTTTTCAATCAAAATTCACCATGAAGACGCAGTTCTGTATGCCTGCTGGTCACCTGGAGAAGCACAGAGTAGTTCTGCTAGGGATGTGTGTGATATCCAGTAAAGGCTGTTTGAAGAAGAGTGTTCAACTCTCTTCAACTTAGCAGAATCATGCTGTCACACTTTGAGGGTAAACTTCAGGTACTCCCTGGGTGCCAAAAATGGGTCAGTGGTTCCTAGTACCAGGGGCAGACATAGATGATTTGGATGGAAGGAATGTTTCAGTGTGTGCAGTTCCAAGACTGTAAGATCAACTCTTCTTCCCTGTGGTGAGGTAGCAAGTCCTGGCTGAAGAACAGAAAGCACCTGCAGCCCACAACCTATTTGGGTCTCAAATGATAGTGTACTTTCTTAGATGACAATAAGAGCTTAACAGGGTGCACAGAGAGAAAAACAGAATTATCTCATCACGAGGCAGCAGGATTGTTTTTCTGGGTAAGGAAGTTGTATGCTGTCTCTCTGTGTTCTCTCAGCTGATGACATAGTTTCATGTGAGGATGTTAGGGTTAACAACTCTCCAAAAGTAGTCCTCACCTTAGGAGCCTGGAAGGTGGCTTTGGAAGGACCTTGTTTGCACTTGTTACCACCTCACCTCCACTATTCTCCATCTCTGGACCGTCCACACTCCCCACAATCTACAAGTCACTTTTCTCAGCCATGCAGTAAAACGATTGGAGTGAAATAAGTGTTCTAGTAGCTTTAAAATTATTTTGCTTTCTGAAGGACCAAGTGAGCAAACCACTGAATACAATTCAAACAGACATGAGTGTGTTTCAGTCTGTGGCATACAAACATTTCTCTGCTTAACCCCTCCCCTTTCCTTTAAATCATAAGCAATTCCCAAGTTCACAAGTCATCCTTATAACTACCATTTATGCTATTGCATGATAATTTTCCATTTAGATGCTCATATATGTAAAAACTCTTTGCGGTCCCTTTAGAAATGCTTTGGGCTTTATTTGATAAGTTACTACCATATTTTCAGCACTCAAGCTTATATTGAATGTCATGCAAGGTACTAGAGGATAAAGACACAGGAAGGTAGAAAATGTCCTTGTCTGTATTAGTGCCCTTTTTGCTACTGTGACAAAATACCATAACCAGAGGCAACTTATGCAAGAGAGTCTTTCTTTGGGCTCAAAGCTCCAGAAGGAGAGCCTATAATAATTGTGTGAGAGGCATGGCAGCAGGTGGCCAGAGCAGAAAGCTAAGTGATCTCATCCACATTCACAGGTAGAGAGCAGAGAGAGAGCTGACTAGAAGTGAGGTAAGGCAAGAGAAACTCTCAAAACTTGCCCTCAGTGATGTACCTCTTCCAGTGAGGCTCTGGCTCCTAAAGAACCTATGAGCTCTTCAAACAAGCTCCATGAACCTGGAACCAAGTATTTATAAAGGCACGAGCCAGTGAGGGACATATCTCACTCACATCACCATACTGTCATTACAGAGCATACATTCTGGTAGAGGAGATGATGAAGAAAAAAAATGAAACAATCATAAGTTTTGTTTAGTGGATTTTTAATTTTTTTAATTGAAAAAAAATTTATTTTGTGAATTCCACATCATGCACCCTGTTCCCTCCCATCTTTCCCCAGACCCACCCTCTACCCTTGCAGTCTGTCTCAGCATAAAAAATAACAGCTCATTGTGGAAGCTGCAGTGTATCTCAGTATGTCCCACAATATTCCCCTTTGTCCACACTTTCTGCTTGCAAATGTTCATTATAATGACTTCTTGGTCTGGTGTGAGGCAACTGGTTTCTGCTACTCTATCAGTACTGGAACCTCACTGGAATTCCTCTCAGATATGCCATAACTGTCCTGTGTCATGGAGATCCTGCAGTCCTGGGTTGTGGAACTGACCTCTTCTTGCACTCCAGCAGTTCGTCCTTGAGGTAGATGTTTAGTGGTTTTAAAAGACATAGCCATCATGGAGCAACAGAAGGAATGGATGTATTTTAGGAAAGATATAAACTTATATATGTGTAACTTTTCCACCTTCTTAGAGATTTCTTTCTAAGTAAGAATCAGCTCAAATTTGAAATTACCTTTATAGATGGTGGTAATAATTTAACAGACCCTTGATAAGTTACATAGTTAAATTATTAATGAAAATTGTTTTGCCACAATGAATTAGCAAATGACTCCATGGGGTTTTCACCAGTGAATCATTGGATAAAATACCATGGCCAAAGGGAACTTAATAAATAAAAAGGCTGACTTTTCTATTGAGGTGAAAAACCAATGAGTCTTTTTTTTTTTTTTTTTTTTTGTCCTAGAGCTTCTAGCTATGCTGCTAACTTGCTAGTATGAGATCGCTCCAACTTCTTTATGGAGGCACTTAGTGCTAAGAACCTTCCTCTTAGAAATGCTTGTATCACAGAAGTTTGGGTATGTTGTACCTTAATTTTCATTGAAATCTATGGAGTCTTTAAGTCATTCAGTAGGAAACTATTCAGTTTCCATGAGTTTGTAGTCTTTCTGTTGTTCCTATTCTCAATATATAGCTTTAATCCATGGTGATCTGATGGGATGTGGAGGTTGTTATTTCAATCTTCTTGTATCTGTTGAGACTTGCTTTGTGACTGAGTATGTAGTCAGTTTTTGAGAATGTTCTGTGAGGAGTTGAGAAGAAGGTGTGTTCTTTTGTATTTGGATGAAATGCTCTGTAGATATCTGTTAGGTCCATTTGATTCATCACATCTGTTAGCTCCATTATTTGTCTGTTTACTTTTTGTCTGGATGACCTGTCTGTTGGTGAGAGTGAGATATTGAAGTCTCCAACTATTAATGTGTGAGATTCGATGTGTGATTTAAGCTCAAATGCAGAGTTCCACAGCCAAACATTAGGCAGAACTCAGTGAATCCTGTAGAAGAAGGGGAGGAAGGATTATAGGAGCCAGAAGAGTCAAGGACTCACAAGAAAACCCACAGAATCAACAAACCTGTACTCACTGAAACTGAACCAATAATCAGGGAGCCTATATGGGTCGAACCTAGGCCCTCTGAGTATGTAATAGTTGTGTAGCTGGGTGTTTTTGTGGTACTCCCAACAGAGAGAGCAGGGGCTATTTCTGACATTTTCCCCTGTTATTGGGACCCTTTTCTCCTACTGGGTTGCCTCATCCAGCCTTAATATTAGAGAATGAATTATTTTAAAAAAAAAAGAACAATGAAACATCCAGATGTGACTTGACACCCAGGACAGCTTGCAGTCTCAAAGCTGGATTTCCAGAAATGCCTGCTGAAGGCCCCCAGCTGTCTGGGTGTGCTTAAAAGCTTGCTTGCTTTGAAGAAGTTGTTTGCATGAAAAGCCTGACAGTTCAGATCATAGGAGACCCTCTGTGCCTCCCCCATCTCTACCCTGCCTTCATATCTTTCCACTACCCAAGCAAGTGTCTCTATGATGGAGGAAACAGAAAAGACCCTATTCATCTCTTTAGTGATCATAAGTAGTTTTCCCTTCCTTTCCGGAGAGATTGTGGTTAATTTCATTACGAGATATAATGGATGAAGGACATTCGGCAGGAAAATGTATCTATCTGGTGTAATTACATCAACATTTCTAAGCTTTAAAAAAAAAAGTGTTAGAGAAAGAATTCATTTCCCATCTATAACCAAGAATGTGCCATGTGTTTTTACAAGAGGATAATAAAGGCATAAATGGGATAGATGGGCTAAGTAGTTTTACAGATGATGGTTGCATATTAAAGATTAAATTGCTGTCTATAAATAAACCACTTTTACAGTAACTAGGTTACTGCTTTAGCTTAATTTAGGTGTAATTGAGAGCATTAGTGTTCTTGGTAATAGCCCAATGAATGTTCCAGCAGAATGTAAACAGGACTCAGTGAAATTCTCGCTGATGAATATTTCCCTTGCCACTGAGTGGCCCTAACTGAAAGGTTACCCTGGAAACTGCTGCTTTCAGCCCCCATTGACAACTCTGACCCAGAAGCATCTAGAGGGAACTGTGAGACTGAACATATCTCAGTGTCCATTGTGTTATGTTTGTCTGTTTCATGCCCTATAGGTTTTAATCTCCAACATTGCCCTTTTGGAATCTTCATCTACATTGTTGGATATTGACAAAAAGTCCATGTTTAGAGATCTTGAACTTCCATACTCATGGCAAAGTGAAACCCACAGTCAAAAGGTTAAAAACTAAAAAACGGCCTTTAAAGTGTATTTTTGTTGCTTGGGGATGAGATACAATGTAAAATGAAATCTTTCAGATGAAAGAGGAAAATAAAAGTATAACTTTCTGGAGCTGGAAAGATGGCTCCACGGATAAAGAGCTTGCCAGGCATGTGTCAGGACAGGAGTTGTGACTACCAGTATCTAAATCAAAAGTTCAGCAAGCATGGCAGACCCTCTGTAATCAGGAGGAACAGACAAGTAATCCACAGGACAAACAGAATGTCTAGATGGTCAAACAGCAGCCTTTAGGTGGAGGGAGAGGCCCTGCCTCAGTAAAGTAGAGAGTGAATAAGGCAAACACCCAGTGTCAGCTTCTGGAGTAAACACACACATGCATACATGAACCCACATCCACATAAGTGTGCCTGTGTGCAAGGGGATATGCATGCATGTATGTACAACAAGAAGACTTAAATGTACAACATGTACATTATATATTTACATATGAAATGTTCCATTATTATTGCATTGATGTTTTTCTTTATCTCACAGTAAAACTCAGGCCACATATGGTGACTATGTATATATGGACTTGGCAGGCCTGGCCTTAGAGCCCTGCCTAGACTGCTGGCAGCAGAAATTACTCATGTAATTTCTCTGGGCTCGTCTGAAAACTGGCATCATACAGTGTCTGCAAACTGACTTGCTTGGCAGATTGAAGAGAGACATCTATGTGAAAGTGCATGGAAAACTCATAATGCCGTATGAAGACACACATACTGTTTTTGTCATCATGTGGCCTACACTATTTGTTCATTCCCTCACCAAGCTCTCGGGGATATATAGTGTTATTCCATGTAGTGTGCCAGTTTCTAGAAATAGAAAAATGCATAAGCACAGGCTTTAGTCTCTAGGAGCCTCTACAAGAATATAACTTCGATAAACAAAACAAAACAAAAAAAACAGAAGTCTTGCCATTCAAATCCCACATCCTTTGTGCCTGTGACCCACTTGGCCTGAGAAAAATCCCCATTGAACGAATGACATGGGTCAACAGGGGTCTTGAGCTCCATCCCTGAGCCACACCAGACTTAGGTATAAAATCCTGTCTGCCCTCAAACCAAATAAAATTTATTTTCTCAAAGAAAATAGGTGCTAATCAGTAAAATAAATATAAATAAAGAAATAGTCCCTAAAGATACTGGAAAAGTGAGGTATATTTGAAAGAAGATAAAAGACAAAATGAAGAAGGTGTTACAGGACACAGCCAACTATGAAAAAGGCTGCACTGAGGAAAAGAAGAGAAACTGGCAATAGGTGTAAATATTATTTTTTAAATTGCATTTATTTCTTACTTCAAGTTACATCTCCCTCACAGTCTCCTCCCTCTACCATTCTTGGTCCACCATCCCACCCTCCACTCCCTCTCCCAAAGATCCTATTCCTCCGGTGTGGGGTGCCCCCACACCTCAGCCCCCCTCAGCTCTTTAGTCATATGAGGGTTAAGAGCTTCCTCTTACACTGGGGGCCTACATGGTAGCTCCATTAGGACAAAGTGTCCCTCTAACAGGTAACAAAATCAGTGTTCCTGTTCCTTCCTGTCTGTTGGTTGTAGGGTAGTTATTCTGTACTGTATGACTAAAATCCAGATATAAGTGAATAAATGCATGTGCATCTTTCTGGGTCTGGATTATCTCACTCTGGATGAGCTTTTCTAGTTCCATCCATTTGATACCAAATTGCATGATGTCCTTGTTTCTGATAGCTGAGTAGTATTCCATTGTGTAAACATACCACACTTTTTTATTCCTTCTTTGGTTGAGGGACATCTGGGTTGTTTCCAGTTTCTAGCTATCACAAATAAGACTGCTATGAACATAGATGAGGAGATATCTTTGTGGTTTGGTGAGGAATCTTCTGGATGTATGCCCAGAGGTGGTATGACTGGGTCTTGAGATAGAGCTTTTCCAAATTTTCTAAAATATTGCCAGACTGATTTCCACAGTGGTTGTACAAATTTGTGCCCCCACCAGCAATGGAGATATGTTCCCTTTTCTCTGCATCCTCACCAGCATGTGCTGTCTTTTGAGTTTTTGATCTTAGCCATTCTGACTGGTGTGAGATGGAATCTCAGAGTCATCGTGAGTTGTATTTCTCTGATGATTAAGGATGTTGAGCATTTCTTCAAGGGTCTCACTGCCATTAGATATTCCTCTTTTGTGAATTCTCTATTTAGCTCCATCCCCCATTTTTTGATTAGATTATTTGGTTTCTTGGCATTTAATTTCTTGAGTTCTTTACAAATTTAGGATATTAGCCCTCTGTCAGATGTGGGGTTGGTAAAGATCTTTTCCCAATCTGTAGGTTGCCATTTTGTTCTAATGACAGTGTCCTTTGCCTTACAGAAGCTTTTCAGTTTCATGAGGTCCCATTTATTGATTGTTGGTCTTAGACACTGAGCTATTGGTATTTGTTCAGGGAGCTGTCATCTGTGCCAATGAGTTGGAGGGTTTTCCCCAATTTCTTTTCTATTAGATTTAATGTGTCAGGCTTTATGTTAAGGTCTTTGATCCACCTGGATTTAAGTTTTGTGCAAGGTGATAAGTGTGGGTCTATTTGCATTCTTTTACATGTTGGCATTCAGTTAGACCAACACCATTTGTTGAAGATGCTGTCCTTTTTTCATTTTATGGTTTTGGCTTCTTTGTCAAAAATGAAGTGTCCATAGGTGTGTGGGTTTATTTCTGGGTATTTAATTATATTCCATTGATCAACTGGCCTGTTTCTATTGCAGTACCATGTTGTTTTTATTACTATTGCTCTGTAGTATAGCTTGAAATCTGGGATGGTGATACCTCCAAATGTTTTGTTTTTGTTTGTTTGTTTTTTGTACAGGTTTGATTTAGCTATTCTGAATTTTTTCTTTTTCCATATAAAGTTGAGAATTGTTCTTTCAAGGTCTGTAAAGAATTGTGTTGGTATTTTGATAGGAGTTGCATTGAATCTGTAAATACCCAACAAAGAAAGAGAATTTCAGACCAATTTCCCTCATGAACATAGACACAAAATACTCAATAAAATACTTGCAAACCAAATCCAAGAACACATCAAAAGTATCATACATCATGATCAAGTAGACTTCATCCCAGGGATGCAGGGGTGGCTCAACATATGAAAATACACCTACATAATCCACTGTATAAACAAACAGAAAGAAAAAAAAAAAAAACATGATCATCTCACTAGATGCTGAAAAAGTCCAAAACTCCTTCATGCTAAAAGTCCTGGAGAGAGATGTCATAAAAGGACCATATCTAGAAATAATAAAGGCAATATACAGCAAGCCAGTAGCCAACATCAAACTAAATGGAGAGAAACTAAAAGCATTTCCTCTAAAATCAGGGACAAGATAAGGATGCCCACTCTCCCCATATCTCTTCAATATAGTACTTGAAGTTCTAGTTAGAACAATAAGACAACTAAAGGAGATCAAAGGGATTCAAACTGGAAAAGAAGAAGTCAAAGTCTCCCTATTTGCAGACAATATGATAGTATACATAAGCGACCCAAAAATTCCACCAGAAAACTCCTACAACTGATAAACGCCTTCTACAAGGTGTTTTGATACAAAATTAATTTTTTAAAAAATGGGTAGCCCTTCTTTATACAAAAGATAAATGGGCCAAGAAAGTAATTAGGGAAACAACACCCTTCACAATAGTCAAAAACAATACAAAATACCTGGGGATAACTCTAAACAATCAAGTGAAAGACCTATACAAGAACTTTCAAATCTTTGAAGAAAGAAATTGAAGAGGACATCAGAAGATGGAAAGATCTCCCATGCTCATGGATGGGTAGGATCAACACAATAAAAATGTCCATCCTACCAAAAGCAATAAACATTATTTTTAATGTTGAAAAATTATAGTTATTGTATGATCAAATGACATTTAGTTATGCTTTCTCTTGAGTATCCTTTAATCCATTATTGTTTTCAGAATTAGTAAGTTTTATATTTTTGGTTGTGAGCCTAGCCTTTAATGCTGAGCCATCTCTCCAGCCCATTTTTTATCCTTTTTTATCTGTCTGCTTATTTGTTTGTTTGTTTTTTAGTTCTCTCTCCTGACAATGAGACACTTTTCACTGGTGGTACTGCCACATAGACCCCCAATGGCCCTCATACAACCTCTGAACTGAGATGAGGGACTGTTATGTAGGGACACCCCACCCCAGAGAAATGGGATGGAAGGGTTAGGAGGTAAAGAAAAAAAATGAAATGTTAAGTTTTGGCCTTTTGCTACTAACTGTCATGAACTGTTTAGGATAATTAAGAAATGCAAACTAATAGTCATGCAAGCCAGTCATTCTGTTAGGTACTATGACAGCCTATTATAGTTATTTTCTAAGCTAATCAGAAATAAAGCTGCTAAGAGACAAGCAACATCCGCTTATCCTAATATAAGAGATAGATAGATAGGGCTTCTTCAAAAACCTCAAGAGATCTACAGAATATGCCATTCAAAGATGTTTTCGTAACTTTAGATTTTTTTTATATCGAGACATATCAACTCCTGACAGCACCCCCTATTCTACTCCAAATAGAAAATGAGCATCGAAGAATCTCCAGTGGGAGATGATTGAATTAGTCGCAAGCCTATGAAGGGGCTGATAGATTAATATAAGTTAGATTTAGTGAATACCTAGGTTTCTGATACAGTCTTTTAATTCGGGGCATGAAGATCAACTTTGCTGTGAGCAATTAGCTTATCAGCTTATGGATGAAGTCAGGTGAAATGAGGGGAGTCTCTTTAACGCACTTAGCAGTCCTTTTTCTGGAATAGCTCAGACGCAGGTTCGTCAGGGTAAATTGGCTATCGAAGTCTCACTTTAAATAAGGCTTGAGGCTTTCTTCTCTCTGGGAGACCTCAGCCGTCTGCAGGCCAACTTACTTCCTTCGTATCAGCAACTCTGCCGTTCTGCCTCAGTCTTTAAAGCTGGCCACAGTTCCGTTCAGGCCACTGTTCGGACAGGTCAAACCCCTCTAGGCAAAAGCTGAGCCACAGGGTTTAGTCCTTGGCCTTTTGCTGTCTTGCCGAGGCTTTCTCTGCTCACCAGCTTCCTTCTGCCTCAGGGAGATCTGGCCATTGGTCTACCAGAACTTTCTCCAGCAGGACTCTCGGAGCTCTCTCATATCGGGGGCCCTTAGCACGCACGCGCCCCTCTGGCGTCATCCACTTGTCCTTAAATAGGATCACTCCTTGTTCCACCTGCTTCAGCTTAAGTTGGGCTCTGCCCACTTAGCAGTTGAAAGCAATGCCAGGTCATAAAGTCTTTCCTTCTTTCACCTGGCTTCAACCTTGTTTTTCAGTCCAAAGAGACTCCCCTCATTTCACCTGACTTCATCCATAAGCTGATAAGCTAATTGCTCACAGCAGTTGATCTTCATGCCCCGAATTAATAGACTGTATCAGAAACTTAGGTATTCACTAAATCTAACTTATATTAACCTATCAGCCCCTTCAAGCCTATCTCTTGGCAGGAAAAATCCCTGGCTCCAACTGTAGACAGAATGCTGTCTAAAAAGGACAAAACTTGGAAGCAGGTAAGTCGACAGCCTGGCTCTGCCAAGACAGGGTAGGCAAGTCCTTCATAACCCCTGCTCTACAATAAATGTCTGTCAGAGAAACAGGGCCAAATGACTGAAGATCAATGTTGTAATGTATGGAGAGAAAATGGGAACTTCCCAGGCAGCCACTGGTATGTCATTTCTTAGTTTTGGAAGCTGCAGGCCCTGTACCTCCTATAAAATCAGATATATTTATCCCTCTCAGGTCTCTGATGTGGTTGAAGAATAGATAGATAGAGTCTCATAATTAAATTTTGAGTTGTTTAGATGTCAAGAGAGTGTTATAGATCTAGGATGATGCTTTTAAAATTGTGTTGCAAGTTAGTATGAATGTTGAGTTAGATATAGAACTTTAAACTCATGGAGATGGTTAGATAGTAGAATGTTAAAGTCAGGTACCAAATACATATGGACTGGACATTGAGAATGTACACTAAGCCATATAACCCTCATAACTGTGGCCTAATTACCTCTGTTGCTTTGTATTGTATCTATTATTATAAGAGAAAGAGACATTTGTTGGACTGAAAGGGGAAACTGTAGGGGGAAATAAGACATACCTTAAACTTAAAAAAAAGGGAAGAGGATGTGGGGGTTGAGGGTGGGAGGGTGGGACTGGAGGGGGGAATAGGGAGGGGACTGCGATTGAGATGTAACTTGAAGAAATAAAAAATAAATTATTTAAAAAATAGATTTATATGCTCAATATAATAAAAAAAGAATTAGTAAGTTTTTCAGAACCTGGTTAGTTTTAGTCTCAAAGGCCAGTTATTTCATGAAATGCCCCTCATCTGGATGGATTTTATTTTGAATACTTCAAGATTACTTTAATTCTGTGCAATTGCTCCTGCATTCTCTGCTGGGCGAGTATCACATGTGAAGGCCCGTGAGATATTTTTCCCAGTTACTCTTTTTTATTTAACATTTATTTATTACTTCAAGTTACATCTCCATCATAGCCCCCTCCCTCCACCCTCTTGGTCTCACCCTCCCACCCCCTACACCCTCTCCCAGAGCATAATTAAATGTCATGTTATCATGCAATGGGTATATATATATATATATATATATATATAGAGAGAGAGAGAGAGAGAGAGAGAGAGAGACATTTGTAGGGGAACTGGTATGATTTGAATGTCTAGATCATGTCTGTAATGGTAGACACATTTTGTGGGTGCACTCTAGAATGGAAGTCACTGGACTACAGGGTGCTTAATATATAACTAATATGCATGAAGGACAGAATCTCCACTTCATTTCATTAGTTTAAATAGGACATGTGTCTACAGCCATGGTGATGGATAGCATTGATTCATAGTGTAAACAGGCAAGGGTACTATGTTGATGGTAAATCTTGACTTGGATGATTTTACTAGAGCACATCAAATTCTGTTCTTTGGGAAATGCATGCATACAATTTTAGAGAGGAAGGGGCAGATGTAACTTAAACATGTTAAACATACCATTTAAAGGAAAGGCAAAAATAATGGAAATGTGACAACACATTGACTTTTGGAGAACATAAATGACATGTATACAAAATTTTATGTATTGTTTTCTCGTCTTCTATTTCAAATTAAAGTTGTAAAAGAAAAAAAAACACCAGCACATCAAAAATTGTAGTTATTAATTTTATTCTGCATTCACGTGTAGCATGGCATGCAGGTGGAAATAGGACGGCATGCGGTGTTTGTTTCTCCCTTCTACCATGTGGGTTCTGAGGATCAGATTGAAGTTCCTTAGGCTTAGTTACAAGTGTCATCCCACTAGTCCATCATCATAACCTGAAGTGTGAACATTCTTGTGGCTCTAAACCCGTGTACGAGGTTATGGTGCCATCAAAAGGAGAAAGAGAAGGCCAGACATTCAATCAACTTCAGAACCATAAGAGGAAACAAACCTTATTCAAGAATCTCTTTTGTTTTCTGGTCTTGTGATGTATTTTGTGATTTTCCCCTACAGGCTTACTCTCCTAATTGAATTTATCCTAGGCAACCATTCAAAACTAGAGCCTGTCATATGACAGGACAGATGGTGGGTTCTACCACCCTTCCCTGGCCAGAAGAGCTGGGTCCAGGCAAAGGCTGGTTGAGTGAGAATAATCATTGAGCAAATTAGCCCTTGGTAAACCTCCTGGACTGGATTGATTTTATGATGGTAAGATAATGTGGAAAAGAATATGAATCCCAGATTCTCTCACCAGAGCTTAGCAGTAGAACCAAGGAATTTTAACATTGGAAGTGAACAAGAAGCCCTCCATTCTAACACCTCCATTTTATAGTTGGTGGACCTGAGGGTATGTGAGATGAAGCAGTTTTAAATAGAGCAGGTCAGCATCCATTCCCATCTCTGTCTGAATATAAGTCTATGCTTTGGACGGCCACTCCTCTCTACAGTAAGTCTCATTATACACATCCCCACCTGAGGCCACTGTTTTCTTGTTCGGAGTCCCGGGTGCCTGATCTCCGCAGTCCCAGAGCTGCCTTCATCACTGGACGGTTACAACCATTCAGGAGTTTGCTCTGGACTCTCACCCCAGCACGCCCCCAGGTCCCCTGACAGCCCTGTGCTTTGACTCAGCACCTGCTGCATAAAACATTAGCTTCAGTTCGACCATCTGCCTGAGTTTGCACAAGGTAAAATGAGATCGCATTAATTGGAGAACTCTATTGGGGATGAATTATATTGATTTCTCAATCAGAGCATGACGGTGGAAAGTGGTTCCTTCGTTTCTTTATTACGGTGGTCTGTGGTGCGACACTCAGCAGCAGCGAACTCTCCATGGAACTCTTTTGGCAATTCTGCCCTTTCACAGAGCAAAGCGGCATGAGAGGGGAAGGATATGCTTAAGGTAGCCTCACGTTACCTGGAAATTACTTTTCAGGGAAGTTCTGCATAAACGTACCATCATGGCAGTTGCCAGTTTGAAGAGTAGGCAGCTATCCAGGGCTGTGCACACAGGCAGGGAAGCCTCACCCATGTGAGTGCTTATAGCAGATATGGAACCCCCTAGTTCTTACTCCATGCTTCTGTAAGAGTTATCAAAACACTCAAAACGCTAGCCCTTCCTAGCTCATTTAGCTTTTGAGACTGGGGTCAGATAATTTTATCAAACACACTCCACTCCATAGCTTGACTTACTCTCAGTATATAATTAATCTTCATTTGTCTGATTGTTTGGATTATTTCCATTTTATTCAAAACCACATGTTTTATAGGGGCAGAGCTGACTGTGAATCCCTTCCCTACAGAATCTCTAGTAACTAGCACAATGCAGAAGAAACTCCTGAGTTGTGATGTGATGAGTAAGTGACTAAAAGAACAAGGTGGAGGAGGGTTAGACATGGATAAGGGTTGAAGTGGCCTGAGAATTCACGGGAAGAGTAAGAAAAGTGAAATGTTTACAGTTGTGTTTTATCTCCAAGGACTGTCTTGAATAAGCTTCATGGCTTAGCTTGGGGATATTTGCCTTGGTGAAGATAGATAGTTGTGTTTGGATTGGGAGAGACCAATGCTGTGTCCCAGATGGGAAGAGTTCAGGGTCAGAGTGCCTGAAACACTCAGTCCTCCCAGAGCCCTATGCAATTGGTCAGAGGAGCCCCATTTACCATTGCATTTTGACATTGTTCTGTCTTGGTCCCCTCAAAATGCTTTTCAGGGTTACATTTGCATTCATCATCTTTCCCAGAGACTGGGTATGTCATACAGTTGGCATCTTGGCTGATGTGGTTCCCATAATAGCCCATTTTTCCTCATCCACACTGTCTATGGGAAGTGGGGTACAGAGCCGAGAGCTGTGGTAAGGTGGTTAAAGCCTGCATTCGCACACACTTCCCTGTGCATGCTGGGAGACAAGTTCAGGAAGAAGGCTCTTAAAGATCTTCTGGAAAGTTCCTGTGAAACTCAGCCTGTATTTTTATAGAAGTTTCAAATAAATCACAAGGAGGTTTGCACATAGCATGCTGAAACATTTGCTGCAAGACCACTTGAATTACCTGAATCTGCTGGAGCAAAGAACTGAACTCTAGATTAAGAAATTTAAAAATGAACAGTATTTAGGTGTCTCCCTTTATTATTTGTGGGAGTGGGAGCTCATGAGCATTGACGTTTATTATCTGATCTTAATAAATATTGTGTTGAAATTCAATTACTTTGTAGCTGGAAACAAAAGGAGGGTACCTGGAACTTAAATCAGCATTAGAAAAAAAATCAAGGGTGTGTGTCTGTGAGGGAGAGAGAGATTGATTTGTAGGGAAGTTCATTAAATAGTATTTATTTAGGTAGTTCAGACAGAATATAGAAAATGTTGATAAGCAAACTAGTGCAAGTGAGTTGCACTTAGAACCCTATCATTCCCGAAGTGAGGAATTTTTGTTCTCTATCTTCACAGAGGCAGAAATGTGATCTACTTTCTTCCATTACATTTTCTTCTCTTTTTTTCACCCTTTTTACTTCCTCTCTGCCAGCCTACCTCCCTGTCTCCCTCTCTCTTTCTCTTTCCTCCTTTGTCCCCTTCCTTTCTTGTAACCACACTGTTCTATCAGCTTTTTTTTCTGTTACAAAAAATTGATGGACTTGATTAGTGATTCACTTTAATGGCATAGACATATGGTCTAGGTTCTGAGAGGCATTTGACAAAGTTTCTTATTACATGCTTTTGGACAATATGGAGAAATATGATCTGGATGGCAGGACAATTAGGTAAGCTCACAGATGGCTGAGCACTTGTGCCCAAAGGGCCCTGATTCATTTACAGATGCCAAACATCAGGGAGGTCCTGGAGGTGCTTATAAGAATATATGTGTCAAATATTATGTTCAGACAGTACCCAAAACATGACTTGTTAAGGACTTTTTCAGTCTATTCTAAATCTTGACAGCAGTCTTCAATCAAACTCCAATAGACCATAATAGAGCTATATTTATAGAATGGGATCATAATGGTTGAGGTGGCTTGAAATTGGTGTGTCATAGGGAAGTCTTTTCTCCAGTTCTAACTAGCTACCAGATTTGGAGGGTATTTTAACACTTAAGATATTTTATCACCAAGAAAAAAATTAGAATATTAGCTGTGTTTTGTGTTTACTCAGAGAAGACCAGAATGTTAAAACACACACACACACACACACACACACACACACCTTGCTGGCTGTTCACACGTAGTTTGGTCTGTGCTGAGGAATCACATTTAACAAGGAGGCATCTATGTGGACTTAAGTGACAACAAAGCATTTGTCCTTTACAGAATATTCACAGTATGGTGGCACTGCTCATGACCGTCTGTGTCCTCAACAGCCCAGGGGTAGAGATGTTACCATTAGTCATATTTTCAGGTAAGAAAAAATGGGGCATAAAGAGGCCACTGACTTTGCTAAAGGCCATGGAGGTAGCAGGCATGGCAGCAGTTTGAATATGGAGCCTGGGTTGTCACAACACTTAAGTACAGTGCATTCCTTGGACTCTTCATTCATCTTCCCCCATGGTTTTCTACCTGTGTTCCCACTGTCACCTTAGCTCCAATGCCTGCTGATTGTGTCACTGTTTTTCTCTCACAGTGCAGTGTTCATGGTCCCCACTAGTCTTAAGCAGTCAGGCTCCAGATGTATCCTCTCATTATGTTTTCCTGGTGGCTTACTCTCCCCCAGTATTTGCTCTCAGTACAGGGAAGATTGCAGGTCTCTGCTCTTCTCTCTCTGGACACATTCTGATTAGATCTCAGTCAGAAATGAGAAACCTCCGTCTACCTGGTAGATGGAGTTAGCAGTTTTTTTTTTGTTTTTTGTTTTTGTTTTTGTTTTTGTAAGGGGCAGAGAGTTTAACTGGATCATATTCTCCTGTTGAGTGGAAAATAAAATATGTAAACTATGAACTTGAATATTTAAAATGAGAAATTTCTAAGAACCCTGTTTTTTTATTATTTTCTTACTGTTCAAAGCAAAACTCCAAAAGAAGCATATAAGTTGAAGAGTAAGTTGTTCAGACAAAAAGAAAATGAAGCAACATTCTTGGAATGAAAAGAGACAAAGGTTTCTCTCCCCTAGATTTGGGTATTACAGTCCTGCTAACACTGACTTTTAAATTTTAGCCCCACAATTGGGAGACAGGTAATTCCTGTTACCCTGAGCTCAGGTCCCAGGTACTCCATTACAGCCAGCCCCTCTAGGAATCTAGTGGATTTGCACATTTCATTCAGCAATTCAAAATTTTTATTGGAGGATGATTAATAATTACATTTCCGTTGTTGATTTGGATACAGTATTTGTTTTTATATTTAATAAAAACTTATATTAATCCCAAAGTAATGTGGTGTGACTGAATATGTCATGACTGTAGACATTGCCTGAAGAGAGGCTTTCAGACCCTGGGCTTCAGTATTCAATTAGCTGCATTTCACAGGAATGCAGAGTGAAAGCCTGTTTGTTATGTTAACCTCTTTACTTTCCTATGATCTACCAAATACTGAAGATTTCCATGGAGAGACCTTATTTTTCTTTAATGGTAAATTCTTCTGAAAATTGCCTTTCTAAAAACCTGCTTTTCTCTAACCAAGCAAATGAAAGACCTGTATGACAAGAACTTCAAGTCCTTGAAGAAAGAAATTGAAGAGGACACCAGAAGATGGAAACACCTCTCATGCTCATGGATAGGTAAGATCAACATAATAAAAATGGCCATCCTGCCAAAAGCAATATACAGATTCAATGCAATTTCTATCAAGTACCACCACAATTCTGTATAGACCTGGAAAAAGCAATTCTCAACTTCATATGGAAAAACAAAAAAACCCAGAATAGCTAAATCAATCCTGTACAATAAAAAAACATCTGGAGGCACCACCATCCCTGATTTCAACTGTACTACAGAGCAATAGTAATAAAAACAGCATGGTACTGGTATAGAAACAGACCAGGGGATCAATGGAATGGAATTGAAGACCCAGAAATGAACCCACACACCTATGGACACTTCATTTTTGACAAAGAATCCAAAACTGTACAATGGAAAAAGGACAGCATCTTCAACAAATAGTGCGGGTCTAACTGGATGTTGACACGTAAGAGAATGAAATTAGACCCATACTTACCACCTTGCACAAAACTTAAATCCAAGTGGATCAAAGATCTTAACATAAAGCCTGACACACTAAATCTATTAGAAGAGAAAGTGGGGAAAACCCTCCAACTCATGGGCACAGGTGACAACTTCCTGAACAGAACACCAACAGCTCAGAATATAAAACCAACAATCAATAAATGGGACCTCATGAAACTGAAAAGCTTCTGTAAGGCAAAAGACACTGTCATTCGAACAAAACGGCAGCCTACAGATTGGGAAAAAATCTTCACCAACCCCACATCTGACAGAGGGCTAATATCCAAAATGTATAAAGAACTCAAGAAATTAAATGCCAAGAAACCAAATAATCCAATCAAAAAATGGGGAACAGAGGTAAACAGAGAATTCACAAAGGAAGAATCCCTAATGGCTGAGAGATACTTGAAGAAATTCTCAGCATCCTTAATCATCAGAGAAATGCAACTCAAGACGACTCTGAGATTCCATCTCACACTTGTCAGAATGGCTAAGATCAAAAACTCAAATGACAGCACATGCTGGTGAGGTTGTGGAGAAAGGGGAGCCCTCCTCCATTGCTGGTGGGAGTGCAGGCTTGTGCAACCACTATGGAGGTCAGTCTGGCGATATCTTAGAAAACTTGGAATAGCTCTACCTCAAGACTCAGCCATACCACTTCTAGGTATACATCCAAATGATTCTTCACCAAACCACAAGGAAATTTCCTCATCTGTGTTTATAGCAGCTTTATTTGTAATAGCTAGAAACTGTAAACAACCTAATTGTCCCTCAACCGAGGAACAGATTAAAAAAAAAAAAACTGTGTAACATCTACACAATGGAATACTACTCAGCATCAGAAACAATGCAATCATGCAATTTGCAGCCAAATGGATGGAACTAGAAAAATTCATTCTGAGTGAGCTAACCCAGACTCAGAAGGATGCACATGACATCTATTCACTTATAATTGGATTTTAGCCATATAGTACAGGATAACTATACTACAACCAATGCACCAAGGGGAATAGGAACATAGACTTTGTTTCCTGTCAATGAGACACTTTGCCCTAGTGGTGCTGCCTTGTAGACCCCAGAATATGAGGAAGATCTTGGCCCTCATATGACTGTTATGTAGGGACACTCCACTCCAGAGGAGTGGGATGGAAGGGATGGGTGTAGAGGGTGGGAGGGCGGGATCGGGAGGGGCAGAAAGAGGACACTGTGATGGAGATGTAACCTGAAGTGATAAATAAACATTTTTTTAAACCCTGTTTTTCTTCTTCAATTTGGTCACTCTAGCTGTCCACTTTTTTATCTTATAAAATAATGTCTGGGGTGCATAACAGAGTGCCTCAGCATTTGCTGACTGAATATGTAGAAACTGAAATGCATTCTACACCTTGCATACAACTAAACCAACATTATTTTGATTGAAAATATATAACAATAAATAGTTGACACATCCAGAGTATATCAAATGACACATCTCAAGTAACATGAGGACTTTACTTTTTTTTAAGTGAGGGAAATTTAAGCATTACCCAATATAATATGCTTTTGTAAGTTGGAGGTTCAGTTGAACAGCATGCATTTACTTATATCTCTTTCCCCCTGCAGGTCACCTAGGATACCTTTTTTATATATCCCCGGCAGGTTTGAACTCTAGTAAGAAGAGAATGGACTGAAGGATATCTTCTTGTTTAGGGGGAACCCACTTTTAGAATGCTCCTACTCCCCCCCCCCAGATGCTTGAAATGTGTGTCTTTATTGTATGTGGTACCACCATAATGAAACCAAAGGCTCCACTAATGGATTGATATCATTAGTAAAGTCTCTTGTGTGGCTGAGATCTCTAACTTACAAACCTGAGCTGAAGGTCAATTAGAACAATGATGGAAGGCAGTTAATTTCCTGTTTATAAATACAGGCTAGGAAATGCAGTATTGATTCCTGCATTTCAGGAGGGGGCAATTGTCCTCAGCTGTGGGCATTTTAGGATGATGTCATTTACAAAGCCAGAGAGTGCAATGTTGTCACATATATCAAATGAACAATGATTTATTGAGCCAACCACATTAGGTTTGTGAGTCTGAAATATATGAAGTATAGTCCTTGGCAAAAGTATAAAATTTTCATCATCAAATCAAGATCTAGAAATGTTAAAAGCTTTATAAATCATTATTCTAATGGTGCATTGAGTTTGAGATTACAGATGGATGCAATCTACTGGATCATAGTCAGGCATATGAGAGAGACAAATTTTGACTAGGGCTTTGAAAAATATGAAAGGTAAGAAACATAGTCCCCAAAATGCAAGCCACTCCCAGATTTGAAGAGCATGCTTTCTATGCTGAGAATGTTAATGGTGTCCCCTTTATCAGTGGTGTTGAGTGAATTAGTGAGTCAGTGAGATGAGTTGAATGAGTGAATGAATGAATTAATGAATGAATGCTGTTCTGGGGCTTGCTATCCCTAAACTCATTCACTTTGCCCCATGAAATGATAAAGCTAATAGATGGCTCATGCTAGGCTATCACAACCCTTGGTTTGCAATGACACATGTCATAATAACCCAGCAGACAATAGACAAATGTAGGATCACATTTCCCCCCCCAAAAAAAAAGATTTAAAGGGGAGCTCTTTCCAGATTGTATTTTGTGAAGTACAGATTTCTTCTGGTTGGCTTTTTCTTCAACAAAATGTAGCCCTTCATCCATTTTTCAGGCTTCTCCTTTCCTATGAGATCCTTTCCCTCTCTAATGGAAACTCTAAGATGCACAGGAAATTACCAGGATACGTGGCATATCCTATACATTAGATTCACAAAATCAATAGATAAATAAATAACATTGCTTTTAATTGTTGAAGATATTATACAACATGAGTATTTGATGCATCTGGTTTTTCTCATCCAGGTTGCTCAACAAAAATCCAAATAAACATCCTATTCCCACAGAAGTTTTAAGAACCAGATAACAGTACAGGGAACTTTGGAAATAAGCAAATAAGAAAAGTTTATATTACTATGAAATGAGACTTAAGTTTAACATAACAGACAATTGTCTAAAACAAAACAATTTCAGTTTTATATTAAAGTCAGTATATCGCAGTACCATTTTCTTAGAAACCCTTTAACCCACACATTAGTTCCATTTACAAAACACTGTTAGGAAATCCATTTTTACTGTGGGTTTTCATGAACCCCACCATAATCCTTTCTCTTCCTGAATGCCAATAAATACAAACTCTGAACTGCTGCTAATTTTCACAATCTTATATTACATAATTAAGTCTCAGGTCGCCTGGGCCGTCATATACCCATAGAGCAGCATGCCTCTGAAGTTTACTTAGGAGAGAGAAAAGGCATGGAGTAGAAGTTTCACACTTGCTCCTTGGACTTTCTTCTAAAAGTGAACAATCTCTGTGATGGACCAAATGAGCTTCTATTTCTTTCCTCCTACAGTAAGACAACCTTGCATCGAGCTTGCTGTTTTATTCAATAATTAGAAAATACATTGTGCCCTCATCATATTTTTGAGACCTTGAGCCTCTCACTTCAGTAGTTCTTATAAATGCTACAAATCTGGTCCAAAGGTAGCTAGATGAGCACGTGAAAGATGGCACATGGAGGCAGCTGTCTTTGAAAGAGTGGCATTAAGTGCTTTGTAGCCAAGTTCAAATATATAATGTTTTGCATAAAGGATGAGGGAACTGGGAATAGAAAGAGAGGGTGAAAAGAAGGAAACGAATCTTCTGTCTTCTCCTTTTCAAATGTGACCCTGACTGTGGTGGTCTCAAAGTTAAAGAAATCCCACTTTACTGAGTGTCTCTGGGAACTGTGAGCAGGTGGCTGGGCCTTGTCACTCTTGTAGAAGTTGTAGGGCATATTGCAGTTCTCAGGAAAAAAAAAAAAAAAGACTTCAGACAAAGAATCGGCAAGGAAATGCAAGACAAAAAAAAAGCCAATTATCAATTGTTGTTTCTAAGATCCAACTCTTAGCTGTAAGAAATAAAGATTGCCTAGTTAATTTAGAATATATATGTATATATTAACATCATATTCTGACTTCTGATACCACACCTACCAAAGAGACTATACTACTGAAATTCATATAACATGCATCTAGGCTTAGAAGTGAGGAAAAAACCCCATGCATTTTAAATCGAATACTACTTATTTTGTTGTCAAGGAAATCGAGATATAAAGAATCAAACTGGCTTCAACTTCCTGAATCTGAGGAAAGTAGATTAAAATTTTTTGGTTTCCTTAGTTCAAAAAATCAGATAACTAAACTTTTCAGAATTGCGGATGAATGAGGATTAAGTGGTCTTTGAGAGGCTAGTATAGAGCTAATTAAGGAAAGTATTCTCTTATGAATAAAACAGAACTGTTTAGAATGTAGACATCTCTTCACAGTATCATTGCCAAAGGAAAGAAGGCTGTAATATAATTTCATGGGCTATGAGTTTATGCAAAATTGTGAAGAATAGGCAATTATAATTAATGAGAATTATGATTAATTGTATTCTGATTCATTGAGAGTTTGCTGTTCTTGAGGAAAGCACACCATAAAATAAGTTCCTCTCTGTCCTTTCAAGGTCCTTCCTGAACTTGAAATGACTGCAAAAACACTTAGTAAGAAATGGAACAGTCTTCAGAATCATCAGACAAATATGTATTAACAGTTGTAAAGAGAAAGTGTTGACCGCCTTTCAAAAGAAGTCTTTCTTAGTGAGCAGCTGGATATTTCTTAACTTGTGAGGAAACCATGAACTTTTAATGGTGCTCCATGGCAGTTAGTCTTTGAAGTGCAATGTTTTTACCGAAACTGTATATTGCTCTGAAGAAAGCAACTTTAGAAACAGTGGGGAGGAAAGCCAGCAAGGTGGCTCAGTGGGTAAAAGCCCTTGCCACTCAAGCCTGGTGACATGAGCTCAGTCCCCTTGAAACCAATATTGATAGCCAGATGCAATGACACAGTGTGCACGTGTAATCTCACCACTGTTAGGGCAATACGGAGGTGGAGACAGGAGAATGACCTGGAAGTTTGTGGATCAAGTAGCCTGCACTAATCAGCATAGCAGAAGAAACGAGAGACCCTGCCTCAAAAAGATGGGAGAACCAATTCCTAAAAGTTGTCTTCTGCCTGCACACACACACTTATACACACACATACGCACACACACATACGCACACACACATACGCACATACACATGCACACCCACATGTGTACACACACGTGCAGAAATTCACATACCTAAAAAATAAAAAGTTTGCTTTGTATTGAGATCAGTGTGTTTCCTGATGGGCAGACACTATGAAGTATCAACAAATGAGAAATGAAATATTTGTTCTCCTGATCCCAGAAACTTGTGACCCTATGTGACTTTTTAAATTTATTGTGGTCTTTTTCCAGTCAGAATGGGGGTACTAAAAATTGTCAAGTTGCTAATTAACTTTTAGTTAAATTTACAATGTTCCAGGTTCTATGCAGTTTATATTCTGTCTTGTTGCAAACTCCCAAGGAGCCTAAGGAATATCTACTGCTATTGTGTTCATTTACAAATGAGAAAAAAATGATACCAAAAGCTTGACCCAATTCCTAGCACTAGTAAGTAGATGAAACTATATTTGGCTCTATATTACTAGTCACCATTTTGAATATGAAAGAATTTTCAGTAAAAGGATATAGATATATGACATTTTTTTTCTTTTTGTGATCTTAAAGATTATTGAGTCAGTCAATGAAATGGCAAGAAGGGATCCTTCATTTACCAGAATTTTTTAAAGTGGGAAAATGGGAAGAGTTAATGTTGCTTTTCACACTATTTCACCCCTGAACAAACATGGCTTGTACAACACAGTGCAGCTCATGAATATTCCCTGTTATGTTTGTCAAAGAATATAATGACATTTACTAGTGGGCAGAGTGTAGCTGAGGTATTTCAGCCCCGAAATGATTGAAAGGCTTTTGTATTGCTATTGATTTTGTAAAGTCAAAACTTCAACAATTCCCTAACCAAACATTAATTACAGCACTTTTCTGTACTTAAACCAAAATGCTGCATGGGATAAGGTCATTCTGTGTACTTTATGGGTTTGGCAAGATCTGTTTGAGGCTTGGTTTCTCATGTCTCAGCCACAACTTAAGATTAAATTGAATGTTATTAGGCGCTCAAGCCTTGGTATTGTGCTGGGTTGTGGCGTGTGTTTGTGAAAGATCAGGGTTACTCCTTCTAAAATTCTCTCTAAAAAGTTGCCCACTTACCACCTAGTGCTTGATGTTTCAGTTGCAAATTGATACAATATTTTTCAACCACCATGTGTCTACCAGCAGCTGTGCCCCTGGAAAAAGGCACATGCAAAGTGTGGAGTTCTGGGTGGAACTGTAGAATGCTCACCCACCAAAATATTTTGAAACTCAAAATACAAAGGGTATTTCTGTGCCCTAGTGGAATTATTTGGAATATCATGCCAAGCTCTGGAAAACTAAGTTCTTGGGTAACTCTCTATGGTAGGGATGAGGTTTCTGGGTAGTAACATTGTGAAACAGGCAGGATTTACTTTTAGACATCTTTATACTACAGACACACACCATGTTTTCTCTCCTTTCAAAACTCTTGGGCTGAAATTCATTAATCATTAGTAGTCTGCTATCTCTAGGACCTCTAAGATCCTGGCTGCTCTGTCCCTACATGGCCCCACAACTTCAAAGTGGTACCCTCTCTCCTGGCTTTATAAACTTTGTAACGAGGCAACTGTCCACTGCTAGAAACTTACCCTCAGTCTGTTGCTAATCATATTAGTCCTATTATGTCTTTAACTCAAATCAAACAAATTGCCAAAATAATGTAGAACAGGATTGTGGGGAAGATATGGTTTCCAAGACCCCTAAGATGATATCATGAAGATGCTGTCTAGATTTGATGACTTCAGGAGCTGGGGGACAGGTGCTCTTTCTCTTGGGCACACACTCCATTGTATATACATGTTACTGTAGGCTGTATAAGCTTCCATGATAATGGATATAAATATATTTCTTTTTATTTCAGAAGTTCTTCATCACTATGTGTTTGTAAAGAAAAAAAAGTAATATACTTATTCTTACCCCTTCGGGAAAATATCTTTCAAATCTCTCATTTCTTTGCAGCCTCCTGAGATTTCTCTGCAGCCAGCAATGCCATATACAAGCTGTAGATAACACCATAAGGCACCTTAAATTATTTTTCAATATATTCTGAGAGTGAAAATGCCAAGTCATATATTTTTGTGAACAGATACAACTAAAATCCCAGTGTTTCTTTAACTGGGAGAATTGTATGGGAGGGCCAGGTGACAGAGGGTTTCATTCCATCTCTGCTCTTGGTAAAGACTTCTGCAAGGGCTGTAGGAAGCAAAGATATTCTGGGAAAGAAAAACATATTTAACCCCTGTCTACAATTACTTATTTTAAAAGCATGTTGTAAATACTAACTAATCTTCATGCCCATGTTAGGAACAGCGAAGAACACATGAGTCCTGGTGCCTTGGTGAAAAAGCTTTCCTTGAATTTCTGGGGACCCTTGAGTCATCTAACTGACTGTGTCCTCAGTCACTTCAGAATAGTACAAGGCAGAGGGATCCTATGGTAGCTTGATTAAGACATTGTATCCAGAGTCAGGCAACACCTATACTTTGGGTTCTTATTCTGTGGGCTTTCACAGACCACTTCCGGTGCCTGCATGTAGGTTTTTCATCTCATCCCAGAGGGGATGATAGGAGTTAGAAACAACGCCACGGGCAAACAGATCTGGTGTCTCCTCTAGTCACATCAGGTGCCCTGCATGTGTTACTGTCTCAGTTTACTTTCTATTGCTATGATAAATACCATGAACAAAAGCAAAGTATGGAGAAAAGGGTTTATTTGGCTTCCAGGTTAGAGTCAGTCTGTCCTCCAGGGAAGCCAAGGCAGGAACTGGAAGTGGGAACTGAAGCAGAGACTATGGGGGGACAGTACTCACTGGCTTGCTCCCCATGGCTTTCTCAATTTCCTTTCTTATGCAACCCAGTACCACCTGCCCAGGGATGGCACCTCCCACAGTGGGTTGGGACCATCCACATCAATCATTAAGAAAATGTCCCATACACTTGTCTATAGGCCAGTCTGATGGAGACATTTTCTCAATTGAAGGTTCTTCTCAATTGACTCGAGCTTGTGTAAAGTTGACAAAAGCTAAACAGGTAGGTACCAGCACAGATTCCCTTAGGCCTCGCAGAACACATTAATTTAATTTTTTAAAGTAAAAAACAAAGAATTTTTTTGTTTTACTTAATTGTTTGAAACAAGGTCTCTCTGAAGCCTAGGTTGACCTGGAACTCACTTATGTAGCCTAGGCTAGCCTTGAGCTTGAAACAGTCCTTCTGTGTCAGTCTCTCAAAAGCTTGGATTAGTGGTATGAGCCATCGTACATGGTCTAGATTAAATAGATTTTAAAAGAATCTCATTTTTATTTCATATGAATAGATGTTTTTCTTGCATGTATGTTTGTGTATCACATGCATTTCTAGTGCCCGTGGAGGCCATAATAAGGCTACAAAACTCCTAGCTCTCACAGTTACAGACGGTTATGAGCCAGCCACCATGTGGGTGCCAGAAATAGAATCTTAGTTCCATGGAAGTGTAGCCAGTGCTCTTAACCATTGAACCCTCTCCTCAGCTCTAAATGAACTTTTTTTTATAAATGAACTTTTTTTTTATAAATGAACTTTTTAAAATGTCTCTAAATATATAATATCTTCATGTTTACATCAATACATTCATAAAATTTAATGATATGTATACATATATATTGTGGAGAAGTTAACAAAGGCAAAATACAGAGGACCCACAAAAGTCACAGTGGACCCACAGTGGCTGACACATGGGAAGCATGTTGGAGATGGCTATGCATAGAGAGTCAGAAGGCAAACATTTTAGGTTTTGCAGATTAGCTGGTTTCAACTTGGCTTATGTGGCATGAAAACAACCACATATAATACATAAGAATGGGAAGAATGTGTTCCTGCAAGACTTCATTTACAAACCAAACAACAGGCTGGATTTAATTCTTATCCTCCATCTACTAACTCCTAACTTAATACTGGTAGTATTCTTACTATTGATAGTATTGATTTTGTTATCTATAAGATAACAAAAAAATCCTATCAAATCACCCAAAGAGGAAAAGATTAAATAATACTTTAGGATATTCGATACAAGCAACTAATAGAACACAAGTAAAATCTCAGTTTTTTAGAATCATCTGGCTACAGTAGGCCACCCCATTCTCCCATCATAGTACTAAAGAAAGAAAAGAAGCAGAAGATAATGTTAGAGCCACTCCTTGATGTTTGAGTGACCACCTTGTATGGAAAAACAGAACACTTAAGAATGTATCCAATCTTTACTGAGGGGCAGCAAATATACTTACACAAATCCGTGAAAACAACGTACACTTGTCGGCATGGCTGTAACTGCTGGTGCACTGGATTCTATCAAAGGCCTTCTTCCTGTGATTTCTTTTCAGATCAGAAGATTGCATAGAGAGAGAGGATATTTGCTTCTTATGTTGGAAGGAGAGGAAGATCTTCCAGTGTCTAAGCCTCCCTTCAGAACAAAGTCACAGCTATGTGTCAAAGAGAAGGATCTGTAGTGGGGTGGTGTTTCCTGTTCACAATATGCCGCAGCTGATCTTTATTTCTCATCCTCCTTGGCCTAAGAAGAAAAGGGCTAACCTTCATGTTAATGGTGTCTTTTAGTAACAGGAGAAAAGGAAAGACCACAGCATTTATAGAAATAAGATTGATCTCAAATCAGGTCTGCTACTTGCTCACTCTGTATTGTTTAGGCAAGTTATTTTAATATGTTATAAAAGGGAGGTCCAGAATATCTTTTCAAATATGCACAGAAACTGAGAGGATTACATGTAAAGTCTCTGTGTCATAAACATGAAGTATATGATAAATAATTCCATCTTTATTTCTATCGAGGTGGCATATTTATCTGCAGGGAAAAATGGCACCATGTATGAGACCACCTAAAGAACACATGTGCTAAAACCACCAGTGCTATCATTTTTCTCTGTTTATTGCTAAGTGTATTATGTTAAGCTTTATTGCTTACTCTGATCTCCACTTTTGTCATCTAAAAAATGGTCAGAGATAAAATGCATATCACAAACCTCTTGGACATATTAAATATGGTCGTTCATAGCAAGTCTGCCACAGTGTCTGACACAAGGCAAGACCTTTGCCATATGGTGTTTGTCCATCTCTGATTGCTGTCATTGCTTAGTTACAGGATACAATTTTTTTAGTCCCTTGGAGACACCTGGTGACCTTTAAGAACATGTGAATCTTGGTTATAACTGCACCAGATTGTAGTGTTACTACCATTTTGTTTTATTTTATGAAATCTCTTTCACCTGTAAGTTTATTTTTCTAGAGTAAAAGTCTGAAACTTTCATCCACTTCTCTATGAGATTCATGACCCAAGAAAAAGACAGCCTTGTGTCAAAGATATGTGTCTGGTAGTGGAGTGGTCTTAAAGATCATATCATTGGACACTCATCTCTATACCCTGAGCTTACTGGTCATTATCATGCAAATTCCATATGGTAATTACTTAACTTGATCGTTTAAGTTAGTGAAAAATTATCCACTAAAACTAGTGTACTATGAATAGCATATTTAAACAAGATTTCCAGATCTAGGGCTTCAGAAATGGCTCCATAGTTAAGAACACTTGCTGCTCTTGCAGAGGACCTTGGTTTGGTACCCAGCATCCATACGACAATTCACAACTGTCTAGTTTCCAGGAATTAGATGGCCTTTTTGGCCTTTATGGATAGTAGGTACCCATGTGGTGTACATGCATATATGCTGGCAAAACACTCATACAAGTAAAATAAAAAATAAATCACTTTTAATAATGATTTTTGATACTAATGGACTGACTTATGTAAAAGGATAAAGTTCATCTATAGATATAAATTTCAATATCTTGGAAAATCAAGTGAAACAAATTACTTCTTAACTCTGGATAATCATGGTACCACTAATTGAGTAGCTGATATAGTAGTGGAATCTTTAGATACTTTCCCAATGAGTGACTTATATGTATCAAAAATACTCAGTTGTTTCTTCAATGCCTTAATAATCATAGGCATCCTGGTACTTGATAGATGTCAAGTGACAACATTCAGCCACTTGTTGTGAGTTAATCCATTGAAAATCATGGAAGCAATCACCACTAACTACTGTTATTAGGACTACTTGCTGGTGAGAACGGTGAGCACACCATTAATCCCAACATTCTGAAGGTGGAAAAAAGCATATCTCTGCCAATCTGAAACCAGCTTGGTTTGCATAGCAAGTTCTGGGCCAGCCAGACCTGCATAGTGTGACTGCCTTTAAATGCCAGAAGGAAAATTACTGTGAGGGTCATTGGAAGCACATTCAGAGAGGTACCTACATGGGGCAAGTCA
The DNA here is from genome assembly GCA_907164525.1 of Lophiomys imhausi. Taxonomy (NCBI): domain Eukaryota; kingdom Metazoa; phylum Chordata; class Mammalia; order Rodentia; family Muridae; genus Lophiomys; species Lophiomys imhausi. The sequence goes on from CAJQZJ010034321.1 coordinate 1,390,043, forward strand.
AGCTCTAGTCTCCAGTATTCATGTCTCCTAAGTTCATGTTAGCTTAATAAACTCAGTGTGTGCTAGTCTTAGAGAAGGGTATGGTTCCTGAAGTGATCAGCTTCTAAAAGAAAGATGTCTATAAATCATGGGTAATGGTCGCCGAGGGCCTTGGGGAAAAATTTGGCTTATGTAATAAAACAGCCTTTCTGAATGTGAAATCTTTGGTTAAATTCAGATTCATTTATCTCTTAAGTGCCTCAGAGGAAAGAACAATGCATATAAAAAAATACTTGTATATTCACCATTAGTTTCTCAGCTCACTTCTGGGATATCATGTGAAACATATTAAAACAGAACTCTTCCTCACACTATGTGCCTAACTGTGAATGGCTGATATATAATTCATGAAGTTGCTGGTATTTTGACATTTTATCTATCATTTCTTTTGCTTTGAATTTTCTTTTAAAAAATAAAGACTATTTTTGATGTTTTATTTTATTAATTTTCTAAAGTTAATGAACAGATATAAAATGTTAGCAATGCAGTTCAAAAATTACATGCAATTTGTGTCTGTAGCTCTTACATTATGAACAAAATATAATGCAGAATTGAAGAGCCATCTGGTTCTTTAGTTTGTTTGTTTGTTTGTTTTTTTACATGGCAAAGCTATATCATTTCTTTATTCTTTTTTCCTTTTCTTTTCCAGTGCTCCCCTTCTCCCTCTCTTCTGCCTCAGGTTTCTTTCTTTTCTTTTCTTTTCTTTTTTTTTTTTTTTTACAAATGGCTCTTTCTCTTATAAAAATAAATACAATACAAAACAACAGAAGGTTTTTATTTTGTACTCTATAAAAATATTTTAACATGAACCCAAACAGAGCATGTCAAAAATAGTCCTGATAGAGATTAATCTGAATCAAATTGCATTTATCCCTCAGAAAAACAGATATAACTGTAGGATCTCTTCCTTGCAATTAACTGTTTAATGTAAGAAATATTTGAATTGATAATAGATAACTCATTAAATTAAAGGAAAGATTAATGACTGGCATCTACAGATATAAGGGAACTAGGTTATCTCTGGAGAGATTATTTACAAATGCTCATCTTTCTGTGTACTGAATCTGAAGGATTCAGCTAGTTTAAGTTTCTTACAATGTATTAGATAGCAATGACACAGAGACTCCTTATCCATTGCTAATGCCTAGGGGTCTTTACAGTAGACAAATATGATAGAACTTACAGGGAACAAGAATGATACTATTCAATTCTATACAAAAAAAGGTAAGAAATATAGTTAAAAGCAAAAGTGTACCATAGTCATGAGCTAGAAAATCCATTATAGTAAAGATGTAATTTCTACTCAAAATGAACTATTACTTTAGTATTATCATAATCAATGTTGACATTGATACGTGATTTTAATAACTGACACATTTCATTTCCTAAAAGCTAAATAAAAAGGCGAATAACTAAGAATAACAATCCACCACACAATTTTTTTTTGTATTAATGTCATATGTGGCTAAACTACCTGGATGGTCCTGCTGGCAGACACCATTTTATTACCCATCATGACTCCACAGCAGGGACAGTTTTGTATACCAGCCAACTTTCAAGAAATACCAGTCTCCATTAAATTTGGTCATAACTACAAGTCTTTGGTACTGTGATCTAACAAACAAGGTGTTGAGCTAAGAAACTAGATGAGTGTAAATCTGTCTGGCACCAGTTTTCAATGGATGTCAGCTCTTTATTTATGATGCTGATGAAAAAAATTAAAGTAACATTCTAGAAAGGAATCTCAATACAAATTTTTGCCTAGGTCCTTCATTTTACAAAAGCAGAACCCAAATCCCAGAAAACAACAGATACTTTCTCAAGGTTCAATAGCTTTCTAGAAGTGAATAGAACCCAAGACTCGATCCTACTGATACCTAATCTCATCTTGTTCTTAAGTGTCAGTCCTCAAAGTCTCAAGCTAGGAATGTTCAGTAATTCCCAAATATAGTGCATCTCTAAAAGATATCTGAGGGTGTTCAAAGATATGTTTGGTTAAGCTGGATTTAGAGGTAGGTCATGGCTGTCATTTAGTGAGTAAACAACAGATACGTAAAGAAATACTTAAGGGAATACTATACTCCTTCCCCCTATACTAGAAGTCCAAGTTAGGAACCGTCCCTATGGAATCCAATAATCCAAAAAATGATTCAGCTTTGTGTAAGGACTAGGTGTCAAGATTCATCCCGGGACTCCAAAGGATGAGCTGTATTGGTTCAGCTTCTTCCTCCTAGCTCTGAACCCCAGATCTGGCTGCATTCCTCTCCAGTAGGCATCTTCTGCCACATCCTTAGCACCTCTCTGGCAACTTGTCTCATTTCTTTGTCAAAGCAGCTGTCAGCAGTAGGGCAACAAGCCCTGAGCATGGGCCACTCATTAAGCCAGGCTGACAATGCTCTTTGGTGGTGACGTGAGAGTTGCCCCAGCTGCATGTAGAGGAGGCAGCCAGCTGGATTAGACTGGAAGCATAGATTTCCATCTGGTCCTGGTTGAAGCAGAAACCAGCCTAGAGGTGTGCCCTCTCTTATTTTGGAATTTTAAAAACATACTAAGGGTATAAGGTAGAACAGGAACACTATAACTCAGTGTTGTCAGGAAGGATGGACGCTCAGGATATGTCCATTTGGTCTACTTTGTTCTTGTATTACAGGAGGATTAAACTGATAAATGGGCACTGGATCTCAGTGGATCAGTACTTCCTAATCATGTGACCTTATAGGCTTAACAAACTGCCGTGAGTCTTAGTTTCTATGGGCCACATAATTGTGACAACAATTATGTCAACACTAACAGGTTCTTGTAAAGATTAAATAAGTATAATGAATGGAGAGAAATAATTTAATGTAATTAACATTCAGTATGTGCTAAATAAATGACAGCTATTAGGAATAAGTTCCCTGCAACAGTAACCTGGAGACTACGCCAGGCTTCACCAGGTGCTGACTATACAGTAAGTATCCCCTTTCAGTTTTATGTCATTATATCTCTCTGCCCCAAGCAAACTGTTAACTCCTCCTCATAGTTACCATCTCTTATTTTTAATCATTGGTGAAACGATTCTTCTCATACACCTACAAATCAGTTCTTGAGTTGAAGTCCCCTGACTATTCTGTCTCCTGTGCCTGCTTCCCCTGCCCTCCCTCATTTGGAGATATGTCTCCTCTGCCATGCTGTGTCTTCAGAACACCGAAGCTCATACTAAGAGTTTTTGCTAGGGATTCTCCCAGAGCTGGAGATGGCAGAAGACATCTGCATCCCATTCATAAAAAGATGAAAAATCACCTTCCACCTCTGTATTCTTTTTCTGACAGATTTGTGTGTCTCTTATCTATAAATCTGTGGTTAAGTTCTATCAGCTTACAACTTTAGCTCCAGAGCCTCAGGGGACTTTAATGTGACAGAGAGTATACTCCTTACCTACCATTTCCTCTACCATAATACTCCTAGGAACTTCTCCTATCATCCAAACACCTGGTGGGCTCCACCAAAGTGTGGACTCCTTTGGTAGCACCATGCACAGTACCCACACATTTCATCTGTAAGGAGCCTCATTTGTATCTTCAAAGATCAGAGTGGAGTAAGAGGAGAAGGCTGTTTCAGAAGTACTTGCTGGGCAAACCAAAATGAGGGGAACAGAGAAAGGAGACCTTGGCGATAACAAGGAGAGGGTACATCTCTTCAGGAGGGTGCCTTAGAACTCAAAGATTAAGTTGTGCAGGGCTCCAGAGGGAAACCATAACCAATCATCTCTTGTTTTGTCATACTGTGGCTTAAGATAGCAGTCTCCTGTGATCCCCTCCTCATGACTAATGCTGAACAGGCTCGGCTGTTGTAGATCTCCATAGAACTTCCTATTGGACCATGCCAAGAAGTGGATGATGCCCTCCTTTCTACTCCATGTTCTCACTTTGGGGGAGGTGACCCACTAAGTCCAGTTATTGATGCCCATATGTTTATGAATATGAGGCCATCCACTGGAGCACAAGAAGCCTACCAATTGCTACATGTTGAAGAAGAAGAGAAGGAGGAGGAAGAGGAAGAGTGAGTGATTTTTTAGATTCCCCAGTAGCTATCAACTGTTGGCAGTGACTTTGTAAAGGAAGGGACCCAGAGAACATCTCCTCAGTCTGTGCTAGAATTTTGGCTGGAGGAGATAACTTGGTATTTTATGATGGTATTTATCAGGCCTGTCTCTGCGGTTCCCTTTTAACCCAAGAAAGCAGTGAGCTTTTGGTTCATCTTAAAACTTGGTAAAATTCACAAAGTGGGTAAGGAGTGTTTATCAGATTGAATAGGATATGTAGCTGAAACAGGAGCGGAGTAAATTTGATTAAGGAACTTGGGGGAGAAGAGGGAGATGAGATCAAAGATTTAGTAATCAGCATGCTTTACCTGTGGCAGTTTAACAGACCACATTCAAGTGCTGTCATTATTTTCCAATATGGCCAATTGCAGTGTGGATGTGGATGACTATAAAGAGAGGTGGTTGAAATGAGGTTTGAAATCAGAACATAGAAAAGCCATATCTGAGACAGGGAGGAGAAAAATGCCTCTCAGGAAACAGGGCATAGCATAATGCTTCCACAGCTAAACGCTGTACTCAAGGGAATTGGAACGTAGGATCATTGTAGAGGAAAATTGTCGCTTTAGGGAAAAGCACATCCAAGTTGCTCAGCTATTACAATGACTCCAGAAATTCTAATCAGTCTAATAGGTAATCTAAATCCTTCTCTAAAAATACCTGTCTGGACCAGCCAGAATCACCCATCTAAGTCACAGGTTTATCTCAGAATAAATCCTCACACTGGGTTCTAAGAAAAGATTTCTTTTTACAAAAAATACATTTTATAGGCCCAGAAGGAGCTTTGTAGAACCCACAATACCTTTGAACGGCATGCAGCAGCAATTTTAGACACAGCGTTAATTCAGGGAATTTAAGGAGAAAAGAAAGAGAGAAAACCCATGCAATTGTCACTACTAAATGAACTGAAAAGTGGTTTGAAAGAACATTTCAGACCCCATTCTTTCGATATCCTGTTTTAATGTTTAAGACTTTTGTTTGCTATAATTGATCCTCATGTAGAATGCTTACCAACAAAGTACTACAGTTGTTTAGATGTATATGTCTTTCTATAATATGATTCTGGAACCAGAACACTAAGCATGCAATCTGATGGCAAGGTTTATCTCCCCAGAACAACAAATGCCATGGGAACCCCGTCTTTACATCACTGTTTCCTATACCCTTGGATAAATTTGAGCAAAGTCCATGGCGATTCTGAGTGCTCTCAGAAAAATGAGAAGTCATCTGGGAAATTCAAGTCACAATGAGCCTCATTTCAGCAATTCTAAGGAGCAAAGGAAGGAAGCCAGGGGAGTCTGTCTGGATTGGTACTCTTGCAGTCAGTACTCTAGTTCTTGACCCTTTTGATGGGGCTCTCTCTCATGAGGGCTATACAGCATCTCACGCTGCCTTGATACGGATACCTGCCTCTTCCTGGCTTGCTGCACTGAGCATGGCTTAAAAATATCTAAAAGGAAAAGGTAACAAATGAATGTGATGTTAAGGCTACGGGCACTTCATCTCCATTTTATTGTAATGATCTGCCCTAGCAGTAATGGAGGTAAAATGAGGATCTTCAATTTACCTTTAAATCACTTATTTTCTATGTCATTAAGTACAAACACAGCACTTCTCAGAACTTATTTTGTGAGATGCTCCCACGTGATACTGTTGATTAGCAGGCAATAGAGAAGGAAAATCATGTTTCAATCAAGTACTGTTGTGATTCCTGGGTAGAAATCTAGTTGGTATATAAAACAAGAGAGGATAGAGAAAGGGTGATCCAGCAGAACCCTTGGAGAGGCAACAAAGATCAGTGGAACTATGGCTAGGCCTGGGACTAAGTGCACAGGCTGCTTGACTTCAGCACTGTGAATTGGAAGTGCTGTGTAATCTTTCTGATTATGCCATCCATCAATTGATAACAACGATTCCTAGAGTAATGAACAAACTATAATTAAAGCACAACATATCAATTTCTTCTCATCGTCTTGTCTTTAATTTCTGAGCATGCTTCCAGGAAGCCTAATGAAAGCCTGTCTAATGAGACATGAGCCTAACCAGGAGACACCCTGAGCCTCAGACACTGATGGCAGTGCTGGTGGTATCCAACCCTTGCCCTTTGAGAATCTTGTTGAGCTTGTGCAAGCAGGTGCTCTAAGCTACAGAATCTTTGTGGAGGCAAGAAAGCTCCAAGAGTTGCTGATTTTAGTGTTCACTCTGATGGGACCCTGTGTCCTCAGGTGTCTATGTTTGAGTTACTTGAAAGTACCATACACTCCATCCCACTGAATCTTTTCCCACTTACATCATTGTAAGTGAAAGATAATCCTTTCTGACAACCTTCTCAATAGGCTATGGTCAGAAAGCCAATCCCCTTTTCCAGTGTTTGCTTGGACTTTTCAATATTGTAAAAGAATATATGCAATTGGGCCTGATTTTTTTTAAGATTAGTTTTATGTTTCAGGTACGTGTATGCTTGTATCTGCATCTGTGTGTGTTTTGTGAGTACAGGTGTCTTCAGAGGCCGAAGAGGGAGTCAGGGCCCTGGAAATGGAGTTACAGGCAATGTGAACCTTTGGTTGCACTAGGAACAGAAGCCTGGTTCTTTGCAAGAGCAGCAAATACTCTCAACTTCTACACCATCTCGTGAGCACCTATTCCTGGATATTTTCAGAAGAATTGTACATAGATACCAAAACCCAGCAACACAAAAATCTTCTGCATAAAATGCTGATGCTGCAGTATTTACACATAGCTCATGTGCATCTTCCCATAGACTTCATGCCATTTCTGTATGACATAGTACCCTATACAATGCAAGTATTATGCAGGCAGTTGTACGGTTATGTTCAGAGAAGGATTTTTAATTTTTAAAAAATGATAGGCGTATTCAATATAGATGAAGATATTGAATGCCGTTACTATGTGGTTGGTTGGATCTGTAGATACAGAATGGATGACTCTGTGTGTATGTCTCATGCATGTATAAAAATTTAAAGCTAAACATTTTGCAGGGTTGAGGAGGTGATAATGGCTTAGCTGGTAAAGTGCTTGGCGCACAAACATGGAGAACTTAGTTCAAATCAATAGAATCCATGCAAACGCTGGGCATGATGGCATGATGGATGAGAGCTTAGTGTCTCCTCAGTGAGATGGGCAGCAGATGTAAGAGTTCCTGGAAACTCACAGGCTGGTTAACCTGACTTACACAGTAGCAGATGGAAAAAGAGGAGTCTATGTCAAACAAAGTTGAAAGTAAGGACCCAGAACTAAGGTGTGGCCAACACACACACACACACACACACACACACACACACACACACACACACACGACACACAGAGAGAGAGAGAGACAGAGACAGAATTTTTTTTAAAGATTTGCTTTTATTTATTTGTTTGAGCAGGGTTTTTGTTTGTTTGTTTGTTTGTTTTCGGTTTCTTTGTTCATTTGTTTTTTGCCTGCATATGTGTCTGTATATGTAGTGTATGTGTGCCTGATGATGGCAGAGGCCAGAAGAGAGTGCTAAGTTCCTTGGAAATAAAACCAAATCCAGGTCATCTGCAAGAGCAGCAAATACTCTTGACTCTGAGATATCTCTCCAACCCCACAAAAAGAAAATGTAGACTAAAGTACAGCTGCCAACCTGACTCCATAGCTTTAGGAATGTACAGCTGCCGAGCTGACTCCATAGCTTTAGGAATGCACAGCTGCCAAGCTGACTCCATAGCTTTAGGAATGTACAGCTGCCGAGCTGACTCCATAGCTTTAGGAATGTACAGCTGCCGAGCTGACTCCATAGCTTTAGGAAAGTACAGCTGCCGAGCTGACTCCATAGCTTTAGGAAAGTACAGCTGCCGAGCTGACTCCATAGCTTTAGGAAAGTACAGCTGCCGAGCTGACTCCATAGCTTTAGGAAAGTACAGCTGCCTAGCTGACTCCATAGCTTTAGGAATGTACAGCTGCC